>QPKB01000007.1:23227996-23405400 GCA_003546025.1 Camphora micrantha | reverse complement strand
TACAAAAAACAAGACCCTGCATTCAATGTAGAAATCCAGAACAGAAAAATAAACCATACAAATTTGACCTTAGGAAAGAAATTTGTTGTCGGAAAACAAGTGAATACCCCCATTAATCCCGATAAATATAAAGAGAAAAACCCATGAATTTCCCAAAAAGTTCATGAACAATATTACATATTACACATAAAAAACCCAATAAAAAAATAAAAAGTCTTCAGTCTTTACAATCCAAAACAAACATGAATTTCAGAATACAACTTAACCTTCAATCAAATATTCCAAAAGCTCATACCTGAGATGAGGAATTTTGAAAATCTTTGAGTTGCTGGGATTTGGTGATGTGCTGATGAATAATCTTTAAGGGAAAAAAAAAATAAAACAGAGAGAGTGAGGATTTGGGGAAAAAGATAAAATGAAGATACGAGATGAACAAAATATTTTTACTAAAACCCTAGAGATGGAGATGAGAGATCGAAATGGAGCTGGTTGACAAAGATGGAGATTTTTTTTTCAGCAATGCAACTCTTTTTTTTTCTTCTCTTCTTCTTTTCTTCTTGAGAGGAATGATCCAGTGAGGGAGAGCTCCAGCTGCGAAACATGCATAGATGCATCTGTCTATGTCCATTACATACGTGTGGCACACTGGGTGTGCAGAGAATTTTGGGGTAGAGAATTTCTTCAAGCAGGTTAAGCAGGCACCACACTTTCTTCCTTTTTATTATAAGGGTAATAGGCTATTCCCGACGCAAATAGTGCGCCGCCAGAAACAATACAAAAATATATTAGAAAAAAAAACATTTCCCGGCGCAATTATCGCGCCGGCGAAAGTTTAATAAATGGGCGGGTCGAGTTGGCGGGTGAAATTTCCCGAAAAGATATAATAATTGCCGGCGATAAACAAATTTCGCCGGTAAAACATTAACTTTTACCGGCAAAAATAAGGATTTGCCGGAAAAATTAGAATCTTTGCCGGCGAAAATCTATCGTCGGGAAAACTTCTCTTTTACCGGCGAAAGGAACTTCTTCGCCGGTAAAAGTTATACTATCCCCACGTTTAATGATTGCGCCGGGGAAAAACGCCGGCAAAAGTGTAAATTGTTGTAGTGAAAGTCCCCTCAAAGAAATACTTTGAAATATGCATTTTTGGGGTTTTTGGTCCCTGGGCCTAGGTCGACCCGCAGTGTGCTCGGTCGACCGAGCCCATGGACCCGGTCAACCGCGCACACTGCGGGTCGACCGGGAAAAGAGCCGTTGGGCTACTTTTTCAAACAGTCAGATTTTTGACCGTTGAGGCCAGGTCGACCGGGGTAAGGTGCAGGTCGACCGGGGACACGCTAGAACTCATTTTTTGAGTATAAAATGAGGTTCATTCCCTTGAAAAAGAAGTTCATCAAAGTTGAACTTTTTAGTCTTCTTTGAGGTGTTTGGAGACAAAAGAAAGGGGATGAACTAAGAAAGACCAAGGGGTTTAATGGAAAGCTAAAGCTTGGATTAATGAAGTTAAATCTCTAAGTAAGTTTTACTTTTCATTATCATATGTTTCATGCCTTGTTTAAATTATTGGTAAATTAATTTTAGCATGTTAACTATGATGTGTTGAATCCATCACTTCTCTTAATCTTTTATTTAAGTTGGATTGGATTCTTCACCCTTGATTTCAAACCAAGTTTGTTTTAAAACTTTATAAAACATATTTTGTCAAATCCTTTGATTTCTTTTTATAACATGTTTAATTTACTTGGTTGAATCATATTGTTGTTTTCATTCATTTGAACCTTAGTTGAACTTTTGTTTTTGAAAACAACATTGCACATGCATCACATGTTTAGACTTAAATAGTTTCATACAACTTGTGAGCCTTTGATTTTTATATCATCAACAAGTTAGTATTTATACATGTGATTTGCATTTCACTTCAATCAAATCTTTTGTGTGCTTTAAACTTTAAAATGCATTAAGTATACTTTTATTGAGCCTTCATTTTAACTTGATTGAAGTTATCACACACACACATCATGAACATACACCTTTGCATTCATATAGTGTTTGTGTGAGTTAGATTTTCAATTTCATATCCGCCTAATTAAGAGGCATTGTAATTGAGCTTGATTGTATTCTCTTAGAGTGTTTTGTGAAGACACTACCTTGAGAGAAAATCTCTTTATTGTAAAGGTTATTGCTTAGCCTAGAAAAGCATCTTGGATAGGTTGTTGTTTAGCCTAGAAAAACAACATTGTTAGGTTATTGCTTAGCCTTGGAAAGCATATTGTAGAGGTTATTGCTTAGCCTTTTCAAAAGCATAAATAGTGAAAATCCGGTGGGGTGTTGGATCACAAGCCGGTAGTGGATGTAGGCATTGACGCCGAACCACTATAAATCCTTGTGTAGTGGTGTTTGCTTTGTGGTAATTGTTTTGTTTAAGCTTCCGCATATTGTATGTTAATCATCACATGTGACTAGTTGATTTTTAAAGAAATTAAAATTTGGCATAATTGGTCATTAATTAGAAGCTCACCTATTCACCCCCCCCCCTCTAGGGTTCAGATCCCGGACTTTCATATGGCACCTTTTGAAATACTTTACGGCAGAAGATGCAGAACTCCAGTTTGCTGGGAAGAAGTCGTTGTGCGTAGCTTTCATGGACCGATGATGGTTGGGGAGACAAGTGACAAGATCAAGTTAATTCAGGAACGTTTAAAGGTCGCCCAAAGTAGACAAAAAAGCTATACTAACACTCGTCGAAGGGAATTACAGTTTAAAGATGGTGACAAAGTGTTCTTGAAGGTATCACCAGTTTGAGGAACTCTAAGGTTCGGACAAAAAGGCAAGCTAGCAATAAGGTTTATTAGTCGGTATGAGATTTTGAGCAATATTGGAGATGTTGCCTATAGACTTGTGTTACTGCCGAAGCTCTCCGAGGTACACAATGTATTTCACGTTTCCATGCTTAGGAAGTATATTCACAGTCCTTCTCTTGTTATACAGCACGAGCCTTTGGAGATTCAAGAGGATGCTTCGTATGTGGAAAAGCATATCAGAATCATTGACACCAAAGAGCAAGAATTGAGAAAACGGACTATTCATTGGGTCAAGGTACTTTGGGAAGACCACGAGCCGGAAGAAGCAACATGGGAATCGTGAGACCAAGTTTAGAGAAAGTATCCACAATTGTTGCCACAGGTAAAATCGTTTTATTTGGAGGATCAAATACCCTAAGGGGTGGAGGATGTCAGACCCCGACCCAGATTAGCTCGATTAGTGTTAATTAAGTGAGCGGTTAGTCTTAAGTGGGTTTAGTGATCGTTGGGTTAGAATATGATTTGAATTTAGTCTTGGACTTAGCTTTAAGAATTTCGAGAGCGTTTAGTGTTAGGCAAACACGCTCAGGGACGCCCTGAGTGCACTTGTGAGCTTGGGAGGAAACTCTAGATTATTTATTTATTTATTTATATTTTTTTGTGATTTTGATTGCTTTTGAATGATTTTATGATTATCCACTACTTTCGTATTTAGCCCATTGGAGCTTGTAGCCCAAAAACCTGTGTTTTGGCCCAAAAGGGTAAAATTGACTTTCTACACTCAAATCTAGATACGAATTTCGAAATCTCAAAACCATGTCAAATTTATACTTTTTGGAAACTAGATTTTTCGAGGATCGTTTTTGTTAGAAACGTGTAGAAACCAAAATATCTAGACATTGCGTACAGTGTGGAAATAACTTTGAGCTAATATGATTAAATCATACCTGCGAGATCTCTCTGATTTGATCTCTGTCTTACAACAACCCAAAAACCTCAAGATCTTCTACTGTATTCCTATATGATCGAACTTGCGCCAGGGAGTGGGCCTCTTCTGCGAATTCTCCTCTGCTCTCTGAAAAATCAAGATTTCTCTCTTACTTTTCTTTTTTTTAACCGTATATTTATAGGCTATAATAGGGACCTTAAAAAGGAAATAAGGATAGGCTCCTTATGGAAACAGGAAACCCTAATTCGACCCAAATTAGAATTTTAGTTCCATAAATTATAATTCAATCCACTAAAGAATTATAATTGCACTCCTGTCTTTATTTTCAAAATAATATTTTGAGCTTCTTGTTATTAAATGCTTATCAATCTCTCCACATTAAGATTTCAGATATCCATCGATTGAATAATTATTGACATGTATATTTAATCGATATCTTTATAATTCATTGAGCCTTACACTTAACTTATTTGATATGTCAGACACAAAGTCCACCTGTAAGGTTTGACATAATCAAAACTTAAAAGCTTCATCAAGGGGATATCATCAATCCCTATTACGGGGCATGGATTCTGTCAATAAACTGATATCCACCATACACGTAGTGTAGTCATCCAATTCACTGAGATTATTGACTTATAAAAGATTTCACTCGTAAATCAAAATGCCAAACACTAAATGTATGTGTCTATTATTTATGTCGGAATTAAGAGTACAATCACTTATAATAACCATTTGGGTGTTCATCATCTTATATAGTCAGTACAAAGACAATAAACCCAAAAACACGGTCCTATTCAATACACACATAGTGTATAAGCATAATGAGTCAAAATTATACTGTTTCCCGCAACCAAGACAAGCCTGCTGAAACATCATACTACAATCGTACCGATGGTGTGTCCAAATCCATCTAGATTGTAAACAACAACTTATATTCTATAAAACCGACAAATAAGTCTTCCATGTACAAGTAAAACTCTACATACCAACTTGTCTACTTTATAGAATAAAAAACCCTCACATACATAATAATGCAACCATTTGCCCATACAAAATCTCAGTTAGATGAGAAGACAAAATATCCTAAAAATGAATCTGTCAAAGATAAATACATAAAGTATGTTTTAAGTATAAATTCCCAACAGTTTTATCGTTCTTCGTCGATCTCGTCCGGGGGCCCACAAGAACATGTTTTATCCATTGCAAGTTTTCAGACTTGATGGGGCCCACAAGTTCACTCAACTTAAGTCATCCTTCGCTCACTCATGTTCATTTTCAAACTACACTCAGTTGCAAAGATTTCAGAGCTCAGACCTTAGGAAGAACCACCTTCTTCCCTATCTTCTTCCTCTTGTATGTCTCACCATTAGGCTTCGAAATGGAAAATTTGAGCCTATCTTCTTCTTCCTCTCATCCCAAGCTCTCTATTGCTATAATTTTCTTAGAAATTCCAGTTGGGAAGCCACCATCTTCTCTTCATTTCTTCTTGTTTGGACACCTCTAGGTAAGAGCTTCATTCCTTGACTTTAATGGAGTCCTTTTGGCTCCTAAGGAACTTGTTTTTCAAACATGCAACACCCATTTCGAAATGGGTTTCTTGTTTTCAAATTTGGTTGGATTTTGAGGTGTTATTCTTGGGATTTTGTGTAGAGCTCGGTTCAGCCATAGGAAAGGATCCTTGAGAAGGTTTTGATTTGCATTTTCGGATCAAGGCAAGTGATCTTTTTAGTTTCATTGTGCATGTAATTTATTTGGTGCGTTGTGCTTGTAAAATGCATTGTTTATGCATGTTAAGTTTGCTAATCATTTGTTTGTCAACTAAGCATAACTTTGGCCTTCATTTCTTCACATGTTACTTGCTTTCTAAAATTATGGAATTTTGCTTTGAAGTGAAGCTCCATCTATTGTTTAATAAATGGATTTGTTTTAGTATGATTTAGAATGGTGAAGGGGAATGGAGGAGTTTAGTTGTTGAAATGTTGGGTTGCTTTCTTCTTGGTGTCAAGACTTGTATGGGATGTGTAGGAAGGCATAGAAATGAAAGGACTTGAAAAGTGAAGAAAGAATGGGAAAAATCTGACTTGAAATGCACTGCCCGTACAGGGGGCGGTCAGCTGGCGGTCACTAGTTGGCTAGCCGACAAGTGACCGACCCTAGGTCGGTCACCATATCAGTAACACACTTTTTGTCTCAGGGTAAGGTTAGTCAGTAGGCTGTCACCAGTCGGCTAGTCAACCAGTGACCGAGTGCTAACCGACAGGTGACCACCCATTCAGAAAAAAATGGGATTTTCAGGGTCTTAAGGGGAATGAAAACTAGGATATATTTAAGGGCTTCTAGCTTGATATTGTGCACTTGAAAACTTGAAATGTTGTTTAGCTTCGAGGGCACCAATTCGCTTTTCAATTCCAACATTTGGATTTCAATTACACAAGGGTCAACCAAAGGTCTTAACATATGCTTGATGGACTTTGTTTTCGAACTTTAGTTTTGATACAATGAATATCGTCGTGTACTCGTTTTGAGTTTCAAGTTTAAGCTCGTTTGGAGATTGTTTCAAGAACCGAAAAGGGGATCACTTCCTATGTTCGATATGCATATAACTTATGCTATTTTGCTAGATTTGCCTTGCCTCTTTGACAAGTGATTTTCCCCTTAAGTTCGATTTGTTTAGAATGTGTATTGTTGTGTTTTGTGCATTCATGAATTCAAGTAAACACCATTAAGCTTGGACTACCCCTTTAGTCCGATCCACTGTCCGGGAGTCCTTAAACATATGGACTATCTGCAGATTGATCGTGTATTTTATTACACATCGTGTTGTTGCTCCGGTTCTGTAGCCGGCTCCCCGTCCACCTCGTGTGGTGTGGGATCGTGTTTTTTTGCGTGTCGTGCTTGCGTGTCGTGCTTTCTTTTGTCATCATGTATGATGGAAAAATGATGGGCTCAATGTAAATTAATCATTCATGATATTATATGTATTCATGCTAGTTTAGCTTATTTGAAACGTATCTCAGTCATTAACTGTTTTAAATTCAGTAAGAGGTTTTAACATCTTCTTTAAACTTCAATTGTTCCATGCTTATGCCTAAATTGATTACCTGCCAAACCATCGTGTTTGATACTTGTTGTTTTGGTACCTGGGTGCAGGCGACGTTGCCTTTGAGGAGGAGCGTCCGGATGAGGCTGTTGAGCCACCTCCAGCTCGTGAGTGGCAGCCCGACGACATCAACTAGACGTCGTGCGAAATCATAAGATTCGTTTTCTTTTGTTGGATGTCTTTTAATTGAACTTTTGGGAATGTTTTGGCCTTTGTTGGCCTCTTATAGGATGTAAACTTAACTCTAACGTACCTTTACGAACCTTTGAAACTTGAATCATGTGGGGGATGCGATGTTATATCTCCTCCTTTTGAAATTATATCTTGTTGATTTATTTTACTGTTGCATCGTGAAAATATTATTCATGCTTTGTCTTGATATGATTTGTTATACGCTTCCGCAAGCTTGATTCATGTGGGTTAGTCCCTGTGTCTCGGGATCCTTACCACGAGAACCTGTGGGAAAATCACTGTTACGGGCCCAAGCCTCAATCGAGAGTCGCGACAGGTAGTTAGGTTATGATCTAGGATCTTGACATTGATTTTCTTTACTTTAATCTTTATTGTTATATCATCCAATCCAATTAGGCAAGAGATTACTAATTGAATTGTAGATTTGGGAATTAAATTAGAAAATACATTGATTGAATTAATTACATACTTAGTGGAGTTTGGATTGCCTAATATCTTATTTTTATTATTGTTAATTTGAATCATTGTTTTAAAATCCTTCACATTTCACTCCACATCTTCACATTAAATCTTCCATTTCCATCGCCATTCATCCACTAGTTTAGTGTAGTTTGTTAAATCTTATTAATTTCATATTTTAAATTGTTAGTTAGAGTAGTTTAGTTTGTTCCACATTCCAATTAGTTTGATTCCTTTTTTCACACATAGTTTAGTAGTTTTTAGTGTTCACTTCAATTTTTATATTAGTTATATCTTACTTCAATTCTATTTAACTTGAATTCATTGCTTGTTCCATCCTCTCTGTGAGATTGATAATCCGGACTCTTTAGTCCTTTACTATTTGACAACACCGTAGTCTTGCGGTTAAGCATTACATGTATAAGTGTTGATCAAGGTGTGCGACCACATGTTTGAATTAATGGGGTGTGTTGAAATGTTAATTCAAACATGATGGCCCCACCTAAAGTGGGCCAAGGAAGTTTGATGGTTGATGCAGTTTTTTTCAAGTAGTTTTGTATGGCACGTTCTGGTTGTTGGAGTCATGTGTAGTGCAAGTCTCTGTATGTCTTAGTTCGTTAGTAGCGAGTCATGTCCTATCTTTTAGGAAGTAGTTTCTTATTGTTTGAGTTCAGGAAAAAAAAAGAAAGTGGGCAAGTGGTGTTGTGAGTGAGTTACATGGGTGAGAAAGTGTAGGACTTCAACCCCTATTTATTCTCCATTGTGTAACAACTCTGGCCTGAAATAAAAAACAAAAAGATTTCCTTTGTGACCAACGGTTTTTTGTTGCCTCTTATTCTTTAACTTTCACCAATAGTCCCAACAAGATTAAGAAAAACGAAAAAAAAAAAAAAAAAGAACATCAGTAAAATGAGCCAAAATTGAAGACTTCTCTCGCTCGCTCAGCTCTGATGCTCATTTAGTAGCCTGCAGGGCCTTCCGACATGAGCTCCTAAGTCAAGCATAAAACAGACCTTGTCTACAAAACCATTTTAGCTTACTTGCCTTTCTTCCAGCTGGTGAAGCTTTTAGTCTCAGGCATTCTAATACGGTAGTAATACAACTTTTAAGGCCAACTACTCTAAAGTATATAATTAATCAGGAGGCCAAGCCATCAAAAGGAGTCTGGATCACCTATCATAGTTGTTATACCTTCACTGTGAGTGGACCAATAACAGTCCGCCACTTCATCCAAAAATTTAGGTGATTTGGAAGTTTAAAAAAGTTTAAATTACATGAAAGAAAATCAACTAAATTTTTTCATGACGTGGCGGACTATTATTGGTCCACTCACGGTGAAGGTATAACAACTACAATAGGTGGTCCGGACTCCGTCAAAAGCCTTGCAGCCGCTGTAGAAATAGCAACCGGCCTAGGCACTATTGAACAAAATTGATTACAGAAGTACCAATGGCGACTGGACCATGAGCCAGCCTTCTTAACAACAGGTGAAGAGTACCCCCATTTTCATTTCAAATGCTGCATATAAAATGGGATTAAAGAATCATATAACAATACACGTCAATGAAAAAGAAAAGCAAGAAAAGAAACCCTGTTTCGACAGATCTTACTATCCTTGGTAATCACCATCTTGCAATGGTCCTCTAGGATCTTGGAAAACTAGGTTTTCTTTTCAGGGTCATTGATGTAAGAATATGCCTCTAGTACTCCATGAATGTAGCTCCTTGGAAACTTTGCAGGCTCAGTTTAACAAATATATATATATATATATATATATATATATGACTCCAAATCCAAGAATAGTTACTCACTGATAGAAGAAAAAGTGATTGACCAACTCATTTGGACACATCAGATCAAGTAAACACAGGGCAAGCATTTAAACTACAAGTCTACATCCACAACTTATGAATTATCTCAAAAATCATCCACAAACGATTTGCATGTGCATATATAATTTTCTCTGAATGTTCTAGTAAAGCATGAATAGGCCACTCAGAAGGTGATCATCAACGTCCTTCTCCAATAGTCTCATGCAGAACGGGCTGATGCAACGGCGTGGATTGCCCAGTAACTGCTGTGCTCGCATTTGATGATGTGTTTTTCTGGCTGTCACTAGTCCCTTCTGTAGGCACTCCTGACGTGTTTTCACTCACGAAATTGGTTATTTCTTTGTATTTCCAATCAGTTATATAACCAGGCTTTGATGTAACACTGCTCAATTCAATGTCCCCTGACAGCATGGCCACCACACGTGACATTGGCGGCCTTAGCATTGGTGTAGCCTGAGTACACAGGAGAGATATTCCTATCACTCTAAGAGCTTCTTCTTCATTGAATTCGACCAATGTTGGGTCGACAAGCTCCAATGCTCGGTTGTTTTCATGAAGATGCCAAGCCTAAGAGAATAAATGAAGAGAGATCAGCTTTGTGATAAATAAGACTGAATATTCATAACAAAACAGGCTATGTGAAAGGAAGGCCTCATCATGGACTAGGTCTCATCATGGACTAGATATCATACAACATTGAGGTGCCACTTCAGAAGGGACGGTTTGGATTCATCAGATACAGACCCCACACCAAAAAAATCTCACCTAACATTCATGCATACATACACTCACATACAGGTGTGATGAGGGAGATGGGATCAAATCAAAGGTGGGCTCTACATGGGTTGTGTAGCTCATGATAAGATCATGAGCTGTGTAGTTCACCTAAACATGGAACAGCCCATCCTAGGGATCATCCAACCCACCCTATGATCAACCTGAACCCGCACATTCATTACCAGTGATGAGTTCACTCACTCAAATCTGACACTAATCCAACTTCAAGGCCTTTAAAAAGACGGCATCCCATTCTCTTATGGTTCATTTACCCAGAGGCCTTTAAAACCACCCACTCCTTCACAAATGTCATGCTCCCATTGGGCCTCACCGACCAGGCCATTCCATGCTTAGGGAGGGCAAGGTCGTTCTTACATTTATGTGTGAAATTTTGTTTTATCTTCCCTACTTTAATTGCTACTGGAATGACATTCACCATTGGAGTGAATCATAAAAAATCCTCCACTCTTATAACCATTAAACTTCGGACCCATGAAATTTATGGTTATGAACATTCAAAAAGGGTACTTTCGTGCCCCTAGATAAATGATAAGACATTTTCATTCTGCCTCCACCCTGATGTGTGTGTCCACAAGGTTGAGCCATGCAAGAGGTAAAAGACTAGAATCACTAGCCTACTTATTCAAATTACCACTAGGTAGTGCAGATTTCATACCCATTCAAGGAGATAGATCTTCTCTTGCTCCAAGCTCGTGTCTGAATTTGGTCTTCCACTTAGAACTTCAAGAGCAACAACTCCAAATGCAAACACATCCGCTTTTTCTGTCAAATGTCCAAGCATTGCATACTCCGGCGCAAGATAACCACTTCAAAGAATTTGACAGTGCATTGTGATGTATTATTATGTAAAGAAGAGTTCAAAGGCAAATAATACTTGTATGTTTGAATTAAACAAGTTGTAAGTTGTTAGAATACTTTCAGTAGAAACAATCCTAACCCAATTATCTAACATTCTGAAATCAGAAAAACCACATCATAGATCATTAAGCACTGATGCTTATATGGACTTTGACGTAAGAAGTCAAGAAAACAGTATCTGAGCCACAATTTTAAAATATCGGCCAATATGCTATGTAAAGGTAGCTACGGGTACACTATTTTGATACAACGCGGAATCAGCCCTTATCCCCTGTATCAGCCATAACAGATGTTGCAGCAGCGAAATTGATTCTTTATTTTTATTTTTGTGCTCTTTTTATTTTATTGGATATTGAACTCTTAGAATTTCCAAAGAAGAGCTTAGGGGCTAAAAAAGAAGCTTAAAAGTTGAAAATCCATGAGGGATTAGCGAATCATACAATGTTTGATGTGAAATGATTATCTCACCATCAGCTTAGTTAATTAAATCATAGGGAATTAATGCACCCATCAAAATCTACACCTTAGACGGTTCAATATTCCTCACCTCTTTGAGACTCCTTTTATAATATTCTCTTCGCTATGGAATTCAAAATCATTAATAAGGATAACATGCTCTTAATGTAATACAGTACTAATTGTAGTGTGAGTCCTTCAAGGGTTTACTTTGCAGGCCTAACTGAGACTATTATTTCGAGAAATCAATCGAATTGATTTTGACCAGGGGGAATTTATTTTGACCCTCCAAGAGGGCTTTTAATTTCTAAGTAAAACTGTTGGCCACACTCTCCCTCTCTCTTAAGTCTTAACTCCTCAAAACCCTCTCTCTACCTTTTCACGATGTAGTTGCTACAATTTAGCCATCCATTTGGTAGACCAAACTCAGTATCAGATAATCTGTTTGTTGGCTATTTGCTCGATCTAATAATTTCAATTTTGACTAGATCTCCAAATCTAACTGTTTATTATTAGGTTGAATATTTGAACTTGATCATCTATTTCAATATTTTTTGCATTTGATTTAGCGAGAGATATAATGCCCAATAACAGAATCCACCATTATATATATATATATATATATATATCAACATCATAGATTCTTTTATTTGATGAGGTTGTAAGGAAGATTTTTTTGTTTATTTTAATTTTGGGTTTTGGCTATTTTCCTGTTTTCTTTTTTTAAATTGATTTGGCCATTGTTCCTTCACTGGATCTAGCTAAATTTATTTTGGGATCTATTTGGATACAACCCCATATCAATAGTTATCTTTATTTGGTATCACATATCGGTAGTTATATGATCGAGTCCCTTTATGCCTATTTTCTTTTTGGAATCTTTGTCTGGACTCTAAACTAATTTCCAAGATTTGTAATCCAAGTGAGTCACACTGAAATCACTTTTCTTACAGATGATCAATTTAGCATTCAGAGTACACCATGCAATTGAAATTTTCTATCTGAAATTTAGCCTCTGTTTTGTCATGTTTGATCTAGGATTCTTTTATTTTATTTTTTTCATTTATCAACACCAAGTAGTAGTGGCTTTCCCATTTTTATAGGTCTAAACTTTAGAGTTTAGACACCTGTTTTCATAAATTTATAATTACATCAATGGTAACTTCGGAAAAAAGTACTGCTTACTTTTGGAATTTTGAGATGCTTATTTACCATTTTGTTCATGAGTGTCAAATTTTACCATAATTCATTTCAAGATTCTTTAACATGATATCTTGACAAACAGAGTATGGCTCCTTTTTTCTTGAGATATTGCATGATATTTGCTCTATTTTTTCTTAGTCTTATATGTTCTGTCTGCGAATCTCTATTTTATATATACAAATGATCTCCTTGAGTCTAAAGTTTACTTCAAATCTCTACTCGAGTCAAAAGTTCACTGAACCAAGTAAATCTAGAAATGGGAGTCAGTGCTCTGATACCAGCTGACTTCCTCCTTCCCAGGATGTTTTTGAAAGAGGCAAGAAGCAAAAGACCCCTCTTTCCCTTCTCTAACGCTCTTCAGTGCATGTTTGATGTAAGGGATTTTCATGTCCTGCTCAAAAAATATTAATGTTATATCTCATTTCCGAAGGGAAGGAATTCTTTTACTTGTATTTTCAGGAATCCCAAGAGTTAGCTTGGAAGGAAAACGAAAATACAATTTCTCCCCAAAGAAGGCAGAGGTCTGCAAATGTTTTGGGATCCCACATGTTCAAGATTCTTTACATCCAAGTATCCCGTAAATAGACAACACTCTCATGGTTGAGTGGTGTTGACACCATAGTTTCATACATATGCCCAGGGATCTCTGGATCCTTAAGTTAAAGTAATCACTCCTATACCACTAGCCAACAATCAGTGTCTCTAGTAGGTGGAGTCGGTGTTTATGGTAGTTCACTATTTTGATGTCTTGGATCTTTTGCTTATCTCTCTGTATGGAGAAGACTAGCTTCTTCTTGATATTCTTCCTCCATTGTAATATCTTGAGTACCTAGGCCCATAATTAGTTTGGCCCAGGAAGGATCCTTAGTTGTTAATTGGTTTTTGAAATTAGAAGTGTTATTGGAAAGTGTCTCACGTTTGGGAGTGGAGTTGTACAACAACTCTACAAGTGGAAATAAGAGAAGGATTAGAATTAGGAAGTATAAAAGGGCTAGGACTTTAAATTCCTCTTGGTGTGTGTGTATATCTATATATATATATATAGGTAACCATCATCTATCCCTTCTATGGAATTATCTTTTAGCTTTTGAGAAAAACCATATGAGAGAAAGTTGTTGTTGGAACCTAGGGGAAGAAGAGGAAGGTGACTGATTGATGTCCTATTCGCGCCCACACATCGCAAAAGCAACTATCACATATCAGAGGTGAGTGGATCTTCCTAGTTAATTTCAATCAATGTATGAGACGATTGATAGGGCTGGATTTTCTCAACTATGTTGTATTGCTGCTGTGCCGTCAACCTGAATCATTGTTCGGACGCAATTTGGATGTTTGAATCAAAGAAATCATGTTAGTCTTGACTGTTAAATTTGTACAAATCATAAAGAGTGGTTCATCAGTAATCCTTTAAAAAAAAAAATGTTGGCTGAGTTACAGAGGGATTCATAATATGTTGGAACCTGGTGTGGATGTGCAGAGTTGATGATTGAGAATTATGGGACCCCGTGGCCCACAAGATAATCAATCTGGTCCACAGATCAAGTAGTGGACCCATAGTCGACCAAGCAGGACCAGGACCCCTTGTGAGATGGGCCCTGTTCTATTTGATTTTGGTAGCAGAGATGTCATGTTGAGAAACAGGGCAGTTTGGTCGTCAGAGATACTGGGACCCACTGTTTGACCTGATCTGAGATCAGGACCCCACATCCTATAGGGGATCCTTAGTCAACCCTTGGAATCTTGGACCCATGAGGAGTGGGTCCCATCTGGGTCTCCATCCAAGTGACATGGAGAAATACAGACGGTAGTTGCAGAAATTGTAGTCTATTGCCATCAAGATCTTCTGGGGCCCATCTGATCACATGATGATAAATCAATTCCAGCCATCTTGTAGGAAACCCTTGGGCGACCAAGGTAGTACTGGATCCATGTGGATTGGGCCCTATTTGGATCACCATCCGTTTAATTTAATGCAGGCGTGAAATAGAAGAAACAGGGCTGTGGGTCGACATTTGCACTGGGACCCACTATCTGATTTTATCAAAGATTATTACCCCACATATTGAAGGAGGCCCAGGGACGGTCTGAATGGTGGTGGTCCCATGTGGCCTGGGCTCCATCTGACTAGTTATCCAAAAACTTCAATTTTGTTAACCATAAGGGTTACTGATTGTGTTTTTGAGACTGAGGGGCCCAATAAAGATGTCTGATGGTCAATCCAATCCATTAAGAGTAAAGCCTATCCGTGGACAACCTTAGACATTAGGTCTAATCTTGGTTTGGTCCAGCGGGACCCACTGGATTTTATATCAAGAGGGCCAGATATGTATACTGATTGTTTATTTTATCTTCTGTATATCAAAATTAGTTATCAAAATTAGTTCTGAGATGGGTTTAGCAATTGAGAAAGACTTGGATTTTTGGTCTAGACATATTAAATAACTTTCTTTGAAGTGAGGTTTTGTGAATTACAATTAACTATGATTAGTTATGATTAACTGTGATTAATTCTTTAAATTGAGAGTAATTAATGTTATGTTTATAATATAGTGTGGGCCACCCCTATACTACTCAATACTAATTATGATAAAAAGTGGGGCAGAAATCAGTGAGAAGTGCATGAGTTGGGCCCACGCTGCTACATGTGTGTTCAATTATATTATTTAATATTCATATTCTGGTTGTTATGTGATATTATGTGCTGGGTCCTAGACGTAAGTGGGATGTTGGACTTTGTGTCCGGGCCGTTTTAGCGGCTAGTCCTTAGTGGACGTGAGAGGCCATTGAGCTGGCTGGTCCTTAGTGGACATGTCTGATGAGACAGGGTCATGGTGACCGGTATACGTGTATACGATGGGCCTTTGAGGCATGGTAATGTGCATGGGCACGGATTTACATATGATTGTATTTTTAATGATATTTGATTATTGATTCAAATTTGTTGATTATGTGATGTTATGTTATATATGACTTGTGTAATTAGGAAAATTCATTCACCAGTAATACTGATGTTGTGTTGCCCCCTTCAGGTAATCAAATTACGGGTGGGCCACTGCGGATTGACAATCAGCACATAGATTTCGACATGCGTGGCTGAAAAGAGAGAACGAGAAAAACTTAAATAGATGATGGAATCCTTAGAACTTATTTAGGAAAATTATTTAATGTTTCAAGTATGTTATGAATTGAGTTATATACAAAGTTTGAATTCTCAGAAATTTAATGACATTCATAATTGAAATTATATTTGAAGTTAAATGCCTAATACCTTGTGAATATTATTTGATGTATACATTGCTATATGATCACGATTCAGATATCCGACAGGGCCCCGGAATTCGGGTCGTGACATCCATCTACTTTAAATCTTGATGATGTTATATTGTGTTTCTTCTTTTTGTTAAATGATAATTGCATGTACAAGTTTTAACAATAAGGGTATCGAAGCATATGATCATAGGAGTAACGATTACAATGTTTTTCATGTTATGAGAATGATGAAAGGAATGAATAGGAGAAACTTCATAAAGGAATGCATCTATCTTGATCTTCAATATCCAGTTCTTATATGTCTCATTTAAAAGACTTTTTTTAATCTTTAGTTCTTAGAGGGCATTTTTTCAGGGCGACTAGCTTTCTCTCTATCCACTTTGTTTTTGGTCATTGAAGATATTAGTACCATGGGTTTGTCATGCCCTTTCGTTGGATTGATATATTCAGTTACTAATTTGCATTTTGTAGAGTACATTTTGCTTTTCCAGATGTATTGATAGCAGAAAACTTTGCACAGGAAAAAGGCTACATTCTTAGATTGTTTTAGCCTCGTTTCTGTTCTCGTGGTTTCAACCTGCTGTTTTAATTATGTGGGTCTGTGTGTCAACTGGTTAGTGGAAAGCATAGTGACAGAAGTTGATTACTTAAAAGATTTGGATATTCATTGATTGGAACGATTACTTTTGACTAATGTTGGTTTTCTTAACTGTCCTATTGTTTAATGCCCTTGTTCAGGTGCCTGATATCTATTATTGATAGATTAAAGAAGCTTCAACGAGTTTTTCTGTGGAAAGTAACTGAGGAAAATAGGTCTTTATGGCCGTTATGCTGATGAGATTCTTTTCAATTCCGAGTATCCATCATCTATCTATTAATTATGGGGACTATCCTAATGTAGCCTATACTTGACGGGCAAAGATTATCATACAGATCGTGGGCTATCATCCCCTTGTTATGTGGCACTCTGTTAATTGTCAATTGTTCTTCTGCTAAATCATACTCAAATCAAACCCCTAATTGTGCTATAATTTCCATCAAGTTGGTTAGATCCATTTATCTTAATTAATCTCATTATTTAATTACCAAAATCAATTAAATATTATGAATTTGGGTTGGGTCCTTACAATGTGCGTTCGAGTCTCTTGTTAAGCCAAAAAAAAAAACAGAGAGAGAGAGAGAGAGAGAGAGAGAGAGTGAGAGACAAAGGTTGATGATTCTTACATTGTTCCTGCAACCCTTGTGCTGATGTGTGTCTTCTTATCATCGTAAAGCTTCGCTAAACCAAAATCTGAAATCTTGGGGATGAGATCAACATCAAGTAGAATATTACTGGCTTTGACATCTCTATGTACTATTCGGAGTCTAGACTCCTCATGAAGATAAGTAAGACCTCTTGCTGTTCCCAAGCATATGTCATATCGGGTTTGCCAGTTGAGATGCAAACAATTTTCTCCTATAATGGTAAGAATTAATAGAGATAAACTGTTAGCTTGAAAAATAAGGACAGATCTTTAGAGGACAGGATATGGAATATTTCTAATTTGGGAGTCTATTATTATATAATAGCGAGCATAGAATCCATGTATGTCCGTCTTTCCATATTCACTGGTGCAAGCAGAGACATGCAACTCCTAAACAGAAATAATTAGAATGTGATATGTTAGATTGTATGGACTCAAACCATTAGAAGATGTAATAAATTGATTAACTTCTTTATTCATCAATAAAATTATGCTTTTCTTTCATGAGATGAATGGTGTTTTATTACTTGATGCACATGACCAATACATATGACATGATGGTTCATGAGATGAACCGGGTCCCTTTAGTAAATTAGATATGATATATGTATATGGATGAGATCCATATACGAGAGACATGTGTCACAAATCTTATACTTAAAATATCTTCACAACCAGTGATGAGACTGGACATCTCATCTGATAAGGTTGCAGCACTTTGATTGCTATAAGATGGTGTGATTTGTCTCGATCATTAGAATGTAAGATTCTGGATCATGATGCTGGTACATTGAATGTATTGAAGGACCATGAGAAGCACCTTATGGAATACTGTTTCGATTTTAGGGTCTGTTCTCATAATTCCCTAGTAATAGGCTCTCAATCCTAAGACATTGATGAACTCCAATTTCTATCTATTCATTTACTTTAATTCACCAATGAGTGAGGCCAACTATAGGTCAACACCTCGGTGTCTTGGGTATGTGCATTAGGACTGTGGGAACATCCAATGGTCAAAATAGAATCTATCTATATTATCCCCTTGTGCCAATTAATGGATTTGTCATTAGTAAGTGCGCACTCATCTCGATTAAGAGTTAATTGGATGGTACTGATGATCACTGTGATTAATTGGGGCTCAAGGATAATAAGATGTGGATCTAAGATTGGAAGAGAAAGATTTATTCCAATCCATCCATGGATATTGATAGAGAGGCCTACTTGTGGTAATTGGGAAGTTTAGGGCCTTCTTTGTAATTTATTCCTAAGACTGGAGTGCAATTGCATTTATATAGTGGTGTTATTTGCAATTAACTGTGAGCCCGGATTGCACATGAGATGTGGGGTCGCGGTGTCCCAGTTGGAGCCAGCTTTCTATGGAATCCCTAGTGGTCCCCACGCTAGCCCAAGTTATTAGAAAGATACTAATCCTACTTGAACTCTAATAGCAAGGAATTAGAAAATTACTATTTTTATTTGAATTGAGACTTCTAATAGTGGTAATAGTAAATTACTAATTGTTGTGGAAGTGAGACTTCTATAGTAATTAGAAAAGGGAGAAAGTTACTAATTTGTAATGAGAGTTAGACTTCTATTTCAAATAGGAAAAGAGGAGGTCTGCTAGGCTATAAATAGGGGAACAACCACCCCTTTGGACGTCCATAATAGGGATACACGCCCAGCCCCTTTGTGCAAGTGTTACACAAGTCCTCTTTATCTTCTAGTTCCTTGGAGTTTCTAGTTGGGTTTTCTACTTGGAGTTTCCACAAATCTTCTTGAGAAAAGAGATCTGATAGTAGGTCATAGCGTGGAAGACAACAAGGTCTTGGAGATCCTAATTTGCTTCAAGAAGAGTTCTTGTTCAAGCTAATTGGCTTCTTCTCCATTAGAGCACTACCGAGTTCCAAAAGTATAATCCACTTCCCTATTTGTTGTGGATTATTTTGTTGCACGGTGTTGTTGATTTCTATCTTTTAGATAGAGTATATTGCTGTATATGATTGATGAGATTGAGTGATTGCATCCTGGATATGGTTTATGGCCTTATAAGTACTTGATCCCTGAGTCAAGTGGGTCAAAAGTTCTGAAAATCTATCCACGAGGTCCACCTACTTCCAACAATGTGATAAAGCTGCAGGAATTAATTGTATCATCCTACTTGCCGGAGGGTTTTGTTTAACATTAGGAGAGCTATAAGGAGTCCCGCAAGGGCTTAGTCCACAATCAATCGAAATCTGGGAGCCAAAACAGTCCCCATGTTCAAGAAAATCAGTTGTGATGGCTCTTTTAAGATGACCGTGAATGACATGTGCTATTTTGTAATTTTTACAAAAAAAAAAGAGTTGTTCCACACTCCCCTTCTCTCCACACCCACCATTGAAGTGTGGGCGTCTCAGGGTCTCAATTTTTTCTTTGCACACCTCCCATAATACCTAAATTAACCTCACCCCCACACCCGCCATCTCCAGCAGCGTAGGGAGAGAGAAGGGGAGAGGG
Source organism: Camphora micrantha (assembly GCA_003546025.1). Classification (NCBI taxonomy): domain Eukaryota; kingdom Viridiplantae; phylum Streptophyta; class Magnoliopsida; order Laurales; family Lauraceae; genus Camphora; species Camphora micrantha. Next base: position 23,385,739 of record QPKB01000007.1, on the reverse strand, counting down.
AGAGTGGGCGATGGACGGAGGCGAGCAGGATAGGGAGAGAGGCTTGGGAATTTTCTACAGGGGTATATTGGTAATAACTTTTTAAACAAATGGTGAGTGTGGAAAGAAAAAAGTGGTGTGCACTTAATAGCTCTCTACTCTCTCGTGCAACAACTTTAGCACTTAATAGCTCTCTACTCTCTCGTGCAGTAACTTTAGAGCGTTGATTGGTGGGCCATGCCAAACCCAATCCACTTCATTCAATTACCAAAGGAGTCACCTAAGCCTCTCGTTGGAATTGTTTTATCAAAGGGTAGGCCCTGTGGGCAAACATCCAATTTACTACAAGCCATAAAAAACGACCCATTAGTAGGATTTTTGGTTCGGCAGCTGTTTTCCTCACTTTCTTTATTTTTTTCTCGTTTATTTATTTATTTTTATTTGTGTGTGTGTGTGTGTGGGGGGGGGGGGGGGGGGGGGGGGGGGGGGTTTGAAAAAAATATTATCACCAAAGTTGCTCGACTCTAGTCAATATTTTGTTAAATTTTTTTAGCCCCAGATCCCATGATATCATGCGAACAGTGTATATCTCAGAGAATGATAAAGCCCAAGATATCATATGCCTTGTATGCATCATGTTAGAAAGAAAAAAAAAAAAAAAAAAACACCAGTAGAATATGAGAAATGGTGGTCTGATGTGTATTTACTTTTTACAAAATGTCATTTTTCGTGTTCTATAAAAAATGAGTTCGCTTGCTGGCTGTAGAAAGTGCATGATCAGAAACTAATAAATCCAATGATATCATAGAATATGGAACAAAAGTTAAAAAAAAAAAATATTGACGTGAGTCATACTCTAGTGACATCATCTAAATTTCGGTCCGAGATTAACCTTATTTTTATTTGTTAGGGGCCCATTTGAATTAGGGTCTGAATTTTCTTTGACAGGAGATTAGGGCTTTGGGTGCAAGTTGGTAAAGAAAACCACCCGACTGTGCAGTTTTCAGCAGTTTTGAGATTGATACATTGTGTAGAAAGACTCTTTTGGCCTCTTCTTCATCAGGATTGATGTATTGTCATCAGAATTGATTTCTTCCTGTTGATTGGGTTTGGGGCTCGAAATTTGGGTTTTCCATTCAATTAGGGATTTTCTTTGGCTACATCAGAATGTCACGAGTTTAGTATTGTGGAATTAGAGTATATTGTTTCAAACTAGCTAGGAAAAGAAAACGAATGGACTCATACCAAATAATGCTTGATCAAGGCTCTTGTTTTCAAGGTACTCATAAACCAAAAGTCTCCTATCTCCCTCAATGCAACATCCATACAACTTCACTAGATTGCGATGTTGAACAGCCGATATAGTCGCAATCTCTGTCACAAACTGACTCTTTCCCTGGTGAGATGCTACAGAAAGTTTCTTCACTGCGATTGCCCTCCCATCTGTAAGTACACCCTAAAAGACAGCACATGTTGATAGAAATAAATTTCTCACAGTTAACAATGAGAATAGCATGTTTGTTTGGCAGCTCCTATTACGAGCTGGTCGAGGGATCGAGTTCACAACTATGTATTAGTTTTGGACTTTCCTTGACCAATTATAAAACGACCAACAAAGAAAAGAGCTTTATTATGAATGCATATGTGCATGCTTATTTGCTTGCATGCACATATGCATAAAAGTATGGTTGCTCGCTTGCTTGCATGCACATCCATAAAAGTATGGTTGCTTGCTTGCTTGCATGCACATATCCATAAAAGTATGGTTGCTCGCTTATTTGATTGCACGCACATATCCATAGAAGTGTGGTCGCTCGTTATCGCTTGATCAAATGATATGGTAAGCCCATCATTTCCATAAGAGAGAGAGAATCACCTTATAAACAGGCCCAAATCCTCCTTCTCCCAATTTATTTGCGGGATTGAACTCATCAGTGGCAGTCTTCAGTTCAGAATAATTGAAAGTATCAGCGCTCATCCCTTGCAGTACTTCTGTGTATTTAAGTAAGAAGGCAGGTCAAAATAATAACCATTGAAATTCAAACCATTTCTCTTCATGTTGAGAGCCAACCACATGACTAGCATGATGGTTGTGGTATTGCCCGCAACGAGATAGGTTGATCAGCATACATGAAGGCCAGTATCTTATGAAAAAAAAAAAAAAAGAAAGTATCGTGGTTGAGAAAACTGAATTTCAATAGCACAACAATACCATACAAGCTAATTGAGCATATTGAGCACTTTAAGAAAATAACAAATCATACAATGTGATTTATACTAATCTCGATTTTAGTTTTGTTGTTACTTATTCATGGATAATAGGTGATAGGAGACCTTCCAAAGATTCTTTTATCTGACTGTTTCATTAACGAGAGAACTATTTCAGTCTTAAAAAAATGATCTGTAACTAAGAGCTTTATGAAATGATGTTTCCAGCACTATTTCTTGGTTGTCCAAATTTCTAGATTCCCAAAAAAAAAAAAAAAGAAAGAATATATATATATATATATTTTTTGCAACAAGTGCATCTGTCTAATCATTTGAATATGGTCTCCAACAATCTTAGTTATATATGTGTGTGTATAAAAATATAATTTTTGACAAAGTAATACGATATGATGTTACCTTCCGCTTGGCCTTTTCCCAATCTTCTTCATCGTCTCACAATTAAAATTACAAAAACAGATATTAAGCACAAAACTCCAACTGGAGGAAGGGTTTGGATTTTTTTGGTGGTTTAGGTTGTTGAGACTGGGAGGGGGACGGGAGAGTTATTCGGAGTGTTATATCTCGGTTTGATTTGAGAGAGCCGGATAGAAAAGTTAGAACCCACATCAATTTGGAATTCATCGCACCATCGTAGGGATATTTCATCGTACTACATCATGTCCCTTTATATATATATAAAGTATCATGGCTGAGAAAACTGAATTTCAATAGCAAACCAATACCATACAATTGCTAAATTGCGTATATTGAAAAATTTAAGAAAATAACAATTTTTTTTTATCTGATTGCTTCTTTAATGGGAGAACTATTTCAGTCTAAAATGAAATGATCTGTCTCTAAGAGCTTTATGACATGATGTTTCCAGCAGTATATTTCTTGGTTGTCCAAACACTTTAGCTACTCCAATTGATAAATTAGCTAATAAAGAACTAACTCAATCATATATATATATATATATATATATATAGGTTGCATACATTTCTAGATTCCATCAACAAAAGCAAAAAGAAAAAAAGAAAAAAAAAAAGAGGAGACTTTTTCTTTCTTTTTTTTTTTTTTTTTTTTTTATTTTACAATCTTAGTTTTTTATATATATATATATATATATATATATATACGAAAAATATTCATGTGCATCTATATATCTATGTGTCTGTGTGGGAAACTATAATTTTTGACAATGTAATTAATGTGATATTACCTTCCTCTTGGTCTTTTCCCATTCTTCTTCTTCGTCTCACAATTAAAATTACAAAAACAGATATTAAGCACAAAACTCCAACTGGAACTGCAATCCCAACTGCCAAACCAGTCTTGTTCTTCTTTGAAGAAGTGGTTGTCGGTGGACGGTTACTAACAGTTGGTTTAAAATCTGAAGAACACAATAATCAATTACCATGATCAAGTCATAATAAACTATTGAATTTGACGTTGCATTCAATTGGTCTTCATTTTTATCATTGTATAGAATATTACCTGGAGTGACACTAATTGCCGAAATGGATGGTCCATAAGTACCTTCTCGAGGTATGCAGCAAGTCCCTTTTCCAGCCCAAAAAAGATGAATTTCGAGGTGATTTTCAGATACTAGAGCCTTGAATTGTTTCTGAACAGTTTTAAATTCGACCCGCCCTGCTGCCTTTCGTATATCAAAGTCCTTCAACACTAAATTTCCCTGGAGCATTAATCAATTGTATCATAATAAATAAATACTATTGTCATGATGATTAACTGCATCAGAAGAAACTCTTTTGCGATTGGGGATGGTTTGACACATGCAGACTGTCCAAATGAGTTAATTAAAGAAATAAGTTTGTCTTATCATTTAACAATCACAGAACCTGTAGTACTCCTGACATAGTAGTTAGTTCATGGTCAATATTCACCAAAATTGATGATTTCTTCAGCCTGTTTAGTCTTTTACTACAATGAATTAGGGCAGTTAGGACTCATAATAGAATTTGGCGGTTGAGCCCCAACACCTCCATCAAATAGTTTGAAAATATATCTATATTTTACAGTGTCCCCTCAAAATTTTTTCCTTTTACATAATGCACTAACCATTCCAAGAAAAATATTCTCCCTCTGCCCTTGGATGCTCCCCTGCACAACACGTTTGTACGTTTTCGTAGAAACTTCAAATTACATTAGGTGCAATTACAATTTTTTTGCCTTCTGCTTAAAATAAGGTCTATTACTAATATTAACTTGGGTTGGATTATGATCTCCTGCCACTAAAGCATTCTCCAAAATATTCGAACTACTTTCAATTTGGTAGTCCAGAATACAATCAAACCTTAGTTCCTGTTTGATCTTATATAAGTGCACACCATAATTATCTTTGTTTACAACATAAATTTTATTTGTTCGCCCTCTAGATAGAAATATTTGAGAAGAAGGCCCACACTCAACTAGAGCTAAAGTACAAAATTTGAAGGGTGTACTGATATATGCAATTTATGAAAGAATTTAGTAAAACTATAATAAGAAATAAAAGGAAAAAAGAATGTCGACATCTTGCAGAATACAAAGATTCAGACACATGCCACATCACAGGAATTCAATTACATATCTAAGTTGGATGATGGAGCCCAAAATAAGAAGCCCAAAAAGAAAAATCATGGGCCTAGTTGCAATACTTTAGTTGATTTTTCGTCTTTAATATCCATAACCACCCATTAATAACTAATTAATTAATTACTCACTAATAAACATAACTAGGCCCTAATCACCTTGGCCAAATTCCCTCTTATTTTTTTAATATTTAATTTATTATAAAAACAATGCACAGAATTTAAGTATCTTGAAAATAGGAATTTTTTGGGGTCGGGTCCTTACATCAGGTAGATGGGGCATTCTAAATTGGATGCAAACACGTGTATTACAGAGATATGTGAGTTGTCCTATACAGAAACTTTAAGAAGATTTACACACTAGCAACTCCATACAAAAATAATAACATTATAAAAATCATAGAAAAGAAGTTAGAAGTATATTGAAATAATATGTGAAAAATGTACCTACAGTGCAATAGAACTATATCATCATCATCATCATCATCATTATTTCATTGCACCAATCCCAGACAATACAAGGTAGATAGAGTACTACCTCCAGAAATAAGTATAACAATTTTATTCAGCAAATTCTTATGGATGGCTCTTACCTGATGCCGACCTTCTACTTATGATTAGGGCCAATAACACAAGGCATACAAGGCGTCAACAAAATGCTCACACATTTTTCGCTTATAGAACAGGGCCATCTTATAAGGGACTAGTAAAGATAAGCTATTTCTAAGTTAGACCATCGACTGGATTAAATCATCAAAATGGACCATGAAATGGGACCATTGGTAAGTTGATCCTTTCATGCAAGTCATTAATAAAGCTATATGAATTCTCCTCTTCATATACAAGTGTTTACGTATGTGTGTGTTTGAATCTGTTGTATCCTTGTTTAATAGGATTCATCTGACAATGGCCAAAACTTTTGGCATATGGCTGTTTGTTGAGTTTGGACCTTGACTGTTTTTTATTTTCAACATCCATTTGACAACCACCATTTGTTAGCAGCTCAATTGGAGTTTTGGACTAAATCAATCCACATTTGCTACGCCATTTGGATGACTTCTTTTTTATATGTATTCTATGTATCATGTGTCTCTAACTCTATGCACACTTTTGGATTTACTCTGCTAAGCGATGCAACTCTCAAAGCATACTTGTCTTAGGAAATCGGAATTACATTCTAATTTAACAATACACACCTGAACATAAATATCGAAGATACGCCTTCCGACACTTTCCCATGTTTGTGAATATTTAAAAGCTGTCTCAGCAAATTGCAAGCTTATGGTGTAGTTTCCATTTTCAAGTCCTAACCCATAGTATCTTAGTGAGCCCGGCGATAACCTTGCAGTCTGGAACAGCTCAGAGTCTAAAGTATCTGTAAATTGGTATAGATTGGTTGAGATGTATGTGGCATTGGTGCTTTGAGCAAACTTTCCTACGTTGCCAACAGCCCACATGATTGGGCTTGTCACATTATATGATGCTGCACCTAGATTTCCGCTATCCTCCGCATACACTGCCCCAGATGAAGATGTAATACTTTGACCACCACAATTAACTGCAAATGAAGAATCTGCAAAACCGATGTATATATTCAATGGTCAAATATAGTTTGAACTAAACATTTCTCATGAGCAAAATGTTTGTGGGAAAGTGCAAGAGGATATTTGCAAGAAAAAGTAAAGATATGATGTGCACAGATCCAAGAGAGCTTTCATCAGCTGAACATTGTTTGGTCCAAAAATTAGGCCAATATGCTGCTTTGTTGCACAAACCAGCAGGGAGCTAGGGATCAAGAGAGGAAACAAGGAAGCAGGAAGGCTATCAAATTTTAATTAGTACTAGCACTAAACGATAGGGGTCTGAACTCTGAACTAAACATGCGGGTTCAGGAAAGCAGGAGAGGCGGTTCAGCTAGTATGTTCCCATTGCACATAAGGTGGAATAGATGAAAATTAAGATGGATTCAACTTATTTCAAAGATTCGATTTTATCGTGGACAAGTAGCCCCTTCATTAAGCAAATCAAACCTTATTTTGTCTGATGGGGAATGTTTCCTCTTGTGCTTGATGAATGTTCATATCTTGAAAATGTGTTGAAGGGGATTTTCAAGCGATTTTTGTTTTCTAATGAAATTAGTAAAGGTTACCTTTATAACATCAAAACACATTTAGTATCCAACATTGAAATTGGGAATGAGTCTTGTTTGTGAAATATGTGCATGTTTAAAAATTGATATGAGATGTACACATTGTTGGCACATAGTCACTACAGCTGCTTGCAGTTCCTCTTTCTAATTCTCCTTTAAATTTGATGATCATTTGTAAACTAATTAAAGTTATGTTATGACAGAATTAAGAGCATTTCATGTCACAAGGAAGGATGATCCAAGATGGAAAATATGCAATTATTTTTATCAGTAACCAACTAGAAGTAAAACAAAGGTCTATCCAGGTTCCTTCTTATCTAACAGTTTAGACAGATCTAGTATGAGATTTGTAAGAAAGTTCAAGAAACGTCAGAAGATGACTTGGTTATAACTACTTCCATTTTTTTTGTTTTGTTGATTATGAGTTTGTCATAGACGATTTTAAAATGTTAATATTTGAGTGTACATATTAGTAAACTTCAAACATATTTGATACTGAAAAAAGGAAGTCAATAATACTCATTGCTGAAAGGGGAAGAAATAAAGATATATGGCTTACAGATTGGAGAACCATGGTTGCATGGAAAGTTCCGTTGTAGACAATTCAACCCCGGCAAAGTACTGAATACATAAGAATAACACAGAAGTCAAATAATATATGAAATTTATCATGCACATTTTATGATTCAATTTGACATTGTACTTCAGATATGTTAAGATACAATTCATAGACTTGAAATAGAATTAGAAATAGGTTTGAATTAGAGTTATGATTAGATTAAATTTCCTACTTTACCTCAATCACTTGTACCCTATAAAATATAGATATTCTTTTGGTGAAAATCAATATTCAAAGTTACTTTGAAGCAGCATTTGTACTCTAAGGTGGAGTCTGCAACTGTTGGAAAAATTGTTCCGTGGTAATTGTAAATAAATTAAAAGTTAAAAAATAAATGAGAAAAGGAAAGAAATGACCGAACAACATGGTAGCCGAATCACGTCTTTGAAGACGCTTTCTTTAGGCAGGTTTCGCCACCACACAGGTGCAGATGGATTTTCAGACGTCTACCCCAGGATAAGACTACTTCCTAATGGGATGATCTCCACCACTCGTGCACTCGAATGGATGAGAATCTCGAATCCCATAAATTGCAGTCATGCAGCAGCTTGAAAAAAACTAGAAACCAAATTCTCGAAAGAAAACTCAAAGAACTAGAAGGGAGATGAGAGAGAGAGTAGGATTTGATCATGAGTTCTAGAAAGCCTTCACCCGGACGTCCCTTTGATAGATCCGTTGGGGAGTTAATTCCCAACAGATACGCCCATTTTAAGAGTGCGCAAAGGACACTCCATGCAGTAACTCTTACGCAACGGATACCAACAGTTCCGTTGGGGAGTTAATTCCCAACGGATACGCCCATTGAGTGCGCAAAGGACACTCCATGCAGTAACTCTTACGCAACGGATACCAACGGTTCCGTTGGGGAGTTAATTCCCAACGGATACGCCCATTTTAAAAGTGTGCAAAGGACACTCCATGCAGTAACTCTTACGCAACGGATACCAACGGTTATCTCCAACGGAATACCATTATTCCGCCATAAAGAGCAACGAAATTCCATTATGCCGCCATAAAGAGCAGCGGAATTCCATTATGCGGAATTCCATTATGCCGCCATAAAGAGCAGCGGAAAAGCTGTCTCTAACGGTCACAAGAGAAACGGGCTTCACAGATCCGGGTCAATCCCAGGTCGACCCAAACTTAACCCAACTGAGACCTAAAATAACGCACGATCATGCGAGCCGGGCCGGGCCCGCCCGCCATGCAACTAGCTGGCCGGACGGCGCCGCGCGATGAAAGTGTGTGGTCACCACTACCTAAGCCTTCTCCCGAGACTTACAGCATAGTAATGAGTGTAAACAATAATAAATGACTCTAAGAGAGTACTCCAAAATCGATGTAGGACTCTTAAATAAAGAAAAGAAAAAAAACATGTGCTTTAATGCACAAAGATACCAACAATCCCCCCACACATTAAAGCCCTAAAATAAATTATTGAAAAGGAAAAGTTGCTGCTACAAGACATGCCCGAAGACTATGCATAAGTGTAGGTGAACTAAGTCTTGAACCTTCACTAAGTGTAATGAGTTTGAAACACCAGAACTCTATGGTGAACTACGAACTTGAACCAAGAGTTCGTTTAGTAAATCGTACCTATTACACACAGTCTGAGAAATTAGGGATTCCTATAGAACCGTGCACATTAACGGCCTTGTGCTATCCCGGTATTCATGAGTGCTCTAGAGAGTAGCCTAATGCTCTCATAGGAAGCAGCCTGACTTCCACACTCATAGAGGTGTTCTCTATCAAAGATGCTCTTGTACAACACCCCGCTCATAAAAGACAGAGTATCACCGACTAATATACAGGATATCAACATTTCACGCCATAGGAATGGGCATATACACAAGTAATGAGAATTTTGAAATGTTCCACCTTTGTCACCCAAATATAACTTCGTTTTTCCCATTGAACCCGTCCCATGGGATCTCCAATCAAATGGGTTGGGTGTACGTTATTGGTGATCTATCGTTTTTAGGCTTAAGTCCCATTCCCCTCCATGTAGAGGTTACCCGTTCTCTAGCGAGTCCATTAGTTAGTGGATTGGCTAAATTATCCATCAATCTCACAAAATCAATTGCAATTACTCCTTGCTTAAGTAATTGTCTCAACAAATTGTGCCTCAGATGAATATGTCTGGATTTACCGTTATATGTCTTGTTACTTATATTGTCTATTGCAAACTTTGAGTCGCTATGGAGAGATATGGCTGGTACCGGCTTATTCCACAAGGGAATGTATGTCAATAGGTTCTTCAGCCATTCTTCTTCTTCTGCAGCTAAAGCCATACCAATGATCTCTGAGTCCATAGTGGATCGGGATATACATGCTTGCTTTTTAGATTTCCAAGAGACGGTTGCGTTTCCTATGGTAAACACATAAACGCTCATGGACTTGGATTCTTCTGAATCCGATATCTAGTTAGCATCGCAACACCCTTTTAGTACTGTGGGGTATCTCTCATCATGCAAACCGTAGTCGATGGTTCTCATCAAGAATTTAAATACCCGGATAACAGCTGTCCAGTGCTCATTGCTAGGATTGCTTGTATACCTACTCAACTAACTTACTGCATAAGCTATGTTGGGTCTAGTATAGTTCATTTTGTACATTAAATATCCTATAGCTTTGGTATAATCTAATTGGGATACACTACCTCCTTTGTTCTTAGTTAATTTGACATTTGGATCAAAAGGAGTGGAACACCATTCCCTCCAAACATGTTAAATCTCTTAAGTACATTCTCAATGTAGTGAGACTGGGATAGAATAACTCCTTCAGAGTGTGTATGAATTTTTATCCCAAGTATCACATCAGCCTCACCCATATCCTTCATGTCAAACTTAGAACATAGGAATTTCTTAGTGTTCTCTACAGAATATAAATCAGTACCGAAAATAAGCATATCATCAACATATAAACATATAATGATGCATGAACTGCCAATGAATTTAAAATAGACCCACTTGTCTGACTCATTTATGTTAAAACCATCGTTTAATAAAACTTGGTCAAATTTTTCATGCCACTGCTTGGGGGCTTGTTTTAGACCAAACAAGGATTTAATTAATCTACAAACTTTTTTTTTTCTTTCCCAGGTGAAGTAAATCCTTCGGGTTGCTCCATATAAATTTCTTCTTCTAATTCCCCATTTAAAAATGCAGTTTTGACATCCATTTGATGGATAACCATATTGTGGATGGATGTTATTGCTAACAAGATTCTGATGGTTATGATCCTAGTTACTAGTGAATAGGTATCAAAATAATCTAATCCTTCCTTTTGTTTGAATCCCTTTGCAACCAGTCTAACTTTGAATTTTTCTATAGACCCATCAATCCTTAATTTATTTTTGAAAATCCATTTGCAACCCAAAGGTTAAGTACCTGGAGGAAGATCTACAAGTTCTCAAGTATGGTTGGATAGGATAGATTCTATCTCACTATTAAGGGCCTCTTTCCAAAAGGCAGCATCAGAAGACTGCATGGCCTCTTTATAGGTTGTGGGATCACTTTCCAAAATATAACTTAGAAACTCAGGACCAAAAGAGGTTTCTTTTCTAGGTCTCTTACTCCTGGGGTTCAACATCTACTAAGTCCTCGGATCCTGACTTAATAACTTGGGCAAGTCTTCTATCATTACCACTAGTACCAGATACAACTTGTTTGAAAGGAAAGTAGTCTTCAATGAAAACTGCATCTCTGGACAAAATGATGGAGTCTTTATCTTGTCCAAAGATAACAAGGAATCTATAGGCCTCACTATGGAGAGCATATCCTAAGAAAAAACTCTCTTGGGTTTTGGGTCCAAGTTTGGTCCTTTTAGGGGCCGGTACAGCCACATGGGCTAAGCACCCACACACTTTTAGGTATATTCTAAGTTAGGGGTTCTACCTTCCCATAACTCAGAAGGTGTTTCATTGGTACTTTTAAAAGGTATCATGTTTAGAATGTGACAGGCTATAAGGAGAGCTTGCCCCCAAAAGTTCTTGGGTAGGCCCGAACTATTCAACAAGGAATTTACCATTTCTATTGAGGTTCTATTTTTCCTTTCAGGCACACCATTCTGGTGTGGGGAGTAGGCGACTGTCACTTCATGTATTATACCTAGGGTCTTATAGGTCTCTATAAATTCATTGGAGAGGTGTTCACCTCCTCTATCAGACCTCAAAGTCTTAACCATTTTCCCTAATTGGTTTTCAACTTCAATTCAGAAAAGGTTGAATTTTTCAATAACTTCAGATTTATTCTTAAGTAAATATACATAAGAAAATCTGGAAAAATCATCGATAAAAGTTATAAAATATTTATTACCACCTCTAGTGATAGTATTGTCTAATTCACATATATCAATGTGGATTAAACTCAGAAGTTCAGAACATCTTTCAGCACTTTTGAAAGGTTTTCTTGAAAACTTTGATTGAACACAAATTTCACAAGGGTTTTGTTTGAAATCTTAGGTCCACAAATTTTTTCATATATGAATAATTTACATGTCCTAATCTAGCATGCCATAAATCAGGAGACACAACAATATAAGCAGAATAAAAGGCAGTTTTATTACCAATAGTATTTACATTCATCTTGAAAAGGCCTTTAGATATGTTGCCTTTTCCTACAAAAACTCCATTTTTGGTAACAACAAATTTATTTGTCTCAATACTAATTTGAACCCATTTTTGCTCAATACTGAACCAGAAACCAAGTTCTTTTGCACTTCGGGCACATGGAGCACTTCGGTCAAAGTTAGAGACTTGCCGGATGAGAGGCGAGGAATGACTTTCCCCTGACTAATTACTTTGATCATAGAGGAGTTACCCATGTAGAGCTCTTGTCCCTCTCCAACCTGCCCGTAGGAGACGAATGCACTTCTGTCACTACAGATGTGCCAGGTCGCGCCTTTGTCAACCCACCAAACTCTACAATTGCTAACCAAGTTCACCTCTATGACTACCACAATAAAATTTTCTTCCACAAGATTGGCTTGATTTTTGCCTTTAATGTTTTTCCTGTGGTGGCATTGCTTCGCATAGTGTCCCTTCTTCCCACAGATAAAACATTCTATATCTTTTCTTTTGGCAACATCCTTACGGGGCTTAAGGGCTTGGTTCTTATTTTTCTTCTGAAATTTCTTGCCCTGGAAAGAATTGGGCTTGCGCTTCCTTTGATCATTCTTGGCCTCGGTAAGTTTGGCCTTACCCATATGTTCAGAATCCTTACTCTTAGAATCACGGTCCCGATAATGTTCTTGGACTCTGAGACGGACTATAAGATCTTCAAATTTCTTCTCCTTCTTCTGTTTCAAGGTGATCCCAAAGTCCTTCCACGATGGTGGGAGTTTGTTAATGGTACTGCCAACTACAAATTGTTCGGGTAATTCCATTCCTTCATTTTGGACTTCATGAATTATTTTCTGAAAATCTCTAACTTGTGTTATTACTGATTTTCCTTCTTCCATTTGAAAGTCTAAAAACTGCTCAATGGCATACGTTTTGGTACCCGCATCCTCAGTAGCATATTCTATTATCAATGCATCCCATAATTGCTTGGCTGTTTTGAATTTTGAAAATACGCCATATAAGGAATATAAGGAATTATCTAAATGGTTTAAAATCTCATTTTTGCAATTGAAATCATCATTTTTCCATTTTTCATTTTCATAGGTACTAGCGGGCCCATCTCCGTATGGTTCTGGACAATTAGTTAATAGCACATGTAAAATTTTCATAACTTTGAGGAGATATTCCATTTTCGTCCTCCACATTTTGAAGTCCTTACCCTCAAAATTGAAAACCTTAGGGTAATATTCTCAAGCAATCATTTTAATTTATAAACAATTTTACCACGAAAAATCTTCCTTAACTGTTGGAAAAATTGTTTCGCGGAAATTGTAAATAAATTAAAAGTTAAAAAATAAATGAGGAAAGGAAATAAATGACCGAACAATATGGTAGCCAAATCGCGTCTTTGAAGACGCTTTCTTTAGGCAGATTTCGCCCCCACACAGGTGCAGATGGATTTTTGGATGTATGCGTCAGGATAAGACAGCTTCCTGATTGGATGATCTCCACCACCCGTGCACTCGAATGGATAAGAATCTCGAATCCCAAAAATCGCCGTCTTGCAGCAACTTGAAAAAAACTAGAAACCAAATTCTTGAATCAAAGAACTAGAAGGGAGATGAGAGAGTGAGAAGAGGAGGATTTGATCCTTAGTTTTAGAAAGCCTTCACCCGGACGTCCCTTTTATAGGGCTTTCTGGGGAAGAGATCCATTAGGGAGTTAATTCCCAACGGATACGCCCATTTTAAGAGTGCGCAACAGATAGCCATAAAGAGCAGCGGAAAAGGCCAAGCTCCCCCGCCACGCAACCGGCTGGCAGGACGGCGCGCGCGCGGTGAAAAAGTGTGCTCACCACTACCTAAGCCTTCTCCCGAGACTTACACCATAGTGATGAGTGTAAACAATAATAAATGACTTTAAGAGAATTATCCACAACCAATATGGGACTCTTTTAAATAAAGAAAAGAGAAAAACATGTGCTGTAATGCACAAAGATACCAACAGAAACTACTATTCTAAATTACTTAGGCAAACTTTTGGAAGGCATTCATTGTCGCAACCATGGCATTAGGTTGAAGACCAGTGAAGTCTCAATGTGCCTTAAAGATTCCGGCACAATTAGGAATTCCAAGCAAATGAGGAATGCTTACAAGAGTTTGAAAACGATTTAGCATATGTACTCTCTAAAGATTCTTCAGGCATGCTTGAGGTAGAAAATGGCGATATCCTTCTATGGTTAATTGTAATGCAGTTTCTTGGGCTTTTTTCCTATATTGAAAAGGCAAACGTACAAACATAGGAAATTGGACATACCTGCTATTGGAGTCATCAAGGACAAAGTTGTTAGCCACCAAGTTCCTGTATGGCAAATAAGCAAGAAGCTAAAAGTCAGGGTTGTGGAAACTGTTAGAAACAAATTAAGTTTATCTTTAGATGTACCCGGATCTCAAGTGGTTTGAGTTTGACTATTACAGAATGGATACAGATGTAAGCGGTGGCCTGGATATCGATAGTCACAATAGAAAGGAGACTCTTAATTTGATGATATGCGTAATTATTGATTTGGATAGAAATGGAAGAAAACAGTTCCCACATAAAGTTGTCTCTGGATTTTACAAACACATCAACAGAAGAACAGATAAATATTTATTCACTCTAAAAAACTATTCAAATCTTCCTGTCGGGGCTTGCATGTGTGTTTGTACTGATTGTTTCCTACTATTGGTATATTGAGACATTGCCTACACATTTAGACTCAAAATGAAAGCCTCCAATGCTAGAGTCCAGTGCAAAGGAACTAAAACTACTTTGGTATCTAATAAAAATTATTCTTGCATATGAAAATGGAAATAATCAGGTACTTTGTCATACTCTTTGAAAAAGGTAAATTCTGCATCACTTAATTATATGGATCATGATACTACAAGTAGAAAATTGGAAAGTGAAAAGTGGAAGCTTCATGCAGTTTTGGACATACAACTGTAAGCCTGGTTCTGTAACCCAAGATGGAAAACTCCCTGATAACTGATTGTATGACAAGTCTCTGCAGGCACAACATTTAATGATATAGTTAGAATACAATTTCCTCACAAGTAGATCCATATCAAACTGGCATTATATTACTTATTCTATAATCAGAATCATATTCTGAGAAACAATGTAAAATAATTAACTTATGCAAGTACAGCAGACATTCACACATGCATGACGACGGTGTGTGAGTGGATGTGTGATTCTTTGATTGAATCAATCAGATATGTAGAGAAAATCACAAAGATGTCAAAGTGTTTAGATTAAACACACAAATGGTGCTTTCTAAATTTATCTCGAAATACAAGCAACCAAATTATCGGGGCAAAGTGGATGATTTTTGTAATGTGCCACAAAACTAGAAACCAAATTAGGTTGGATGTTTGCTATTTGCCTTCGCTGCCCGAAACAATTGTCCACAGAATTGAGGATGTTATCTTGGTAACAGTCCAACCAAAGTGATTTCTTATTTTTGTACATCAATCACAAAGTAACAAAGGCATAAACATCCAACCTTATTTAGGGCAAGCATCCACACTGGGATTTGATGGAGTGGCATAAGGCATGGGTTTGCTCCCCATGTCTTGTGTTTGAAACCCGCCCCAGATCTGCTCGGTGTGCATTTGTGAGGGTTTAGCAGGCACCACCCATCGGATTAGTTCTATTGGTCAAAGACCTTAGGGATACCCATGTAATCAAAAGAAAAAAAATCACAAAGAAGAATTTAAAACATCCATTATTCTATATTAATCAACATCAATACAAATTTATATTGCATTTTCAACACCTATAAGACTAGTATATGGATAAAATTTGGTAAGACGGACATACAGGGCAAGAAACGATGAACTTTTGCTCGGTGGCAGTGTACCGGACAAGCTATTGTTTCCAAGAAACCTGCTCATACAAAAAGTTCTATTAAATAAGGTGCCTAGATCAGAACCTGCACTAAGGGTATGCATGGAAGTAAGCCACATAACAATCAACTCAATTATTTTCGTCGAATAAATGGTCAAGTATCCCAATGTGAAATATGAAAGCGCCCTAGGTGGATTAATGCTTTTCAACTTTTTTCTGGAAAGTAATCATAAGCACAAATGGCCAATGTTTACTTCAGGGGAAAATGTTTGCTACAAAAAAGTATCGCATCTATTTTCCATTTTTATTTTATTGGCTAAAAAAATCCAATTGGACAAATGTATTCATGTTGTGCATGATTCAAGTATAGTCAAATGCACCCACAAACGGTTGAAAATGTTTGTTTCTTCCTTACAAGTTAGAAAGTGAACTCAAATTGAAGAGAGAGCTAGGAATGTGCCCAGTTAAATTGTTGAAGCTCAAATCCCTGCAAAATTAAAAAGAAAATATATAAATAGAGTTTTTTTTTTTTTGGTAGAATTTGAATAGACTTGAATGATAATGAAAAGCACATTGATATAGTGCTTGTTTCTACTAAATATCAGTGAATGAGTTTCACTTTTAAGATTGCTGATTACAGATTTGTGGGGTATGGTTTTTGTGAACAACTTACAATTGCAGTAATGACTGGTACTCCCCAATGTTCAATGGAATGGTCCCGGAAATCATATTATTTCTCAAGATTCTGCACAAAGATGGAACTCGACTTCTATTACAAGAAACGAGAGAACAAAAGAAAATGACAACACCGTAGATTGAAACCATTTTGACTTACAAAATGCTTAAGGACTTCATATTGCTAATAAATGCCAATGATGAGCTCCCATTTGATATATCGCTTATTCGCCTATGCAATCATTGGATAATAAATGAAATTAGATACAGCAAACAGGAAATAACCATGAACGAGAGAAATGACAAAGAAATAGAAGCACTCACAAATCTCTCATTGAAGTTAAACTTGAAAAACTTGAAGGTATGGAACCTTGGAAGGAGTTCCCTTGAAGCCTCCTACAACAACATTTTCTAGTTAGAATTCTCTATAAAAATTAATGAAATGAGGTTTTAAAGAAAATGGGATATTTGTTTCAGTAACCAAAAAGTATATTTGCAGGTGCAGACCTAGGAAACTCAACTTGCGGGCTCTATGTAAAAGAAATATTGGGGGAAGGGACAAATAAATAAAAAAGCATATAACTTTCAAATTTTGTAGCGGGGTTTTAAAAATTTTGAACTTTTTTCAGATATGGTGGCCATGACCATTGTACGTGGGTCACCATGGAAAAAAAAACCATAACAGAGAAAAAATAACTCAAGTTGAGTCGTGGTGGAGTTTTGCCTTGACACAACACACCCCATTGCCACTGCTGTTGGATTTCACTTCCAAAACCGGCTCTCCCATGACCACACTCCAATCAAATTAAATCCAAACAGAGCTCATACCTCATCTCTGCTCCTCCTTCCAACCCCAACAGCCATGTACCAGATATTACTCCACTCTCTCATTCCCCCCTGCCAGCAACCCTTCCACCCAATATTCACATGCTGAATTTTGTGGATCTTATTTCCTATTTAGATGCTTGAGATACATGCATTTTACTCGCCATCTACATGAAGAACTTTTGTGCGTTATACCGACTGTTTGGAATGTTGAAATTTCATACATTTTGCCCGCTGCCACACACTGAAAATTTCATGTGTTTCTACTGATTGGGTACTACTCCCTTGCGGAATTTGAATGCACTGTTCACATAAAATCTTCATCCACTCTTTCTTGCAAGACTGTCACCATTTCACTGCCTTCATGAAAAATGACTAATAGAAATGTATACATCTTGAAATACAGGAAACCTTCTAAAACACATATGCACAAAATTGGAAATTGTCTGGACCTGAGACAGCATTTCCACTTCACATCATCTACTTGACCTCCAATCCTCTACCTGTTCCTATCTAGAGAAATTGTATCTCGAGACATGGCCATAAAAATCTCAGATGGGCACAATGGTTGTCATTGTAGAAGATAATGTGGCCTAGTCCCACTAGGCCCAGCCCAGTCCCACTAGGCCCAGCCCATCAAGGGATTGTACACAGCTGTATATAAAATCCCACGTGTGGGATCTTCTTGGATTATATTACTGATTGATCTCTTATTTACTTACTTGTATAGATTAGGAGATTGATTATTTATAATTTTGATTGTACTGATTAGGATGATTAGGGCCCTTGATTAGGGTATAATGTAATTATAAATATACAATCGATCCTCCCATTGAGGTATTAGTTTCCTCCAAACTTCTCTCTCGTTTTGCTCTTCACATTATATCATGGTATCAGAGCGAGGTTGTGATCAATCTCTCATCCCTTATTGAATCTCTCCTCCTCTTATTCGCGTGCATCATCCTCTCTTCTTTACTGCTACTATTGCTGCTAAATAGTACCTGACGTGCCTCTGATCAACTGTGGCCCACCACTGATCAACTTTGGATCACCAAGCAGCCTCCACAGTTGGAATCGCCAGTCCTTAAGGAGTATTCTAAGGATTTTTATGGATTTTTTTCTCACCATTTGAGGTAGGTTTCATCCCCTCCTTCATCTGTCGATTTTGATATTCCTTTATCAAATAGATTTAATCACAGCCGTCCAGATTTGTGGATCTATATCCAGTCCTCAACACCCTTGAACTAGAGGAAGTACTTTTGGACTCCTTCCAGAGATTCCAACCTGATCTGTGATTAGATCATTTTGTGGGGCCCACGCACAGCTCCTGCCTCCACAATCAAGGTCGCCTGGGTGCTTTCTTTGCACTGTTTGTGCTGTCTGCTGCTGGATTGCTCATCAGACACCTCCAATGTTGTTTTAGCAGACTTCATCTTGTCTGCTGCCTTCTGCTTCGCTGTTTATTTGATTTCTTGGGTACTACTTGCTGCTGGCATTGCTGTGTGCATATTTGTTGTTGCTGTTATTGTTTGCTGTCCTTCTTTGCTCTTTGTTGCTGTTAGTACTGTTGCTTCCTTTCTACTATGGACAAGTATGATGTTATTCCTGTTAAATTCAATGGGACTAATTATATGGCCTGGTCGTTTCATATAAAGAATTTTGTAGAAGGACAAGGATTGTTTGGTTATCTTGATGGATCAATAACTAAACCCACTACAAATACAACTGACACAAAAGCATTACCCACCTGGTCTAAAGAAAATGCTAAGGTCATCACTTGGATTCTTAACTCCATTGACCCTTCTCTTGCCATTGCTCTTCAAGCATATACTGCCGCATCTGATATGTGGGGTCATCTCAAGAATGTTTATCATCAAACAAATAAAGCTCGCAAATTTCAATTAGATAGTGAAATTGCAAAATTCAGTCAAGGCGATAAATCTATGCAGGCATACTTCAATGGATTTCTCACCTTATGGACTGAGAGGGATGCTATGATTATTCAGACTGTGTCCGCTGGGTTTCTCTCTGAAGCCCTTAAATTACAAGAGGAAAGCCACATCAGCCAGTTCCTGATGAATCTCGGACCCGAATTCGAATCTGTTCGGTCTGCTCTCATGAATAGAGAAGTCTTTGCGAACCTGGATACATGCTTCCAAGAAGTCCTTCGAGAAGAACTTCGCCTCAACTCTCAGCGTGCCATTCTTGAAGAACCAAAGGCCTTCCAAGCTCCTCTCCTAGCTGATTCTGCTCTCCTGGCAGCCCCCAGTCAGAAGCCTACTCAATGCTATGAGTGCAAAGGATTCGGTCATATAGCCAAGAACTGTCGAAAGAAAATGGTTTGCAGATATTGCAAACGCTCTGGTCATCTTATTGATGACTGTCGCAGCTTATAGCGAAAGAATGGGCCCCAGCAGAAGTAAAATCCTTCCACTGTGCCCAGACAAAATGCTCCAGCTGCGTTCCAAGTTCAAGCACCTCTCCCTAATACGGAAAGCACTTCTTCCGGAGCTGTATCCATGACTCTAGCCCAGATTTAAGAACTGATTCAGAACACAGTGACCTCCGCATATGCATCTATGGGCTTTAATGGTGGTCAGTATCAAACTCATTCTCCTCTAGCATTTCCTGCTTTTCATTCTTCAATCTCTGTCTTCCTCCATCACCCAATCTACCTGGTTTCTAGATTCAGGAGCATCAAACCACATGACTTCTGTGGAAAGTAGCTTTACAGCCTCTCACCCTTACCTTGGCAAAGACAAAATCACCACTGCTAATAGAGACCAATTAATCATTTCTGGAATTGGTACAATTACTTTATCTAGTGTCTCTGGCCAATCCCTCCACCTTTCCAATGTCTACTTTGTTCCCAAATTATCAACCAATTTACTTTCTGTCGGGCAACTTATTGATGATGAGTACCATATTAACTTTTCTTCCACTGGTTGTGTTATACAGGGGCGGCAAACTGGGAAGGTGATCGCGACTGGGAGTAAACATGGTCGACTGTTTCTGCTTGACATTGGACATTGTTCCCTATTTTCTTCTTCTTCTCCTAATTTCAATAAAATGAGGACTATGTGGCATAGTCGTCTTGGTCATGTGAACAATGCTTATTTACTTTCTTTGTTTAAAATTGGTTGTTTAGAACCCACTATTGATAATAAAATGATGTCCTCTTTCCTTCAATCAAAGTGTGGAACTTGTTGTTTGAGTAAGAGTCATATTTTGTCGTTTCCTATTCATCGTTCTCGTGCGTTATCATCTTTTGATATTATTCACACTGATGTTTGGGGAATTGAACCCACATTGAGTAGGACAGGGTTTAAGTATTATGTGACCTTTATTGATGATCATTCTCGATTCACTTGGATTTACTTCATGCGCTTCAAATCTGAAGTATTTTCTCTTTTCCAAGAGTTTCACAATATGGTTCACACACAATTTCAGAAAGATATAAAAATTCTTAGGTCTGACTCCGGTGGAGAATACATGTCCCATGATTTTTCTGCCTTCCTTTCTGATAAAAGCATTCTTCACCAAAAATCCTGCCCACATACTCCACAACAAAATGGTGTTGCGGAGAGGAAGAACAGGCATATTCTTGAAACTGTTCGTACTCTCCTACTTGCATCCTTAGTTCCTCCAAATTTTTGGTGTGATGCTGCACGGACTGCTATGTATCTCCTCAATCGTCATCCTAGCTCCGTTCTAGGAAAGACTACTCCATATGAAGCTCTCTTTGGTCATACTCCTTCATATTCTCACTTATGTGTTTTTGGTTGCTTGTGTTTTGTCCATCTTCCACCTACAGAGCGCACTAAGTTGTCACCACAAGCTGCCAAATGTATCTTCCTAGGTTATAGTACTGAACACAAGGGATTTTTGTGTTATGACCACTCCGAGAAATGCATGCGAATATCTCGTAATGTGATCTTCTTGGAACACATTCCTTTCTTTTCTTTGCATTTGGATACTCATCTTGTTGCGGTGTCTTATCTGCCACAATCCCCTGTGACTACTGCTCCACCACCTATTACCAATGTCTATGTCCGGCGTAACACAATTCCTCCTGTGGGGCCTCCTTCTCCTGATCCTATCCCAATGCTGCCTACTGCACCCTCAGGTATTAATACTTCCTCTACTAATAGTGTCATACCCCTGCGACGCTCTAGTCGTCCTTCTGTTGCTCCTGACAGATATGGCTTTCCTGCTCTTTTCACTTCTTTGGATAGTGCTCCTATACCAACCTCTTATTCACAGGCTTCGAAGATTGCATACTAGCAGGATGCTATGACTGAGGAGTTGCTTGCTCTTGAAGCGAACACCACATAGGAATTGGTACCAACTCCTAAACGAGCCTTTGTGATTGGCAGAAAATGGATCTTCTCTGTGAAAGTTAACTCTGATGGGAGTCTTGATCGCTACAAAGCCAGATTGGTAGCGCAGGGTTACAAGCAGGAGTATGGCATTGACTACGAGGAGACATTTGCACCAGTGGCTAAAATGACCACCATTCGAACTCTTCTTTGTGTCGCTGCAGCCCGCAACTGGCCTCTATGGCAAATGGATGTCAAAAATGCTTTTCTTCATGGCGATTCGAAAGAGACTGTCTACTTAAAACCTCCTCTGGGATATGCGTGTCCTCAGCATGTTTGCAAGTTGCGAAAATCTCTTTATGGACTTAAGCAGGCTCCCATGGCTTGGTTTGATAAATTCCGGGTAGCAATTCTTAAAGCTGGGTTTCATCAGAGTCATTCTGACAGTTCACTATTTCTTAGATGGACACCGAAGGGTTACACATTCCTTTAGTCTATGTTGATAATATGATTATCAGTGGCAATGATATTTTTGGCATTACGGATCTCAAACACCATCTCACTCGCCACTTTAGAATGAAGGATCTTGGTCCTCTCACCTACTTTCTGGGGCTTGAGTTTTCGCGTACCAAATCAAGCATTCGGGTCCATCAGCGAAAATATGCTACTGATTTGATCACCTCAGCAAGACTTGATGATGCTCACACTTTTGATGCGCCGATGGAATTAAACAGCAAACTTAGTACGGAGGATGGCCCTCCCCTGGATGATCCCCCTATTTTTCGGCGGATAGTTGGTAGTTTGCTCTACTTAACTATGACTCGACCTGATATTTCTCATGCAGTTCATACAGTTAGCCAATTTGTGAGCAATCCTCACAAACCTCACCTTGTTGCTGCTTTGCGCATACTCTGCTATGTTAAAGGCACTCTTACTCATGGTCTCTTCTACCCTTCTGATACTTCTCTGCGATTATCAGCGTATGCAGATGCCGACTGGGCTGGTTGCCCTGATTCTCGGCGATCTACCACTGGCTGGTGTATGTTTCTTGGTGACTCTCTGATTTCGTATAAGTGCAAGAAGCAAACCACTGTGTCAAAGTCTTCTACCGAAGCCGAATATCGGGCAATGTCGTCCGCGAGTGATGAAATCATCTGGCTCCGCCGTCTTCTCTGTGAATTCGGTGTCATTATTAGTAGTTCTACACCTCTTCATGGGGACAATACCAGGGCTACCAGAATTGCTAATAATCCAGTCTTTCATGAACGGACGAAGCACATTGAGATTGATTGTCATTTCATCCGCCAACATGTTGTCACTGAAAAGATAACCTTGCCTCATGTCTCTACTCATGACCAGTTGGCGGATATCTTCACCAAAGCACTTCCCAAACCGCGCCATCATGATCTCACTAGCAAATTGTTATTTTCTGCATTACCACACCAATTTGAGGGGGAGTGTAGAAGATAATGTGGCCTAGTCCCACTAGGCCCAGCCCAGTCCCACTAGACCCAGCCCATCAAGGGGTTGTACACAGCTGTATATAAAATCCCACATGTGGGATCTTCTTGGATTATATTGCTGATTTATCTCTTATTTACTTACTTGTATAGATTAGGAGATTGATTATTTATTATTCTGATTGTACTGATTAGGATGATTAGGGCCCTTGATTAGGGTATAATGTAATTATAAATATACAATCGATCCTCCCATCGAGGTATCAGTTTCCTCCAAACTTCTCTCTCGTTTTGCTCTTCACATTATATCAGTCATGTGATTGGAAGAATGAGAAAGGAAAGAAGATGAGGAGAAGAAAAGTACTTTTAAGAAGTGGGAAGTTGTGGAGAAATAAAATAGAGGAAGTTAGAAAACGAATTTTAAAGATTCAAATTTTAAATGTAATTTTTAGAAAATAGCGGGGAATTATTGAGTCTTTCTAAAAACTAACGATTGAGATAAATCTCAAGAGGCACTTGAGTGTCTTTTCAGAATATCTAAAATTTTTTGTCTTACCCAAAATATTTTTGTGCCCTTTGGATGAGATGTGTGTTTTGGACAATTCATGAGTGGATGTTTCCAATGAGGTCCTTCCGGTCTATAAATTAAGGTGATTTTCAAGTTTGTTATATATCACAGAAAAAAAGCACAAAGAATATAAAGCTTTCTTCTTCTACCAAATATAGCCTATTTTCTAATTTTTAAGGGACATTAAATAAATCTATTTCTACTACACTGAGGGCATTGTATCTGGGGATAAAATTTTATCAAAACCACTTGCATGTGGCAAATAATTGTCTTTAAAAAAGATATTTAATTGGTGTGCAAATTGGTGTGCCTTGCCCATTTTTTGCTTTCTTAATTCAATTTCTCACGTTCTACATAGCACAATTCCAAGCATTATTTACAACATTATATTAATCATTTATTTACTTGCCTCTTTATTTTCCCAATTGCACTTTATTCAGCTATTTCCCCAACACAACCCTTTCTAGATCGAGCATGATCTTTGCCACCTGTCATGTTCTATCTCTTTGCCCATATCTCTATTCATAGCCCTCTCAGGGGCTTTCTTAAGAATAAGAAGGAATCTCATGGAAATACCATGGAATATGGTTTGATCCTGTTCATGGGGATTTCGTAAATATCCCATTCCAAAACTCAAAGTTCGAAACAATTGAGACTTTTTTGGAGATTGGATGCAGTTACTAATTCAGGATCTGGCATGTACAGAATGAAAACTTCATCATCGATTCTACAAGAAGTTTTATGAAAGTGTTTCATTTGCTTCTCTTCCATGGAAGTTTCATTTTCCCATAATGTATCCTCGTTTTTGGCCTAATTCTTTTTCTAGACAGACTCTCTCTCTCTCTCTCTCTCTCTCTCTCTCTGTGTGTGTGTGTGTGTGAATAGAATCTGCCAAACCGAACCGACTAAAATAAAGAAAATCAAAGACTCCTCTCTCCATCTTATATCTGAACCAATCTTCGCTGCAGAAGCGGTCCACCTCAAGATCTTGCACCAGATCACTCTCATACAGCTATCAAACCATCACCTATTCTTTGTTGAACCAACCCCAAACCACCCCCCCCCCCCAAAAAAAAAAAACCGACCCTCCATCTTCCTCTCTAGGTCTGTACGCGTTCTCATAAGATCCACACGGAATGTGAGAAATCAGTAATGGCAAGGTCACCACCCTCAGCATTGTGCATGCATGATGTTCTCGAAATCGATAACCCACTATGATACTACTTGTTGACAAAGGGAGGAGGAATGTGGGAACACAAATAAAGCTTGTATATTGGATTCTAGTAAGAGAGCTTCTAAATGAACCCCCATTTTTCTTTGCACACCCACCATTTTAAAAAATTTACTATGAATATACCGTTATGGTAAATCCCCGAACTTGTCATTCTCCCCTCTCCCTTTCTCTACCTCCTTATCCATCTCATCTCCATCGCCCAGTAGCACCACCGCTACATCCTTCGCTACCTCCCCTTCTCCACCTGCGTTTCCATCTCCATCGCCCCTCTCCCCTCCCCCGTCCCTCTCCCTCTCTCCCCCCTCTGGCGATGCCACTGGAGTGGGCGGTGGTGGCTGGGGTGGGTGTGCGGTTTGAGGTGAGGTTAGTTTAGGTGTTATGGGAGGTGTGCAACGAAAAATTTGAAACTTTCAAGTTCAATGGTTGGTGTATAGAGAAAGGGTGTGTGAAGAAAAACGGGGGCACATTTAGAAGCTCTCTTCTAGGAAACTGAATTACATTCACCAATATATATAGAGAAATAAAAACAAATCTGCTTAAATCGAGTCCTAATATAAATAGGAAACACATCCATACAAGTATAAATCATCTCAAATAATAAGCCTAATTAAATAAGGAAAGCAATCCTAATTCTAATCTACGTAGCAGCACCGGACCAATGCCAATTGATATGTGTGTTGAGTCAATGATGTCTTAAATAGTTGCAATCCTATCTACCTCACTATGATGAGACCTAACATCATAAAAGCAGCTTGGACTATGAGCACACAAGACACGCCAGCTCAATTATAGACAAATAGCAGTAGGGTTGATTGTACAATTTTAGGCCAGCTATTATAGACTAGTAATAGGTTTGAACCCAACCTAGAGAGGTATAAATGAACAGAGGGTGACTTGCGTGATTTGGGTTTTTTCTGTATGACTACCATTAGTCATAGATAACCCTGCCTTGTGACAGAAAGTTGAAGAAATTACCCAGATGTAGTCCGTAGTAGTACTTTTTTGCGATATCACAAACTTGTTTTCTAATGTTGTAAATTTCTTTGCGATATCACATAAAATTGCTTTGATATAGAGAGAAATAACAAGGTAGTTTACCTTTTTTTCTTTTATATAATCTTAGAGAAGCTCCTCGCTCCTTTTTGCTTTACTATTTTCTTATATGTTTAAAATATTTACCTTTCGCTTGCTTGCCTCGTAAACTAAGTTTTTGGGTACGTACCTAGACTATGTCAATCCTACGCTCTGTAGGCTGGGAGAAGATGCAGCGATGGTGTGAAGGTTGTAGTGAAGATGATGGACTCGTGTCTTGTGATGGAGGTGGTGTTTGATGGGGCTCTTTAGATTGTGAGAAGAAAGATGAAATGACAATAGAGATGATGAAGATAGATTATGGTGTTGGAGGAAGAAGAAGTAGGTGCTGGTTCGAGTGGAATAAAGACATGGGATGAAACGAGAGAAATAAAGGATGGTGTTTGACGGTGTTGAGGATGATAGAGGTTTTGAGGATGGTGGGTTGGGCGAGAAATGCATTCGGAAGATGGAGGAAGAAGAGGGAGAAAAGGAAAAAGGAGGAAAAAGAAGACACGAGCATCGATATCAACACTCAACTAAGCTGTAAACCTATATTGAGCGTTGACATCGACGACCAACTGAGCCCCAAACCTGAGCTAAAAGGGAAAAAAATGATGGGAGGGCCTTCACTTTATGTGAAGATCTTTTGGGGCCTTTGTCATGCATTAGAGATTTAAAGGTTTTTTTTTTTTCCGTCAAATCCTCTATATTAATTCAAACATGCCAGCGTAAATCAGTGGGCTAGGAAAAAAATTCTCCTCTATAGGCCAGCAATTATAAATTACAAGATGGGCAAGAAAAAACGCAACAAGAAGGGCCAGCTCAATCATAGGCAGATTGCACTTGGGCTGATTGTACAATTCTGGGCAGCAATTATAGACTAGTAATAGCATCGAACCCAACCTTGGAAGGTACAAAAGAATAGAGGACAGCTTATCCAGTTGGGACTTTTTCCGAACAGCCACCATTAGTCGTGGATAATCCCACCTTGTGACGAAAGTTGAGAAAATCACCTAGACGTAGTCCCCTACTAGTAAAATTTTACGCTATTGCAAAAAAGAAAAAAAAAAAATATATATATATATATATATATACCAGTAAAGAGAACATCCTAGTAATTTTCTTAGCTTTCGTCGCACAGTTGGCTTATGCATGACTAATGGTGGATAGTCAATCTCAGAGAAGCTCTTCTCTCCTAAGTACCCAAAAACACAGTCCTATGAGGAAAGCAAGCAAGAGGAAAATATTTTAAACAAATAAAAAATCACCCAGACCTATACGGCTATACGCTGGTTGCAAAGGTGGGAAGTGGGACAGGCATTCCCTCACTTCAAAACAGCGTACTTCTCGAGACAAGTGCATTGCACATAGTTGTTAATTCTGCTTCGGTGATCGTTTCGGTCTGCCGTTGAAAATGGAATATTTCAATGTTTCGAACTTTCGGCAAACCTTTTCGGGAAAATATAAAAATAATAAAAAATAAAATATATATTGCCAAGAAATTTTAAAATAAAGTCGGCACCATGATCAAGCCCAAGACTCAACCCCTTGTATAAGATCCACCCCAAACCACTCCTATTTTCCAAAATCACTCCACTAGGCCCAACTATATTTTCCAATATTGCCCCAAGCCCAATCCCATTTTCAAAATCCCCCCAGCCATGCCTTTGGCCCAGACCTAACACCACTCATTGTAAAATGAAACATGTGATGCTAGTATGCCACACCTTGACTTCTTGAGCCTCACCCAACCAACTTTTTGATGCTTTCCTCTTTGGAAAAGACTAATGCATCATGACTCATCGCATCACTTCCGTTACCATATCATTCAATTTCTCTATTCGAATGGAAAAAAAAGCGGAAAAGACTTTGGACTTATCACTTCAATCTTGTTGTTATTCAAGTTCTCTATTCAAACAAGGTAATAAATGGGTATGAAGAGGAGAATAAGGGGAGGAGCGGGTAACAGTGGCAGCAGTCCATGGTGGCGGCAATGGCGACGGCATCCACAGGTATGTACCTCTTTCTCTTCCATCCTTTCTTCTTCTTCTTTTTTTTTTTAATTTGCAACAAGAGTTCTTCTCTTGCAATTTCTTATATAAAATCTCTGTTTTTCTTAGATAAAAATGGTGTTGCGGTGGTTTTTTTTTTTTTTTTTTTTTTTTTTTGCAAAAACCATTTTGGTTTTATGAACATACCGGCCGAAAAGCCAGATTTTGGCTGGTACAGAACTGTATGCAGACCGAAAACTTTGAGGCTTCATTTCGTTCTGATTGGAGGACTAGAACGAAAAGTTTCGGCCATTCCGACTGAAATGAAACGAGATTGATAAATATAGCGTTGCCCCATCCCACTGCTGCTCGTCCATGTCACCGTTGACATGGATGGTCTTAAAATACTCCGAAGGGGATATATATCAAGTTTCAGGTCATTTTGACATCATTTGAACCAATTTCATTCCCCCGGTAGCAAAATCAAGTCTCCTAGCGACAGAGTCTATCGGTGCCATGACACACAAATTAGAGTTGATGGATCATTTCAAAAGGCTTCCAGGAAGCTCCATGTCAAATTATAGGTCAATAGACATCGCTTGATAGTACATCAAAGCGCAGCATCTTCCTCGCAATAGAATTGAGTCTACAAGCAACAAGACCCCTAATGGCTTCAAAGTTCAAATGAAAGCCAACGGTTGGTCTTATTTTATGCCCAAGAAGCTTCACCTCAAATTTCAGGTCATTCCTACATCGTTTGACCCAGTTTTGGCTTTTGGCAACAAATCTGCGCCTCCGCACGACAAAGTCTTCAGCCTTACTGCAAACTTTAAAACTTTGGTCCTCATCTTACTCGGCTTTCCATCAACTTTACTACAAGAAAAGTATACCAAGAAATGTACTCAAATATAATGAAAAATATGCCAGAAAGAAAATTCCAAAAAAGCGTCAAAAAGGCATGCAAACGGGCACAAAAGGCCCTATGTCCGCCGACCATGGGAATTCGGGTCCACAGATTTTCGTAAAAACCCATTTTTTGGGTACCTTTCTATTTGTAGGCCATTTTGCCCATAGAACTTTCTCAAAATTTGATTTTTGAGGCTTGAAATCCGTCGATCTTTATCAACATCACAGGTTCGTCAACAAAAACATGGATTCGTCACCGGACACTCCGAAATCACCATCAGGCCAATTAAGAAAGTACACTTTCTGCTCAACCGATCGAAAAATCGACAAGACATGGTATTGGCCCACCAACGGTGATGGATGTTTGAAATTGCAAAGTCATTTGACATCGAATCATGTGCGAAATTCACCGACGAACAAATCCTTCTATGTTGCGGGAAGAATTCCAAAATATGCAAGGCTCGCGACTCTTCAACTTCCAACATGTATTTTGGTGGCTACTAAATGCGGTTAATGACCCACTTTCTTGAGCAATCCAATCAGAATGCAAGAAAGGGGAGTTACAAATGGAGAGCAATCATGGCATTAAAATGCATAGCTCCTCTCATCATGAAGATTCAATGCAATTAATGGTCACTACCTTGCATCGGCCAATCAGATTTCAAGAAAAAAGAGTTACAAACGAAGTTCAAATCCATGATAATAAAATGTGTAACTCCTCCCATCATGGAGTATTAATGCATTCAAAGCTCATAAGCCTCTCACATGTTCCACCAAAAGCCTAGAAAAGGAGGTCTCTCCCACCATTACAGATAAAAAACTTCATCACCACATGCTGTAGAAAATCCTACACTAAGTTCACACTCCTACAATGATCTCTCCTTCGTTGAAGAAATTTTGCAAGAGCCGCCACCACAAGGTGACGGAAGACCATTGTGGGGTCCCCCCCCCCCCCCCCCCCAAAAAAAAAAAAAAGGCCCATTCCTTCTCTCTGCATGACTTAGACGTGACTTCTTAGCCCGTCTACTTGAATTTTTATTGAATATAGGATCTCCCTTTGATCCTTGTTCTCTAAAAAATTGAGGATCAAGCCAAGCCAAAGAATCAAAAAGCATCACATGATATCATCCGAGGAACGTCGGAGGAGCCCAAACATGGCTTGCTCCGCCAATTCGAACGAGTCCCCACCATCTTTTGTGAAGTCAGATTTCATTTTCTTTCTTTTTATTGTATTTGTATTGTAAAAGAGACAAAAATCGCAAGTCTTGTCTTTTTTATGAGAGTTGTAAAATCGCCTTTCAAGGCACCAAAATTCGCCTCCCACAGCAAACACAAAATCGCCTTTCACGGCAAACAAAATAAAATTCGCCTTTCACGACATTCAAAAATCTCAAAATCAAATTATGTCTCTTTTTAACACTTGTACAATGAAAAGTTAGAAAATATTTTATTATCCTTCCTACATGAAAAAGGTGATCTATTGATCATTTCTTTTCTTTTTCAAGCGTATTAGAAATTTTGGCATACCCGTATACAAATCAAACCAAAACCCGATTGTCCATTCACTTCCGGTTACGAAAGGGTTGGGTCCATGGATTTCAACATCCGCCGATTCCAGTAGTTACCGAAACGAATGCGAACAATGAAACATGACTTATTGTTAAGGAATTGAGACAAAAGGTAACAGAGGCAGAGATAATTACAAGAACAAATATAGGAGAGTGAGTTTTCATAACATGAATCATAAAGTCAATAGTTGATACACAGTAACCATTCATACTAAAGAGAAGGCAATTTTGAATAAAAGTTGTATTCGCTATGCCAGTTAACAAAAGTCAAGGATAAAATCTACAAAAATTGGTCTCTATCTCCCTAAAATAGTCTTCTCACATGGTCAACTGTATGTATATCCAGAGTTATAAAAAATTCCGGTTTGAAAATATTACTAAAAAAACTTATGATGTCCCTGTAGGCTATACAAGAAATGTTGTCTACAAGTGTTAAGTGAATTCAAAAGGCATGCTACAAATTCATAACATAGGTAATTATTGCTCCTTTTCACTTTATGACAATGTCATTACAAGTCATATTATGTTATTCATTTAACTTATAAATTATTTACTATATTTACCTAACAATAATTTTTAATGTAGCGTTTAAACATCAATTAAGCTGCAATGTCGTCCATAAGATATCATCGCCAAGAAGAACTACATTGTTTTAGTGATAGTTAGCATATCAAAGTAAGGCTTAGCAGAGTCCATGAAGATACAGAGATAGTATCAGATTAGAATAAGATCAGGACGAATAAACAAATTAATACGTATTGATGAAAAGGCAAAATATATCTTAAAAGAGTTTTTTATTATATTAACATTTATTATTTAAGCTAAATTAATCTTTTTTTTTCTTATTTTAGAATTTTAGGGCGACCAAATTTTTATTACATTATTTAATGATGAGATCCCAAGATTTGGTATCAACTTATGTGAGGGCAGCTGTTATGCCAGAAAAAATATTTGGGTTCAAGCAGCTACAAAAGCATACAATGTTGTACGATATGATTATCAACTTTCATTAGCAAGAGATTCCATTGTCGTACAAATAGAAGAAGCCTGTCTGGAAACTCCATTTTGCATGTATTACTTTTCTCCACTTTATACAATTCCATTTTTTTCTCAACAAAGTCAAATTTCTTCAAGGTATTAAAATTTTCTTAATTAAAATTATTCTTTTCAGAAAAGGAATATTAATCAAATTCTTAATAATTATATTATATTTGATATAACAGATATCATTGGAATTATAGGTAACCGGCATATCTTATATAAAGTGACAAGATGAAACAAAGATACCAAAACTGGATATTACATTATAGGGAAAACTACTGAAAAAGTCCCCTTAGTAAGCCATTGGTAGGATGACGACCCACTAGGAGTTTAGTGGCGAGAGGGGTCCTCTGGGTGTGTTTTAGTCCCCCCTTCTTTTCTTTTTTTTTGTCATTTAGCGACATGGTCGATATCGACCATTTTGTGGCGGTTGTTCTTGATTTGTAGATACCAAATAGAAAGTGGGGTTTTCTTTGTTTGTTGCCGGTGCTGCTACATAGCGGTGGATGCGGCTAGGGGAGGCAGGGAGAGGGATGATACAAAGGAATAGAGAGCGGCGAGCATCAGGTCGTCGGAGGAGGAGTATAGAGGATAGCCAAGGAGGGACAAGAGGGGAGGGGAGACAGAGCCGAAGTTGTAGGAGGAAAAGAGGAAGAGGGCTTGGGCCTAAAGGTGGTGGGGGAGGGACGGGATGAGGGCCAGGGACCTGCAGATCCAGGGGGAGTGAGAGGAGGCGAGGGAGGATGATCCTTAGGTGGACCTGCAGACTCAACATTAATGTCTTCTTTCTTTTTTTTTCGCAATATGGTCGATATCGACCATTATATTGTGTTTAGCAAATAAGACAGTTATATGTTGAAGAAAATCTGACTGACATAATGGTCGATATCGACCATCAGGGATGGTCAGTATCAACCATTCTGTTGTGTTCGGCAAATGAGACGGTTATAAGGTGAAGATCTGATTGAAAGATTTGTCGAGTTCAGCAAATGAGACAGTTATCGGGTGAAGAAGATCTGATTGAAAGATTTGTCGATACCGACTATTCCTGATGGTCGATAACGACCACTATGTCGGTCAGATTTTCTTCAACATGTAACTGTCTTATTTACCAAACACAACAGAATAGTCAATATGGACCATATCGCGAAAAAAAAAAAATAAAAAAAAAAAAAAAGACGACGACATTAACGTTGAATCTGCTGGTCCACCCTCCCTCGCCTCCTCTCACTCCCCTTGGATCTATAGGTCCCTGGCCCTCATCCCCACCCTCCCCCACCACCTCTATGCCCGGGCCCTCTTCCTCTTCTCCTCCTACAACTTCGGCTCCCTCTCCCCTCCCCTCTTCTCCCTCCTCCTCTCCCTCCATGGTGATCCTCCCTCCTCCGACGAAGACAACCCCATGCTCGCCGCCCTCCGTTCCAGCGTATCATCCCTCCCTGCCCCCACTAGCCACATCCGCCGCTCTAGAGCAGCACCGGCACCAAACAGAGAAAACCCCACTTTCTATTTGGGTTCTGCAAATCAAGATTAACCACCACAGAATGGTCAATATCGACCATATCGTGAAATGAAAAAAAAAAAAAAAAAAAGGGACTAAAACACACCCGGAGGAACCCTCCCTTCTTTAAACTCCTAGTGGGTCGTCATCCTACCAATGACATACTAAGGGGACTTTTCTTGTAGTTTTTCCTACATTATATGATTAAAGCTATCCTTTTTTTTTTTTTTTAACACCAACAAAATTATTTAATTCTTTTATCAAT
Source organism: Camphora micrantha (assembly GCA_003546025.1). Classification (NCBI taxonomy): domain Eukaryota; kingdom Viridiplantae; phylum Streptophyta; class Magnoliopsida; order Laurales; family Lauraceae; genus Camphora; species Camphora micrantha. Next base: position 23,352,311 of record QPKB01000007.1, on the reverse strand, counting down.
ATGCTGATTCCTCATTTGCTCCTCTATTTTGCAGCTCAAAAAATGGGCTTTAACTTTGTGGGGAGAGTTGGCATCATACCACTTTTATTCTTTAAATTCAAATGTCGGAAGAATCCTTTTGCCTACGTCCGCTGTAGTTAATGAATATTGTGGCACTTCACACAATCTTATTATATAAATCCTATCCTATGATTTAAATATAATTTAAAACTAATGTTTCCAAGTAAGTGCATGTAACATCTATTTAATCACATTATTCGCTAACAGGCATCAACTCAAATATTACGGAGGGTGAAAGCTTTACTAGAACGGTCAAATGATTAGATTTTAGGCTTTCCTTCATTATTGACTAACAAAGAATAATACTTCATACTAACACCTGTTAAGAAATGAATTACAGGAACGAAGGCCACAGTAGCGATTCAATCAATAATAGAATTTTATTAAAAGATTTAGTTTTAATAGTAGATAATGGAGTAACTAAACTATCTATCATTGATAACTTCTACTTGTTATTGTGCATCATTTTTATTTATGTCTGTTGTGATCTAGGGCCTATGAGAAGAGATTAATCACGCACAAGAGAACACAAAGAATTTACATGGTTCGACTTTTGGTCTACGTCCACGGGGAAGACGGGAGAAATCACTATGCAATCAGAATAGAGGTGTACATCCTAGAGACTCCGAATCTCTATTTATAATATCAGTCCCAAATCTTGTTACACTCAAACCCTACTTCTAATCATATTACAACTTGGGCAATCCAGGGGCACGGTTAACCAAGACTAATTAACTTTTATTGAGCCATACAAATTAACAAATCTCCACCTTGGCGAACATTGAAGCTGATTCTCATGCACAGAACACGTCTCACCGTCTCCACCTACCCCTTAGGGCACTCAGGTACTGATAACATTGATTTAAGTCCAAGCAATGCTTGAACTTGATTGCTGGAATAGTCTTGGTCATCACGTCTGCTGGATTCTCCGCCGTAGCAATCTTAATCATTGTAATAGCACCCTCGGAGATGACATCTCAAATGAAGTGTGCCCTAAATATCAATGTGTTTGGTCTTTTCATGATACTTAAGATTGTGTGTCAGATTGATCGCACTCTGACTATCACATAAAACAGTTGTCAGCTCCTGTTCCAATCCCAGGTCTCCAACCAAGCCTGTCAGCCAAATAGCTTCCTTCATTGCCTCTGTAGCTGCCATATATTCTACTTTAGTGGTAGACAAGACAGCTTCGGATTGCAATGTTGCCTTCTAACTAATAGCACCGTTGGCAAAAGTGAAGACATAACCTGTTAAGGACCTTCTTCTGTCTAAATCTCCAACAAAATCTAAATCAACATATCCAATAACACTTCCAAGAAGTGTAGTTGCTTCTATCATACACTATCCCAACATCAGTAGTACCTCTCGAGTAACAGAGTATCCATTTCACAGCCTGCCAATGGGCCTTTTCGGGGTTATCCATGTATCTGCTAACTACACTAACCGCGCGAGAAATATCTGGCCTTGTGCAAACCATGGGATACATGATACTCCCAACTGCACTAGCATAAGGAAAACGAGACATGTGCTCCGCCTCTTCCTCAGTTTGTGGTGATAAAGCAGCGGAAAGTTTTAAATGGGCTACCAATGGAGTGTTCAAGGGTTTTGAACTTTGCATACCAAAGCACTCCAGAACCTTCTTAAGGTACACCTTTTGTGACAGACAGTTTGCTCGCTTTCCGGTCCCTTTGAATCTCCATTCCAAGATTTTTGTTTGGCAGCACCTAAGTACTTCATCTCAAATTCACCATTTAACTAAGCCTTTAACATATTGATTTCAAACATGTCCTTTGCCGGAATCAACATGTCATTAACATATAACAGCAAATAGAAATACGAGCCATTTGAGTGCTTGTGATAGACACAACTGTCGTATGCACTCCTGCAATAACCATTTCCAACCATAAAGGTGTCGAAATGCTTGTACCATTGCCTAGGAGACTGCTTCAAGCCATACAATGATTTCTTCAGCAAGCATTCGTGGTCCTCCTTTCCATGAATTTCAAACCCCTCTGGTTGATGCATATAAATCTGTTCATCTAGCTCGCCATGTAAAAACGCAGTCTTGACATCAAGCTGCTCCAACTCTAAATTCAATTTAGCAATCATAGCAAGTAGCACCCGGATAGAACTACGCTTCACCACAGGATAGAACACTTCAATGAAGTCAACACCCTCCCTCTAAGTATAACCTTTTGCAACCAGTCGTGCTTTGAACCTAGCATCTTCCACCCCTTGAGTTCCTTCCTTATTCTTGAAGACCCACTTGTAACCAACAATTTTCTGGCCTTTCAGAGGTTTCACCATCTCCCAAGTTTGATTCTTATTAAGAGATTCAATCTCCTCACCCATGGCTATAGCCCATTTTGTTGATTCTTTGCTAGTGACAGCATCCCGATATGTAACCGGCTTTGACTCAATACTCTCAGCTGTATTAAGAGCGTAGGCAACAATATCTTCATACCCATATCTCTGAGGTTGCTTAATCCGTCTCCTCACTCTGTCCCTAGTTAGCATGTAATCATTTGGAACTGCAGTTTCCTTGTTTGAGCTTTGCATCTCCTCTACATCCTATTGAACTGGGACATCTACTTGCACCTTATCCTGCAAGTTTTCTGAAGCTTCCTTCTCAAGCTCCACCTATTTACTGACACCGTTTTTATCCGCCACCTTTTTACTAACATCATTTTCATTTCCAGCATCATGGCACTCCTTCGGTTTCAACATAACAGACTCATCAAAGGTCACATCTCTGCTTAAAATGCATTTGGGAGATTTCTCATCTAGGCACCACAGCCTATATCCTTTCAGACCGTCTGCATATCCTAGAAATATGCACTTTCCTGACCTTGGTTCAAGCTTTCCATCATTCACATGAGCATAGGCAGGACAACCAAATATCCGCAAGTTGGTGTAATTAGCAGGAGATCCAGACCATACCTCTACAAGAGTTTTACATTCTATAGCTATTAATGGAGACCAGTGAATCAGATAACAAGCTGTGTTAACAGCTTCCACCCAGAACTTCCTAAGTAACCCTACATTGGAGAGAATGCCCCGGGTCTTTTCTAAAATAGTCTTGTTCATGATCATTTTATGGTGTGTAAATGATTGATCTACATACTTTTATGCTTGATCTATATAATTAGGATTTTGAAAAAGATTTTATTAATTTTTTTTTCTAAAAATAATTGTTGTTAGAGTATTACTATTACATGAATTTCTTATTTTATAGAAACAAGATGGTGCGTAACATAGATCCAGCATGGAGCCACAGCAAAGCAGTCGGAAGCAAAAGTACAGTAAAATGTAATTATTGTGGACGAGTGCTCAATGGCGGGATTACTCGATTGAAACAACACTTGGCACATGTATCAGGAAAGGTGATGAAATGTCATAAAGTGCCACCAAATGTGAGAGTCGAAATGCTGGAGCTCCTTAATGCATCGGCACAAAAAATGGTTGTACAAGAAAGAAGAAGAACTGAGGAATTTCATGCATGCAGAGAAGAATTATTTGGTTCTTCCGATGATGACGATGAAGACCCGGAAATAAGGAGGGCTAGGAGAGAAAGTGTGAGGTCACTTCAGGAGGAGGAAGAGAGGAGAAGAACGCAATATGAAGCAGCCACTAAGGTAGCCAATATGAGCAAGGTGGGTCATCCGGACTGGGGGGAGCGAGTTTGCGTCGGGCATTTAGACAAAAACAACCCCGTGAAGATCCAGACATTGAGGAGATTGAAAGACGTCCTACACATGCACCTAAGAGGCCGGATGTTGTGGGGCCAACTAACCCATTTGCTTATAGAAAATCAACATCAAAGCAGCCCAGCATTATGAAAGCATTAAAAGGCAACTTTGGTAAAGCAAGGGAACATCTAGTGAGAGCCATTGGAAAGTTTTTTTTTGGATGGAGGCATTCCACCAAACAAGGCATCTTCTCCTTATTTCACCACCATATTAGATGCAGCTGCTGCAGAACATGGTCCAGGTATAAAGGCACCCACCCCTTATGAGATTGGGCATGTTTGTGTTGAGAAAGAGTATGAAGAGTTGCAAGCTTGGGTGCAAACTTTCAAATGGACATGGAAGGAAAGAGGTTGCACACTAATGTGCGATGGGTGGACGACCATCACACATCGTCATCTCTTGAATTTTCTAGTCTACTCGTCTATGGGCACGGTGTTTATCAAATCAGTTGATGCAACTGATTACATCCAAGATGCAAAATATATTAATAAGTTATTGAATGAGGTGATTGAAGAAGTTGGGGCAGATTGTGTAGTTCAGGTTGTTACCGACAATGCTGCAAATATGAAGGCTGCAGGAATGATCTTTATGAAACAAAGGCCAAGGATTTTCTAGTCTCCATGTGCAGCACATTGCCTGGATTTAATGCTTGAAGATATTGCAAAAAGAGAAGTCATGCATCAAGTGATTGGTAAGATAAAGAAGATCACCAATTTTTTTTATCAGTCATATAGACTCATTTCCATGATGAAAACGCATACAAACAACCATTAATAACTACGGCCTGGCATCACTAGATTTGCCACCCACTTCATTGCTATCGAAAGTGTTTACAAGTATAGAGAAGGACTTCTCCGATTGATAAAATCACATAAGTTCATGAATTCAAAATGGGGAAAGAAGCCAAGTCCCATTACTCTTGAAGTATGTAAAATAATTGAGTCCAACAAATTTTGGCCTCATGTGAAGGGTGTTTTGAATGTTTTTGATCCCCTACTAAAGGATCTTCGATAGGTTGATGGCGATGATAAGCCAACAATGGGCTTCTTACATGAGGCCATGGAGAGATCAAAGCTGGCTATTCAAGCATATTGTAGATATTACAAAAAGTTTTGGAAGATCATCGACGATCGATGGGGACGACAATTGAAACATGATTTACACACTGCTGGTAAGTGAAGGCTATTTCCTTTAATACTTGAATTGTAGTATTCAACTCTTCAGTCTCTCCTCAGTCCTCAATATATTAATTTATCAATGACTAAAATTCATTGGTTTTACAGGATACTTCTTTAATCCCCAATTTACGGATGGACACATATCTGATGAAATTAGTTTGGGACTAAAAAATGTAATTGAAAGATTGGCAGAGAGTACAGATAAAGCAATTTGGGCTACTAATCAGGTAGGATAATTAAGGAAAAAAGTATATAACATCGTAATTTGTAATTTCTCTAATTTATTTTTCTACGTTAATGTCTTCAGATTGACATATACAATGTATGTGCAGGAAGCTTTGGAACGATGACTGCGCGGAGAGCTATCACACAGACCTATCCTGGTGTTGATTGTAATGTCGTCTCTATATTATTCAGGGACTTATTATTATTTTATTGACTCTAATATCATTTCTATTTTTTTTCAGCTGAATGGTGGTTGAATTATGGAGAGTGCGCTCCTGCACTAAGGACGATTGCTATTAAAGTCCTTAGTCAAACTACATCGTCTTCCAATTATGAAAGAAACTGGAGCACCTTCTCATTTATCCACACTAGACCAAAAAATAGATTGAGAATGCAGAAGCTAAATAAATTGGTCTACATCCACTATAACCTCAAGCTCCGGAGCAGAAATAGAAGGAGAAGATAGTTTGAGGATCATCGGGAATATTTATGTCCAATTAATTTGGACTATATCTTTTCAGAAGAGGATACTGTGTTAGGTCAATGGCTGGAGGAACAAGAAGAACCGGTGTTAGATCAAGACCCAGAGTTTGAGAAGTTGATGGAGGAATTGACTGGGGATAGGCCTGAGCCCAGTGAGGGCTGCAGAAAAGATAGAAGAAATAAACTTGACAATGCAGCAGGGGCGTGCACCTGATACGAGTGAACCAAGGGGAAAGGAGGTGGACGAGGAGAGTTGAGTCAAGTATTTCTACTTCTTCATCATCAGCAGGAATTCCACCTAGCTCTCCCGAAGATGAGGGTCATTATAGAGATGATGAGCCTGTCACTTATGAAATAGTTGAACATTTTTCTGATGCTACCGAGTTAGATCCTCGTCGTAGCTATGTCAGACATGTTGAACAGACTGAGGCAGGGGGGAGTAGTAGCGCCGCTACTCATGGTCATCATGGGAGTTATGTTGGCCAAGGTGCCATGTATGGACAGCATGGGGGTTATGTTGGCCAACAATGTGCCATGTATGGACAGCATGGGGGTTATTCATATGACCCTAATTGGGTACCCCCTTCACCAACACCGCTTATTTCTATTGAACAGATGTTAATTGAGCAAGGGAGGCTTCCCCCACCAATTTCCCAACGACCTCTCCATGCCCCTCATCACTATTTTATGCCATTTTAGTACAACCAGTCATCACAATCCACAGGGGATCAAGATAGTTTATCATCTTATCAAGAACAATCTGAATATGGTCATGGGTATCGTAGTGCTGCACAACAGTATAGAGCATATCTTTTTAGCCAATACCGAAGAAATGATGATGATGACATCGAGCCAGGGCGACACTCCACTTGAAATTAGACTGTCAATCTGTAATACACTTATACTCACCAATCTCTCTATAGTCTCTACTCTCTACTAGTCCCCTCTAAGTTCAGGTAAACCATGAATCTTTTGATGCCCAAGTGCTTTATGATTTATCGATCTCACTATCATGTTTCTGATTTTAATATGTCATCTTCACAACTTATTTGATGATTGAGTTAGTATTAAATCATGATTGATATGTTATATTTATTTTCTTATATTTTACACTAATAAATTGATCATGGGCATCAATAATGGCTCCATTATATGAAATACCGGAGAAGACAGCGAACTGCGACACAGACAGGACTTATAACTTAAAATGACTGAGATTTTGATTTATTGTTGTTACTAATGGAAAAACATATTGTTTTCCAGCATTTTCTAATACTCTGGATTTTTTGGATATTTTTGCGAATCTTTTGGGATTAAAAAAAAAATTCACACTGTGACGACCGCGACGGACCGATATCCGCGACCGATACCGATATCATATCGGTTTTTCGGCCCGGCCGATACCGCGACCGAGACCGAGATTTTAAACCATGATACTAACGGTATAAAGAGCATCGACTGGTTAGGAGACCAAAATATTCATCCCAAAGCTTCTCTCTATTTTCATGAATGATAATAAATGCAACAAGACATGAAAGGCGAGAAAAATGAAACAAGAAAATTTTGCTCTAATTGTCTTACAGCACAGTGAGGTTCCAGCTCCCTATGAAGTTCGGTATGGTTCCATTAAATGGACAATCAGACGCCCACCTGAGAGCACACGTAATTTTTGTCATGGTCAATATCCTTGTAAAGAACCAAATAGTTGAACTTACACATAAGGAAAAAAAAAAAAAAAAAACACTTTACACTATCTTTAAGTTTACTAGGTTGGAGAATGTTGATGGAATTTCACCACCCACTCCAGAACTGTCCATGTAACTGTCAAAAGTAAACAATGTTCATTGGTTCAACTGCAAGATCTGACATCTTTCATAGAACAATCAGCACTTGTTCACAATCATAGGACAAATACATATGTAATTCAAGTATAAATTATGTTGGGATATTTATGATAAGAATACATATGTTGCTTATTAGAAAAGATTGTGTTGATTAGATAAGATTTTGCTGTGATGTCTTTCATTGATTATCTCCCTCATTGAACACTACATTCTAGCATAGAATTTCAATACATCAACGACATGAAATATAAATATTTAAGTTTATAGACAGTATTGAAATTCATGTAGTTGACAGTATTGAAAAAATGTCTATGAGTTGATGCTACTACAAATATCATCAGAAAATTGTGACCCTAATACCCACAATACAGTAGAATTCAATTAAAATGTCGATTATATTTTTGTCAAATGTAACTGTGCCAATCAAAATCAACCGCATCAGGTTGCTTGGGTGGCACTGTGCTGATCCAATCATGGGCGTTTTGCTCCTTGAACATTTATCATATTTTCAACTTTCTATGGGAAAAAAAAAATGATTTGTATAGGAGACAGACTATACCTTTTTTTTGGGTCTTAATTCTCATGTTTACACGTGGCATTTCATGTGTGATAACCATGACCATTCATCATGTGGGATATTGGCCATAACCGAAACCTCAGACTAATTGGACAATCTAATGAATCATCCAGGGCACATTTTAGAAATAAATGGATGGCCAATATAAATTTCTTTTCCTAGCCATGACAAATAAATCAATGCAATATTGTTGTGATCTGATACATCCAAAGTATGGACTATTCAGTGTCTGATTCAGAACTAACATGTCCATGTGTGGCATCCTGTTATACTAAGAAGCTTATCTGGATTACAACCAAGGCAAGCAACAAGGGAAGGTGAAAAAGGGAAAGCAATTATAGTATTTCTCTAGTATAAAAGACAAAAATAACAAAGTTAGAACTTACAGTTGTTCCAGCTTTACCAAATTGCCAAGCTCACGAGGGAGTGACCCACTGAAGTTATTGGACTCAAAACTACTGCACATACAGACATGCATAATAAATAAATAAATAAACTGTCAAGTAAAAGGAAGTAACTTTTCTGCAAGAGAATCGACCTGTCTATTCTACGTTCTTTCTTCTCCTTTTTTAAACTTTTTCAAGTCCCACATCACCATGCTATGGGTATAGCCAAATTCCTCTCTTATCTCCATACAGATTTAATAACATCTGCTTTTCCAGTATGATGCTTATCTGCATTTTAAAATTAGAAATATAGCTGATGCAACAGCAATTCAACGTTATTGCAACAAGAGGCGTGGTCCACATGTGGGACCCATACCATTCTAATTTATCAATTGTTATTAATTTCTAATTTTTATTTAAGAAGTTGTGTTTAGGAATAGTTTCTAATTTAGATAGAATTATTATTTGTTTCCTAGTTTGATTAGGATTGGTTTCTTAGGACTTAAGTTTCTTTAACCCCAATTGTGCCCTAGCACTTGCATCCTAACCCTAGGATTGCATCAATTGGTATCAGAGCCGAACGATCTCCGATCGTCGGTGTGATTACCCTTATCGATCGTTCATCCTCACCGATCCACCCACTGTCTTCCCTACCACCCATCGGTCCACTCACCCTCCCAAATCTCGACACCCAAACCGAAACCTAAATCACAACACCCCAGACCACTGTAATCAAAACCCCTATCTGTCTGTCCTATTCCCATCACCCCACTGCCAATCAAAAACCCACCCCAAACTCACGCTACGCTCCTCTCGTCTTGAACCCCAACCTAGAGATGAAAAAAAAAAAGTAGCAGAAGAAGAAGAGAAGCAGCGGCATCATAGAGGAGAGAGAAAGAGAGAGAAAGAATAAAAGGTTGTGTACCTGGCACCGGAGTACACGCTGCCGTCGTCATCAGGCCCTCGCCTGCCAACCGACATCGTCAGAGCCTCGCTAGCCCATCTTCCCTTTCGATCCCATCACCCCTCGCCATCGCCGTCGACTGCCATGACCAAGTGACATCATCGCCGGCCTCCTCTTCTCTTCGTGACCGCAACAGAAATGGAACTTCGCACTGTGCACCACCATCACTCATCACTAGCAACACCTCCGCCAACGCCAGCTCCATCATCTCGTGAGGTCGCCAAGCTCCAACGCCTGCGCCTGCGTCTGCTTCCTCTTCGTTAACGAAGATACAACGAAAGGGGGTGTTTCAAAACCCTTTTCTTCTTTCATTCGTCACGCAGGCCGAGACTATATTTTGGGCCTCTGGGATTATTCAAGTCAGTTTCGACCCATTAACGAAGCCCACAAGCAGTACGTTTGGGCCTGATTTGGATCAGGTGGATCCAACCCAATTAATATTGAACCCAACTTGTTTTGAAGACTCCAGTCAAGTTGTGCTGACATCATATCTACATCAGCAGCATCGGATCAACGGTAGGATCTTCTTTCCGCGATACCAGACTCATCCACCGTCAGATTTTTGATCTGTTTTCATCATCATGATCGTGGCGAGCAGATCTACAAATTAGGTCAATCACAAATTTCAAATTTGCTTTGAAAAAAAATTGCCTCCCAAGAAGCAGGTAGAAGTGGAATCTTCCTCGCATAATGATGAAGATCTGAGAGGAACTGTTACAGAATTATCAGCAAATGTTAATCAACTATCCGCAATGATGGTTCAAATGCAACACTCTTGCAAGGATTGAAACTCGATTAACTACTTTAGAAACTAATCGGCGTGAGGATGACCATCGAAATAATGGAGGACATAATCGGAATCAACGAGACCCACAGGTGGTAAATGTTGATCGAGATTTGGGTATAAAACTTGTGATTCCTGAATATGATGGGAAATTGAAACCAGATGAGTTCTTGGATTGGTTAGTGTGTGTTGAAAATATTTTTGCACATAAACCAATGACGGATGGTCATAAAATTACACTGGTGGCAACACGATTTCGCAATTATGCTGCGATATGGTGGGCCGAGTTGCAAAAGAAGAGGAGATAGCAACAAATTGACCCTGTTGACACATGGGCCGAGATGAAAAATTTGTTGAAGCAAAAATTCTTGCCTGTCAATTACTCCTGAGATCTACGTTCACGTTTTCAATACTTAAAACAAGGATCTAAGACAGTTGTTGAGTATTCTAAGGAGTTTATGACCATGCAAGCCCGCTGTGGTTTGAATGAAGATGATGAGATATTAGTTGACCGATACTTTAATGGGCTTACACTTGATATTCAAGATATCCTTGCATTCAAGCATTTCGATAATGTTGATGAGATTATTCGGCATGCTATCAAAGCTGAGGGAATTGCAAATCATCAAACCCAAAAACTTAATGCAGCTAAATGGGGTATGCAAAAGATTCCTTCATTCCAAGTTCTAAACCGAGTACATCATCGGAGAAAGTTTTCAACAAACCTGAAGGTCAAAATAAGCTCACATGTTTAAATTGTAAACAACAAGGGCATCGTGCAGCAGAATGTCCAAAACGTATCCACCTCATTGAGAATGAAAGTGATGTGACAGATACTCCAGAAGAGCCTAAAGAGAATGACATAGAGGAAATTGTGGATATTCCGCCTGAGGAGGGTCTTGAGTCTCTCATGGTCATCTACGAACCTACATCGACTTCTGAGAAGAAATGGCTGCGAGAAAATATTTTCCGTTCCAAAGGAAAAGTCAATGGTAAAGAATGCACAGCCGTCATTGATGGAGGCAGTTGTCAGAATCTCATCTCCCAAGCTTTTGTGGATCGCTTACAGTTGAAAGTTCGGAAGCATCATCGTCCTTACTTTGCTAGATGGTTAATGACAGGTGATGAAGTGCAAGTTCGATATGCATGTCCAATTACATTTTCCATTGGTGCAGATTATACAGATACTGTATGGTGTAATGTGATACCCATGGATAGTTGTGATATATTGTTAGGTCGTCCATGGATGTATGATAAGAATGGCACTAATGGCATGCGTGACAACACATACACATTTATGCATGGCGAAAAGCAAGTCACACTCCGCCCCATGAAGCCGACACCACCAAAGCATGGGTCCAGTTCTCGTCTCACCAAGGATGCGCTTCACGTACACACTATCTATAGAAGTAACGTCAAGAAGAAGAGCCGAATTCGAGGTCGAACTCTTTTCCAACCCGGAGAGAATGATGCAGCAGCAACTCAACGTTATTGCAACAAGAGGCGTGGTCCACATGTGGGACCCGTACCATTCTAATTTATCAATTGTTATTAATTTCTAATTTTTATTTAAGAAGTTGTGTTTATGAATAGTTTCTAATTTAGATAGAATTATTATTTGTTTCCTAGTTTGATTAGGATTGATTTCTTAGGACTTAAGTTTCTTTTATTATAAATATAGCATTGTAGAGATCAATGATCTCAGAGATTAGAATTGATTAATAAAATTCCCTGTGTGGATTTTTCGTGGAGATTGTCTTCATCGAGTGATTGTTCCTTGGGAACCCCAATTGTGCCCTAGCACTTGCATCCTAACCCTAGTATTGCATCAATAGCAAAGGTTTTGGGGTTCACTACTATACATATTTAAGGCTTTAGCGTAAGGCATTAGTAGAAAAACAGGTCTTTCAGATATTCCTAAGTGTATAATCTAAAGCCATAAAATAAATGGTTAAGCAATAAACTATTTTCTTCTATCTATGTTGTGGCCCTGATTGGATAGCTGGAAATGTCTAACAGACTTGATTCTTATTTTTACATATGGATAGATCTCAAAAACTGTTGTATCTGGAAGGTCAGTGGCCACAACAAACTCTGCCGTTGTCCTAAAACAGGATAGATGACCCAGATCTAACATAAAAGACATCCTCGTATATATGTGGCCCACCTGGATGCATGTCACTCACAAGGGAAGGGAGAATAAGAAGGTTATGACGGTGTGGATCCCAGGTTGGACAAATATCACTCTAGTCAGATGACACTTAACTCATGATTTTAGGGCCTCAAAATTTAATGATTTTATAAATGTCTGTGACTCAATCCAATGGAAGATGATGGTTGGATTTGCATCAAAATGGAACGAGTGGCAATTCACACCACTGAGGGAGTGTATTATTCTCTGCAGTAAACACTGAGATTAAGGCTCAAACATTTGGGACCAATGGTTTTGTTATCGTAACTACATGACAATTCATGTAACAAATGCTGATGGGATAGTTTCAGGCATAGTGTGCTGGGTTAGAGATGGCTAAAGATGGTCAAGCAGTTAAGCCCAAAACCTAGTTATTATGGTGACCCTTCAGTAGTAACAGTAGATGATGGGGTATTGAGCTAAGATCTATTGCATGAAAGACAAGAGGAGTCTCCTTTTTATATGCGATCCTACTTATGTAAGAAATCTAAATATCCTAGAGATCTCTAAGATATCATAAGTAACCCAAGTCAAATTAAGTCTAATCAAATTAGATTTAAACTAAGAAAGCAGGGGCGGACCCATATTCATCTGACCTGGGGCGACAAAAATACTAAAAATTTTAATTGGGCCTCGGCCCATGCACCACAGAAGTTAAAGCAATTGCCCCACGTGGACCCTTTTCTTCTCTGGTGGAAAGGAACCAAAAAAAAAACATCTTTTCTTTCAATCTCTATGGGAGTGTAACACCACACAGCTCATGTCGATTCTATGACTGAAGAAGGAAGATAAATACTCTTGTGTGCTCTTCTCTGCCTTTCTGTGATCTTGACCATTTTTCCTTAGATGATGTCTCCCTTTTTTTTTTTTATTGGTTTTATCATCTGTATCGTCCCCAAATCTGCCAATATAGAAGTTGTTGAGGGAAGCTATGGTGGAGCTTGGAATCGGCGGCAGCACAGGAGAAGGGGTTGAAAAAACAGCTATGCATGGTTTGTCTCTCTTGCCTTGTATGAGTAATAATGAGTATCTTTGTAGAGATGAGAGAGATAGTAACGTCGAACCTTCATTTGATTTAAACAAAGGCAAGGAAAAGAGGTGTCTAGTAAAGCTCGACTTTTTTTTTAATCTCCGAAGAACCCTAATGCAACCCTAGATTAGGATCAATGGAATTTGGAAAATTAGAGCTAAATTCAAGCTCTTAATCTCTAAATCCTAATTTCAAACCTAAGTCCCCAAATCCTAATCGAAATCCTAAGCCCTAAACCACCAAATCCTAAATGCAAACCATAAGTCATAATTCCCCAAATTCCCTTTATTCGTTAAGCCCTAATACTGGAAACTTCCCAAATTCCTAAAATTTCCTTTTTTGGGATTTTTCTATTGGACTATAATATGATGTTTGTGATTATTCTAATAATTTTTATTTGCAAATATAGGTGGTCTCATATGATAAGAGGAACTATTAGGAGTTTAAGGAAAGAATAAAGACTAAAAAGATACCAATTTTCACAATACAATGATTATTCCTTTTTGGGGTTCTCTAGTCTCTTGAGAAATTGAAAATTTTATGAACTTGGTGTTAGTAGTAGGACTCCTTATGAAAGGAAAAACTTGTTTAAAATCATGTCTTTAACCTATGCTATAAATGGAGATTATTGGCAGTTGGCAATGATGTTGGCGCAATTGACTTTATCATTAAATTAGATATGAAAAAAATATATATAAAAAAAAAAAAGAAAAGATCAATTGCTAATCTATTTAAATGCAATACCTTTTCTCTTTTTCTATTGTTAATGTGAAAAAAATCTATCAAAAGAATGATTGAGCCTTTCAATTGACAATTGTCCGCCCCACCCAAAAGAAAATCCTGGGTCCGCCACTGTTAGAAAGGAATATTCTAAAAAATCACTAATCTATTTGGGTCCTACTGGATAATTTTCACCGGCATTACCACTCCGGTGATGTGCCCTAATCAGCTGTGACTCTAACAGTCCCCCTCAACACTGTCTAGACTGAACCCCATCTCTTCGTTCTCCATCTCCCGATTGTCACTTGTCCCAGACGAGTTACAGTAGTTACTTCCCCATCTCAGTTCTCTCTCGTTTTTCCACCAAATCACATGAAACCACTTCCATTCTTTTTCTTCTTTCTTGCTCCTTGTAAGACCCCGACCCGAGTGACCTCGATTAGTACTAATTAAGTCGTGTGTTAGTTCTAAACGTGATTAGTGAATTTTGGTTAAGTTGGGAATAGAATAGTTTTGTTATAGCTTTGGGAAATTTTGAGTGCCTTTGTAATTAGTGGGACCCTTTGGGGTTCCTTTTATGACTTTGAGTGTACTTGGGGGATTACTAGAGACTCTAATAAATTGTATTTCAATCCCGTTTTCCTCATCTCGTTAATCCCTACAACTTTCATGTTGGTCCCGTGCCCGCTCAAAACCCTGAAACCCGACTTTCCTGACATTGAGGGCAAAACAGTCTTTTTACACCAAATCTGGACACAAAAGTTGATGTTCCCGAAACCCTTGAAATATATACTTTTTAGAAACTAGATATTTCGAAGATCGTTTTCCCTTTCTTCGTCGAACTCATCCGAGGTCCTGAAAAGCATGATTTCAGCCCTACAAGATTTCTTGGAAGTGGAGCCCATCTTCACTTGCCACATAAAAGAAAACCCTTCTTCTCTTCTTTCTTTCTTCTTTTCCAGCTCAAAAGATCAACCAAGCTAGGGTTTTTCTTCATCTTCTCCTTCTTCTTGCTATCCCATCTCCCAATCTCTACCAAACCTTTGCCAATGGAGAAATGCATGTCATCATCTTCTTCCTCTCCTTGAGAGCTCTCTAGTGATGCCATTTGTGGAGGAAACCACCTACTTCAAGACCTTCTTTGAACCATTCTTGTCCATTTGAAGACCCTACAAGTAAGCTTCTCCTTCAATCACTTAGATTTGTATTTCGCAAGACGAATGCTCCCTTGACTTGGTTTTTCATGTAATTAGAGTAGTAGGTGAGATAATTTAGAATTTTAATTCCACAATCTTATTCATGATATCTTAGTGAGGTGCAAAGAATAATTTGAGATTTGCAAGCCGCATTAATTTATTTTAATGGATCAACATAGCAGGTTACCAAAAAAAAAAAGGATCAACATAGTGTGTTTATGTGGGGAGACAGACCATATTTGATGTTATGTTTCTGATTTAATTCTTTTGGCCTTTAACATGGAGTTTGAATGCTAGAATTTTAAATTCTAAAGCCCATATTCTCTTTATTTTATTTTTATTTATTCTGATTTCTTATCTTTATCAAATTGGTTGTCTAATGATTCTTTTGTTTTGCAGTTCTTAGTTTGGTATTAGTATAGGATTTTTAGTTTAGGATTTTAAATTTGATTTGTAATTTTAATTTCAGACTTGGGATTGTAATTTGATTATTATTTTCAGCTATGTTAGTAGTACAATTTGTGTTTAGATTAGTTCTAGTTTTTATTAGGACATGTTCAAGTAAATAACTCCCTGGGGATATGATCCCGACTCACCGGATAAAACTACAATTCATTTCAATATCGTAGAGAACCCCAGTCTTGATGGGAGATTGTCACTTTACCTATGATTGAGGACCTTAAGAGAGACATGACGAGTAACCACGCAATCACTAGTATAAACCGGTCTCCTCACAAATAGTAGTCATGAGTGAGGTTACAATGGACCCAAACCTAGATCACTGCTAGACTAAACATCGCCTTGGCTTGTATAACCGTATCATAACTTGCTTGTCTTGACCCACTATGCCACCAATCATGAACCATCTAGTAGAATAACTGGCTTTAGGCTAATTATACACATTCATGTTTGTTGGTTCAACAAGCCCACTTGGACATTATGCTTGCTTGCACCGTTACATCACACTTGCAACTTGCACCTCACTCCCGCTCGTATAACATGCTCCCCTATAGACCATGCTTGGTTGCATATTACACTTGACTGTCACATCATGTTTTCTTGCATAGTACATTGGCATGGACTATATATTATCTTGGTATGTATCAAGAATACCAAGAAGTACGCATACTTGTGTGAGCTCGCTGTCATGGAGAAATACACATATGCCGTGTATGATCCCGTCCCTGACTAATTATGTTCCTTAGTTAATTAATTATGATTATGGATTATTAATAACTTTTCTTAGCTAACTAAGTGAGTTTAGTTGCTAGTTTGGTAGATCTAGAGGTTTTAGTGATGTTTCAAGTGGGTTGGCCGTGGATTGACCAAGTTTAGGGGTAACATAGGACCTATTCGTAAATTCTAGATGTAACTGAGGAGTTCATCTTGAGGACGTTTAACTGAGTTAAAAGGTTAGAATAACATTTATTTTAGTTTTGGATAGTTCCATGAGCTTTCAGACCAAGTTTGGTACTTGGAAGGGTTTATTTTGGATTTCAAGAAAATTCAGGAGTATTTTGTAATTTTCATAAAAAGAAAATTTGGGTTCAGTAGATACATAAAATCATACCCAATTACTTCCGTGTTCAACCCTTGTTCATTCAAAGTCCCGAAACCTCTCATTTTCTCAATTCAGGACATAATCGTCATTTTTTATAAAAGATGAGTTTTATCTCGAGACCTCAAATCGTTTCGCATTCTGTTCCTTTGGAAATATAAACTAATTTTGAGAAACTTTCGTTCCAGGCCTGAAGACATCCGTTGATGCAGGACAATGCAAGGCTAACCTATGGAGTTGAATGAGATCAAAAATTATTAACAATTACAATCTGAAATATAAAATTAAATTTAGATTCTACCCCTTTGTATAAGACTTTAGTTTATGCTAGAGATGAATTTAGGCCTTGTCACAACCCCGCAATACGAACCCCAAATTAGGATCAGGGGTCTCAATGGAAGAGAATCCCTTCCAATAGCTTAGGGATCAGATAATTTCCAAGGATATTAAGTGAACATGGTCCAGCCAGATTGGGCCAGGCCCAGATGGGTTCAAGTAGGTTCTGTTGGGCCTAGGTGGGCTCAAGTGGCATTGGATCTGGTCTAGAAAAGGGTCAGGTTCAGTGGGCTGGTCTGGGTAGGTGTTCAGTTAGGATTGGTTATAGGACATGGAATGGTGGTGGCTGCTTGTTAATTAGTGGAGGCTAATATAGTGGTGGTAGGTGGGTGGGATGAAGTCAGCACACAGGGAACAAATCTGACATGGCAGATCTAGGAGTTGGAAGTTTCTGCTGTAAAGTTTGGGTTGACAGTGGTTATGAAAGATGGTATGGTGACAGCTGTGTGGGATTTGATGGGAGAGGGCCAGCCACTTGGTAGTTTGGATGGAGGACTTGACATCTGTATACAAGGCCTAATATATGTCAGATGGACCAGATCTGTGGGCTGGGCACTTCAGTCATTAGGGTAGGAAACAGGGTGGGTGTAGGCTTGTATGGAATGGTAGGCTACTGGGGACTAACCTTCGAACTTGGGTTTTGGGTGGAAATGGATTGTACGGCCATGGGAAGATGAACCCATAGGCTGTTCTGATGGGAGAGATAAAGTAGAAGATTGAAACCAACAAAACCTTAATCAAAGAAAGAGGGAAGGGGAAGAAGATACCTGATTTCGCCGGATTCCACCGGTGGCTTCCACCAAATCCTTTCCAGGAAGAAGAGAGTTTAGGTACACCAACCAATAATCTTTCATTCATTCATTACCCTAAAATTTGTCTTTACAGTGCTTAAATAGATAAATCATAACCCTGAACTTGATCTCAACCGTAGAAAACATTCGAAAGGCTGAGATTAAAACAAATACTTAAAACCTATGGACCCACAACTAAAACCCTAATCTATAAATAAAATATAACAAATGCATAAACGAAAAACATATAATGGGCCCCTCGATCTTGATCTTCTATCACCAGTCCCTCCCATGTGGCACATCCCGATGTGGGGCCTTCATGAAATTTGCCACATGAGGTCTTCATCTCGATCATGGATCACATGTTAGATCGAGTCGGATCCAACGGTGGATCTCCATCGGGATCAAGATCCAACGGTGGATCTGCATTTGATTTGTGATCCAACGGTGGACCTTCATCGAATATGCGATCTAACAGCAAGAAATGACCATCTAACCACAAAGAGGCCTGCCTTTGTGATTTCTTCTTCTTTCGTTGGTAGACCTTGAAAGGAAGAGCTGTGACGTCCTCATCATCCGAGGTCCGGAAAGCTACCATTAGTGATGGGGCTCACATCCCATGTCCATATAAACTTTCCTTCCCCTTTCTTCCTTGAGCACTCACCCACGCTCTAGTCCCTTCATCGTTGGTCCCAGCAAGTGGTGTGAGATCCCAGCCTCTTCTTGCTCTATTTATGCTAACTTTGCTTGCTTGTGTGATTTTGTGGATAATTAGAGGGATTAGATGCTTAATTAAATGTGCATATAATGGTTTTGGACTCATTTGGTAAGTTTAGGGGCTGTTGTGTGATTTTAGAAATTGTGGGGTGTGGAGCCCTTGGTTGTGGTTTAGATGGTCCTAGGGACCTTGGGAGAAATAATGATTTCCTTGGGTTTGTAAGATCCCGATCCTTAATTAAGTGCTTAACACTAACTAATTGTGTTTAATTAATCTCTAACCATGTTTAGGTGTTAAGTACCTTAGTTTGTGCATAATAGTGCCCGCAAAGTTTCGGGAACTTTCGAACATGTTCAAACCCGGTTCGATATCTTAACGGCTAACCAGGGGGCAACGCGCCAAAACAAGGGCATTTTGGAAAAATCCCAAGTGAGGTTCAATTAAAGGTTTGAGTGATTCCGAGCAACTTTCGTGTTCAACTCGTAGCCACAAGAAGTCCCAAAACCAATTTTTCGGGGTTGTAGGGTCCGATTGATAGGACAGGGTTAATGCCCAAGTTAACCAGGACAGTTCCTTGTCCGATCGATCGGACAGAGAACATGTCTCAGTTAACTGCAATCTGGCACTGTCCGATCGATCGGAGGGTAATTTTCTGATAGCACTTAAAAACTTCAGACACTTGTAACTTTTAATCCGCCCGTTGGATTTCAACATGTAATATACGGTTGGAAAGCCCTTGAGATGTAGAATCCAATGGTTCTAGTTTCATTAAGATCAAAGATCAAGAAGTGATGTAAATATTTGGAATATTGATCCAGCTCATGTTTTATTAGAAATGAGACCAGTAACTTAGGTTTGGGCCTTAGATGTTGGAAACCATGAATCTACTCTTACCTGCCCATTAATGGGATTAAAATCATAGCACGTGGCTTGGTGTGCTTTGATGGGTTGTCTAGGTATTCGTGCATTACACATGGTATAACTGAACGCGTATGGAATTGTATCAATAGATGCTCAACATGATTGTACACCAAGGAATTTCCCTGGAAGCATCGTTGATCAAATTTCCACACATACTCCGTTAGAACACGTGGGGTACAGGAATGACACCACTTGCCTAGGTTTGGATTGTAATTCCTCGACTTGTGACTTGTATCCGTTGTAACTATTCCTTGTACACTCTCTTGGCATAAAACACTTAAATAATTATGAAACATAAATCCTTATAGAACTAGGACTTGGACCTGACTTAAGAGTGTATCGTTGGAACCTTGTGTCACGTATTTGATAAACATAACTGCCTAGCATGTAAGGGATTATCCTGTTGATAACTTGTCTTGTATTGTCTTAAATGAGATAATCCCTATGAGCATGTCTTGTGTTAGCTAGCCCGACTTGCGTGTCTTGGTTTTCCTCGTGTCAACATCACTTCATTATTATTTACATGTCATGGCCAACTGCAATTTGGGGTTTTATTGATGGGCCGGCTGCTCGGACATCGGGGTGAGCAGTAGGCGTAGGACGGCATCCATGATGTTGAATAGCTAGGAGAGGGCTAAGACCATGATGCTATTCCAAGGACCGGGAGCTAGATCCCTCTAGAGCCGGACTTTGGTATCAGTAGTCTGATTGGATTGTTACTGATATCTCGAGAGGTGGCTAGGACATCATCGAAGTCTCCCTCATTGCATCGCATTGCGTAGATAGTGGTTATTGCTAGCTAATACTAGGACTCCTGTCATTGTCTCTGATTATGATTATTCATGCTTTCATACCTAGCTTTGTTTTTCCTTGTATTCATATGATTACGTACTCGTCATTATTCTTATACTTGATGCATGCCATGTTCATTTCTATCTTGCTTATATATTGCTAAGCATGTCGTTGACTCTGTTCCTTAGTGTACAGACACCTCAAGTGAGTACTATGAGGAGCAAGTAGGTGAGGAGATCCCAGAGGATCTCCAACCAACAGAGGAGCGAGAGTGGCAAGCCAATGACGTAGAGTAGCGTCATCATACCCGGCACACGAGAGACTCACACAGGACTTCATTTAGATTTTATTTATTCATTTGTTATTCCTCGTTAAACCTTTCCTGTTGTTGACTTTATCATTGTTTAAATGGTCTTGGTATTGAGATAACCATTGTTAATAACTTGACTTCCTTGCTTAATTTTAATTGTTCTTTTAGATGCAATATTAATTATTAATGAGATCATTATTCATTGTTTGATATTTAATATGCCTTGAATTGTATGAATTCGGCAGTTCATTAATGACTTGAGGCTTGAAATGCAATATCCTCACAGTGGACTTAAGATCCTTGGGCCTAAAGGGAAAAAATTTTAATTAGCCCTAAATTTCACTCCCCGGGTCCAGTTTATTCTCTAATCGGGTTTGGGGGACGTGACAATAGTTGCTGTCATACAAGTGTCAGCCGGTCGGACCATATAGTGGGTTGGCGATATCGTAGTAGCCAGCTCATCTCACAGATAATTAGATTATATACTATAGACCGAATCCAAACGTTAACACTTCATCTAGACTTGGATCTGTGTTATATTAAAGTTAGAAAACTCGTGAGACCTGACTCATCAAAGAAAACAAAATAGACTCCTATAGAGTTAACATGGAAACTCAGAGAGACATGTTTTTTTAAATAATTTTAAAAATATATAAAAATTAAATCAAATAGTTATGCAATCCCACTTATTTTTACTTCTTTCTCCTCTTCCTTCCTCCTCCCCCTCCTCCTTCCTCCAACTCCTTCCAATCACTCTCCCATCATCATCATCATCCCTCTCTCTATTCCTCCATGCATCGTACTCAAACATATCACCCTCACCTTTAACTTAGAAAAATACACCATAGCCCACTTAGAAAAATACACCATAGCCCCATCTTCCTTCGATCTCTTTCTCTCTACAAATCCCCGTAAATGAAATCGCCACATCTCTCTGCAACTCCCCGAAAACGAAATATTTTTATCTCATCGTTGTTTCTCCTTCTGTCTCTACTTCTTCTTCCCTTGTAGCAGATCTGATGTGAGAGCTTTTCTCCAATTTTTCCAAGAAAAACCTAATGACCATCTCTAAACTGACTCAAGAAATCCTAGCTCGTAGGATTTGCTGGGTATGGGTTTAAAATGGATTTTGATATTGAAATGAGTTTGATATAATAGTTGGCTTTGGTATGCTTTGGTTAGATTTGAGATGGAATGGAAGAATCATTTAGAACCAAATGGTGGTTGGGTTTTAAATACAAATCTAGAATTTTCATGTGAGGTTTATGGGTCGACTCACAGTTTTTATGTGGACTTCGGAAGTGGCCCCAGAATTTTGATATGGGTTTCGGAAGGGGACAATGGTCTAATGGGGGGGGGGGGGGACTATCTCCAAAAACTTGTACTTAGGTTTCCCCATGCTAGAGGTGGCAAACGGGTCGGGCCCATTTAATAAATGGGTTGGACACTACTAACCCGCAACCGATCCGTTTATTAAAAGGGTCAGAAACGCCTAACCCATCAACAGCGGTTCAACTCGCCCCGACCCACTTTAACGTGCATAACCTGCATCCATCTAGTGGATCAATCAACTCAACCATGGTTCTGTACCAGACCCAAACTGACTTGTAAGCTTAACTTGAGCTCAATTTCAATTTAACAACTATTTGAGGTGCAGTGCTTAGCTTTCCATCCTTAAAAAGTGAGTACAAGGTCAATTAACTTTTTTATTTTCCATACATTGAAGCCATTTGTGCAAACTCTAGCCCTTTTATGAATGATGAAGCCCAACTTCGTTTCGAGGACATGAGGCTGGTTACTCAGTTTTCCATCCATAAAAGATGGGGTCCAATTGGCTAAGGCTTATTTATCCTTTTCTAGCTCGTGGATTGAAACATCCAATTCAATTTTAGCTCGTCTTGTTTTGTGCCATGTCTATTGTATTTTCTTCATGTCTATGATCCATATACTAAGAAAGAAGACCATATAAAAATGCTCGAGTAAGCTAATAAAGGGCATGCTTGAGGGGAAAAAAAGAAAAAAAATTTATTTACACCATGAGTATAGTATAGTATATATATTTTTTAAATAATGATTATAAAAATATAATAGCAGAACTAATAGAAATGAAATGAAGTTTTTATTAAAAAAAACATATCAAAATTAAAAGATAAATAAAATAGAGTGATAAGTTTCAGTTGGACAGTGGAGGCTACAATAAAAAGTAGGTATCATTAGGGTCTTTACCTCTTTGGGATTTGGACTAATAATTAATATTTAAAGAACAATTTAAACGGGTCATGCGGGTTAGGTGGGTTAGCAAGTCAGCCCCAATCTGACCCGTTTATCCACGGGTCAGAATACCTTTATCCGTGACCGATCCGCATATTCTGCAGGTTGGGTGGAGTTGACGGGTCGTGTCATGTTTTGCCACCTCTATAGGCAAGTATGGTGATTATGAAGGGTGGCGGATGGGATGTAGCCACGTCTTCAACTAGGTTTGGGCCGTTTGGATATTTGTAGGATAAAATATTTATAAATTTAAATATTGTAAGAATAAAATAGTACAAAAAGAAATACTTTTAAAATGAATGTATGAACCTATCCTACATAGCTAGTCTTCACTGGCCCTGGCCTTATGGCCGTGAATTATGACGAATTGATAAGGAACATAGAATCATACAGTGATATTAGCTTTTGAAGCTTTCCAATTTCCTTTGGGATGGGCCCAGATAATGCGTTTTTACCAAAGCTCCTACAACATGAAAATAGCAAATCAGAATGGAAGTCTTATTATCAATTTGTGTATAATCAAGACACAGTAGTTTAGTGAATACTTACAAGTACTTCATGTCTGTCAGATTGCCGATGAATGCAGGCAAGGGACCTGTTAAGTAATTTTGTAATAAGTTCCTGCAAAAATAGAAAATGATTGCAATCAACACGTTTGTATTTGAAAGTTAAGAAACATCGAGCCTAAGTTTTAGGCCTGTGGCTGGAATGTGCCTAAAAATTAGGCCCAATGAAATGAGGTGGCTTTACATCTTTTTTTGTGCCCACTTGAACCGGCTCATGACCACCCCATACCTATGAGTTGCAATATGTCTTAGAGTCCATTGTGGTAGGGAACCGTGGTTGAGTTTGTAAAGTGGTTTAAACAATAAAGGGAAATATTCAAGTGCATCTACCCCTCACCACGTGTGGTGAGGGACACCCCTTTTGGGGAAGTTTCAAGTACAAAAGGGCTTTTGTACTTGATGGAAAGATCCCCTTTCATACTTAAAACTTCCCCAAAAGGGGTGTCCCTCACCACACATGGTGAGGGATAAATGCACTTGAATATCCCCCAACAATAAATAAGTATATATTATATATACGAGGCGGGGAGGGTATAGCAACAAAATCCAAACCCGCCCAACACCAAGAAAACCTCCACCAAACCCACCCGTGGTGAGGCCGTTTATACCCAACCCATTGCCATCCCTACCTATGATGTCGAGTTGACTTGGCACCACTTGGAATATTCAACATTGAGTTTTAGGACTACGGTATGGGCAGGACTTACTTTCAGGATAGTAAGGAAATGTAGGCACCATCCTAAGCTATTTATATTGGACCAAAAACTAAGCCCAAACCCATCTCAGAGGGCTTGAAAAGCAGACCATAATATTACACCAAATTGTAAACCAGCCAAGTTTGACCTGTAGGGTCTCAATGGACTAAGTTGACATTAAGAACGTTGGGTGTGGCCTGTCTTGCAGTGAATTTCTTGTTGGCCTCTATTTCTCTCAGGAATGAATCTTATACCCAGATGAGTTCACATGACCTAAAAGATGTGATATAAATCTGTAAAACAGTATCTAGATCTGTGTTCCATTTACAAATCAATGCCCAGAACAAACCTTGGGCCTCTATGGCCCACTTTAGAGTAGTTCAAAGTGAACAGTATAGTTCAGCCCATAGACGTTATTTCTTAATATACAATCTCTGTTAAAACAGTGAGGCTGGAAACTAGCCGCGCCTAAATTGGTTCAGGCCACTAATTTTGAACTATTCATGCCAGTCCTAATCCAGATCCCAGCTCATACAAGCCCAGGCCTCGCACATTTAGTGTACTACTAAACAATCTCCAAAGTCTAATTGTCTGAAGACACCCTTTGAAGACATCAGGTCAGTAGAGAATACATACAGATCAAAGAGTTTAGTCAGGTTCCCAAGCTCCTCTGGAATTGGCCCTCTTGCATCCAGTCCATAAACTCTCCTGAAAATAAATACATGACCAATCAGAATAAAATGTACACCTCCATCATCCATGGCACTCGAACTATTGAAATCAGTCAAAAATGAATTAGACATAGATTACGAATCCTATTTTAGTTACCAGGACCTATACGTTCAATGGCCAAGAGTAGCGATCAGGTCAGTTGCTGGATGACATCTCAGAGGGCACTGCCGGGAGACTATGGGCCCCAAATTAATGAATGGTGGTCAATGAAAATCATCACCTATCAATGAAAATAGCCCTGTAACGTGGGCCCTACACGGGTGGAGCCAGGATCAGGCCTACAAGCTACATTTTAAATCTTTTTACATGTGACCTTTCTTTATTTATTTTTTGAAGTGATTGATTCAACTTAATACAAATGACTACATAAGAAGAGTTTTCAAAAGCAACACTTAGTTTTTGAAATAAATATGTCAAAACCATGAGAGGGTTTTTTCACATAATAATTCAATGACAAAATAACCTTTTAGAATGTCTATTCTACATAAAAAAATAAAAAAAAATAAAAAAAAAATAGGATGTCTATTCTACATAATTTTTTTTAGGATGCCTCTACTCCCTTTAATTAGAATTACCTACCTTTGAAAGAATCCTATGCCAATAAGAATATGAATACACAGAACCTGCCTCCTTATACCAAGAAAATAGACAACCCTTTTAAAAGAAGCTACAAAACTTAATGAATTGTTCAATAAAAAAACAGGAGGTGGTTCATCAAAGAAGGTAAAAGACTTAAAAACTCACCCAAGAGGACCCCTTACAAATCTGAACTTAGGGCTTGTTCGGGATCATTAGTCTTTTTTTTAAACACCATTCAAATAGACCCACAAAAGAAAAGAGCGAAAGAATAAAGAGGCTAGAATGGAAAGAGGTGTTTGGTAATGCAAGGATCCATGTTAAATAGATTTTTTAATATCAATGGTTGAGAGTTTTTCACTTATTTCATGGAATCCACAAGATATTAGGCCATGAAAATTGATCCTATGGCCGTGCTTAGCCTTCCAAAGAGATCTAACGGTTTGGATCTTGTGTTTGGAGCCCACATAATCCACAAAATCGCATTCAATGGCTCACTTTTTTGCTCATATCTAGAGATTGGTGATGATCGAATGGGTGAAATTTGGTCTCATGATCATGTGTGATCTTGTGAACATTTCCAACAGTTTGGATCGTGTTGTACACGCCCAATAAATTGAGAAACGTTACTGCTCATGGACAAATCCAATATTGAGAATAACACATCAATGGATGTTTTTGTTTTGCAAACATCTCGAGATCCACAAGGTATCAAGTCTTGAAAATTGAACACATAACTGTTTTTAGCCTTCCAAAGAGATCTAACGGTTTTGATCTAGCATTTGGGTCCCACAGATCATAACAAATTGTATCCAATGACTCACTTTTTTGCACATATCTCGAGATTGGTGATGATCCAACGGCTGAAATTTGGTCTCGTAGCCATTCTTGATCTTATGAACATTTCCAACGGTTTGGAACGTGATTGAAACTCTTCTATTTTGATATAAAATAAAAACGGACTAGGGCGTGAATGGATATAATCACGGGTCATCCGCCTCTTCTTTTTTCCCTTTTAATTCCAGATGCATCCAAAGTTGGGCAGTGGGAATTAGAGGCATTGCCACTATTTCTCTACACCATCTAGAGGTATTGTGATGTTGCCAAACACCTCTATTTTCAAAATGTCTACCCGATTTAGAGATTTTGACAAATAGAGAAAAAAATTAGACCTACCAAACGTAGGCTTAATAAAGAAAAAGCTCATAGCTGACAAACTTCACGACAGAACAATGAACTGCAATTGTATTATTATTGCTCTCCCTCCTTTGGAGATTGAATGTCAATATATAGGTATTACAATGCCTTAATTAAGGCTCCCAGTTAAGAAACTAACTAATTACAATCAATTTCTATTCTAAGTTAGGAAACCAAATTCTTAATAGAATATGTACAGCTGAATGATATATTGACTAAATCCAACCACGTGTGATATGTATTTGACTGGGTCCTGTTGGGCCTTGGGCCTGTTTAACACCCCCCCTCAAATTGATGTGGGTGAATCAACAAGCATCAATTTGTCAACCAAGAATTGATGTCGTGGTCGGGGAAGACCTTTAGTAAGAATATCAGCAATTTGAAGCTCAGTGGAGACATGCGGAAGGCTGATGACATGACGTTTAAGTTCATCTCGTATGAAGTGACAATCAACCTCGATGTGTTTAGTGCGTTCATGAAAAATTGGATTTTCAGTAATCCGAATTGCACTGGTATTATCTGCATAGAGAGGAGTAGCTCCTTCTGCGGGAAATCCAATATCAGAGAGCAGACCACGGAGCCAAAGAATTTCGGAGCACGCAGCAGACATAGCCCGGTACTCAGCCTCGGTAGAAGATTTGGAAACTTTGTCATATTTCTTGCATTTCCAGGAAATCAGACTATTACCCAAAAACATACACCATCCTGTCGTCGATCGACGAGTATCTGGACAACCAGCCCAATCAGCATCTGAATAAGCTTGGAGAGATAGAGGATTGTTGGATGGAAAATACAACCCGCAAGTCGATGTGCGAATAAGGTATCGAATGATGCGGCGAACAGCAGCCATATGAAGATGACGAGGAGCAGTCATGAACTGACTCATGAGGTTGACCGCAAAGGAGATATCAGGACGGGTGATGGTGAGGTAGATCAAGCTACCCACTAACTGGCGATAAGCGGTAGGATCAGGAAGAAGGTCACCCTCCTCTTTACGGAGCTTGATATTTAGTTCGATCGGCGTATCGACTGGAGCAGAAGAAGCAAGGCCAGCCAAGTCAATAAGATCAACCGTGTATTTGTGCTGATTGAGAACTATACCTTTAGGCGATTGATGAACTTCAAGACCAAGGAAATAGTGTAAGGGGCCTAGATCCTTCATTTGAAATGTCTGATGAAGAGAAGCTTGGAGTGCCTGAATCATCTGTGCATTGGGACCAGTAATGACAATATCATCCACGTAGACTAGTAGCACAGTAATCCCGGACGGATCATGATGTAAAAACATGGAAGGATCATACTGGCTAGGATGAAAATCCAAACGGAGAAGGGCATCTTGAAATTTCTCAAACCATGCGCGAGGAGCTTGCTTCAGACCATAGAGAGAGCGACGGAGCTTAGCAACCATACCCTTCCCAGAGGAGGACCCCGGAGGCAGACGCATATAAACATCTTCTTTGAGATCACCATGAAGAAACGCAGTTTTGACATCCATTTGATAGAGAGGCCAGGACTGAGATGCAGCAACAGCAAGGATGATGCGGACGGTGGTCATCTTGGCGACGGGAGCAAAGGTTTCATCATAATCAATGCCATATTCCTGCCGATTTCCGAAAGCAACAAGGCGCGCCTTATACCGATCTAGAGTGCCATCTGATTTTAACTTAAGAGAAAAGATCCACTTGCAGCCAATAGGTTTGATACCTACAGGAGAGGGGACAATATCCCACGTATGATTTTTCTCTAAAGCAGCCAATTCATCTTGCATAGCCTTGGTCCAACATGTATCCTGCACAGCCTGAGAATAGGATTGGGGAATGGAAGAAGAGGACAAAGTAACCATTAAGGAAGTATGGGAGAACCCATAGCGGTCGGGTGGTACCGAAATGCGAGTGGAGCGACGCAATGTAGGAAGGCCAGATGGACCAAATGCCGGAGGGAGACCGGATGCGGGAGGAAGATCTGGAGGGGAATCCCTGGGAGGCGCGTCTGTGTGCCGTCTGTGATACACAAAATTAGGATTAAATCGGACAATAGATGTGTCGTCAGAAAAACCAGGTAAGGAAACTGATGAGGAGTCGTCCGGAGGATCAAGATGTTTTTGAAAAAAATACTCATTTTAAAAAAACACGACATTCCTAGAGGTACGGATGCGACGAATGTGTGGATCATAACAAAGGAACCCTTTCTGGAAAGGTGCATATCCTAAAAAAACACACTGAGCAGATTGAGTTGTAAGTTTGGTCCGTTCAGAAGGAGGCAAATGCACAAAGCAAACGGAACCAAAAACATGAAGATCATCATAAGATGGAGATGTCTTGTAGAGACGATAATATGGGCTCTGATTTTCAAGCGAAGAGGATGGCATGCGATTAATAAGATGAGTTGCAGTAGCCAAAGCCTCAACCCAAAAACGGGTAGGAACTGATGATTCAAGGAGAAGAGAACGAGTGACATCAAGGAGATGTCTATTTTTCCTTTCAGCGACTTCATTCTGCTGTGGAGTGTAAGGACAAGTCCGTTGAGAAATAATACCTTTGGTTTGCAAAAACTGTTGCAAATCAGAGGACATATATTCCCCGCCTGAATCAGATCGCAAGATTTTAATACAGGTGGAAAATTGAATTTCAACATAAGCCAGAAAAATTTTAAAAGCATGAAAAACATCAGATTTGGAATGCAGAAAGTAAACCCATGTGAATCGACTAAAATCATCAATAAAAGTCACAAAGTATTTATAGCGAGCATGAGAAAGAGCTGGAGCAATTCCCCATACATCGCTATGAACCAAATCAAAACACTGAGTGCTGTGTGAAGTGGAAATAGGAAAAGGAAGGGTTTTGCTTTTTCCCATTTTGCAAGTAGCACAATCAAAAAGCACACAAGAAGAGAAACCAGTAGTTTTATTTAATAAACCAGAATTGAACATAAGGGACAAAGCCTTTGAATTAGGATGTCCAAGTCTTTTATGCCACAATTGGCAGTTATCTCTAATGGAAAAACAAAACACATCATTGGCAATTTTATTCCTAAAAGTCTTTGAAAAATCCAGCGGAAACAAGCGTCCACACTTAGGCCCCCTCGCGATCTCCTTACCGGACATCTGGTCCTGCACAACACAACCAGAAGAAGAAAAAGAGATATTACAATTATTTTCAACAAGCTGCCCGACTGACAAAAGGTTGGAAGTTAAAGTTGGACACAGATAAACATTTTCAATGGAATGGGACCAGGGATGTCACCGACAGCAGTAATGGGAATATGGCCCCCGTTAGCAGTTTGGATTTGAAGAGGGCCATTGTAGCTTTGCACGTTGGAGAGTGGTGCACAGGAAGACGTCATATGATTAGACGCCCCGGAATCAAGGAACCAAGTAGAAGATGGAGGGGATGTACCTGAGAGACCAAAAGCAGAGAGGGCATTGACAATCATCTGTTGAACCAATTCAGGAGTGAGAGAGGATGAGGGCCCAGGCTGTGAGGGTGCAGATGTAGGAGCAGGCAGAACCGAAGAAGCAACATACGCATGCGGAGGCTGATACTGTGGAGTCTGAGGCTGTGGTGATGGACGTTGGGGGCGGCGGCGACATTCAGAGATGATATGTCCCGACTTTTTACAGTAACTGCAGACCTTTTGATTGCATTGAATTGCAATGTGCCCAAATTTTTGACAACTGTAACATTGCGTTTTGCTAAAGTCGAGCAGCGGAGGCTGAGAAGTTTTATTAGCCGAGAACGCAACTGAATAAGTCTCAGTCGTTTGTTGCGCTATATGAGCCGAGGTCGCAATGCGCTGTTCTTCGCGTAGGAGTTCATTGAAGCAAACATCCAAGGAAGGTAATGGTGTCCGATTCATCAGGGCAGATCGGACACTTTCATATTCATTTCGCAGTTTCATTAAAAACTGATCCCTTTGACTAGAGGCCTGAAGATCTCGAATCACGATCAGAACATCGGCAGCCACATCTGCATACTTAATACTATCGTATTCCGACCAGAGGGTTCGGAATCCTGAATAGTAGTCTTGGATTGACAATGTCCCTTGTGCATATTCAGCAATCGCACATTCAAGATGAAATTAACGTGCTGAGTTATCTTGATGGTACACTTGCTTCAAATATCCCCACATGGCTTTAGCTGTGGGATAAGGTTTGAGGTTCATTATCAGATGTGGTTCGACGGAACCCAGTATCCATGTTTTTATTTTTGCATCTTTAGTAAGCCAGGCTGTTATCTTCTTCTCATCTTCCGTAGGTTTAGGGTCAGATCCAGAAATATAACCCCACAATTCCTTAGCCTCAAGATAAATCTGGAACTGAAACGACCAGGCGGGATAATTTTTACCCGTGAATCGGATCAAGGTAACCTCAGATTTTTCCATCTCAAAATCAGATTGGAACAAATTTGATTAAAACAGTGATAAAGACAGCAAACAATCCAGCAACAGTGACAAGAGGAAGTCTAAAAGTGTAGAATAACTTTGTTGTGTATAGAAGGCAAGATCTAGCCAAACAGTGAAGAGAAATAATCAATCACAGAACAGAAATAGTGCCAAAACAGCCCAGACGACCTTGGTTGTGACTAGATAACCTCCACGTGGGCCCCACTGACGATGCTGGACAAAGATCAGATCACAGACCTAAGGAAGCACAATAATCTGGCTTCTAATGGAAGAAGAATGATCCAAATCTACTGAGTATCCAAGATTTTGGACGGGCCAGATGAAAACAATATTAAAAAACTGGAAAATCTCGAGAATGAGAAGGATCCAACCTGGAAGTGCAGAAAAATTCTGAAAAAAATCTCCAAAAACCTTAGAAATTCCAGGCGACCAAAGACTATCAAAGTCTCTGAAGTTGCTGTGATGATCTGAGATGGGCCACCAGCCACTAAGAAAAAAAACGACTCCAATGTCGTCTGGATGTGTCTGGACTTTCGAAACAGATCCCTGATCTGTTGGTCTTCAAGAAGATATTGATATCTCTCTACTCAGATTTCCTTGATACTATGTAAGATCAAAAACAAGGTTTTCTTGAACACTCGCTCTAATACCATGACAAACTTCACGACAGAACAATAAACTGCAATTGTATTATTATTGCTCTCCCTCCTTTGGATATTGAATGTCAATATATAGGTATTACAATGCCTTAATTAAGGCTCCCAGTTAAGAAACTAACTAATTACAATCAATTTCTATTCTAAGTTAGGAAACCAAATTCTTAATAGAATATGTACAGCTGAATGATATATTGACTAAATCCAACCACGTGTGATATGTATTTGACTGGGTCCTGTTGGGCCTTGGGCCTGTTTAACAATAGCTTTGTAGGGAATCATGGTCAGACCTCTTTTGCTCCCCCTCATAGACCTTTAAATTGGAACCTATTGTAAAGAATAAATGCATGGTAATTCATACAGCCAAGGTTTTGAAAATCGGAATCGAATCGCGAATCGTTTTAGGCGCCGAATCGAATCGAATCGCGAATCGAATCGCGAATCGTAGGATTCATTCTATTTTTTCCAAAGTAGTTTAAAAAAAATCAAAAAAATATGTAAAAATAAGAAAAAATATAGATATGCATATCTCATCCATTTTCCATACATTGCAACATTTATATATTGAAAAAGGAAAAAGTTCTATCAACAAAATGATCCTCATGAGCTAATTTATAACCTAAACACAAAAGATTACATCCCAAAAACATCATCAAAAGATGCTCATGAGCTCATGCATGATCTAAATACAAAACAATCATTCCAAAACATCAAAAGACAAAAGGTGTATATCTCTAGTCTAAATAATTAATTCATATGCTGATATCCCCATCATGGCCAAGGACCATATCCACGTCAACATCATCATCTCCAATATCATCATCTCCAAATGAAGATGATCCATCATCAAGACATCGAACTTCCTCCTCTTCATTGTCAGATGAAGACACCAGAGCTTCTTCTTCCTCAAGCTCAGATACTTTCTTCTTTCCTTTATCTTTTCTTCCAAATGTAAGTTTTCTAGGCCCTATAAAACAAGATTACAAAATTTTAGTCTATTAAAATAAAAAAATAAATATTAATTTTTAGACTTTGACATTTAGTAAATTGGTAATACCTCTTCGTCTATCTTGTCTACTCGTCCCTTCATTAGAAGTATTGACAAAGCATTCTCCAAGGTCCATCCATGACATGTCATTGTCTAAAACAGGATCTTCTTTTTCAGTGATCCACTCATCATCGGATTCCATATCTGACAAGCAAATAGGATCAAGAGCTTGATCCCTCTCTCTCTTGTTTTGACGAACTTGGAGATTTAGATTATATTTAACAAAGACTAAAGAATTAAGACGTTGTTGCTCTAGTCTGTTTCTCCTCTTTGAATGTATCTATAAAAAAGTTAGATTAAATTATTAAATGTCAAGATTTATACAAATTATATTACTAATTAATGAAATTAAATTTAATAAATCTCACCTGTTCAAATGTACTCCAATTTCTTTCACACCCCGATGAACTGCACGTTAAACTTAATATGCGAATTGCTAGTTTTTGTAGTTCGGGGCAATGATCACCGTAGCTCTCCCACCATAAAGCTAGTTTATTGGAATAAAGTCAATGATTGTAAAAGAATAACATGGTGAAGAAAAAAATATGTATTAAGGAATATAAAAAAATTAAGAATATATGTAGATTACCAGGTTGTTTTGTCTTAATTGTTAATTGCGCCGTTTCTCTTCCGAACATGCCGATCTTTCTCTTGAAATAGTCAATTTGCTCATCAACAAGAATCCGAGTTCTACTATCTCGAACAAATCGCTCCAATGTGTCGTACAATCCCTTTTTAACTTCAAAATCAGCATGAAATTTCTCATCATATTGGAATGCGGGATTTAAAAAATATGCGGCTGCATGCAAGGGGCGATGCAACTGTAGGTTCCATCTTGAATCTACGATTCTCCATATGGGATCATATCGCTTCTTCACATTGTCGAAGTTTTTGGCAATAGCCTCTTTGGCCCTGTCCATTGCTTCGTAGATGTATCCCATTGGCGGTCTTTCATCGGAATCAACCAAGCGAAGGACTTTTACTAAGGGAGTCACACATTTGATGCAATATTTTATACAACCCCAAAATTCTTGGTCTACCAAGATAATATCTCTCACTCTCATGCCATCAATATTTTTGGAGTATGAACTTTCTTCCCATTCCTTTGAAGCAAACATTGATCGCAATGCAACCCTTTGTTCATGAATACTTTTTAAGGTCAAGAAGTTTGTAGCAAAACGGGTGACAGCAGCTCTTATAAGTTCTCTTCCCTTTGTAAATTTCCTCATTAAATTTAACACCCATATATGTGTATAAATAAAAACAGTAATTTTCCTTGCCTTCGCAACTGTTGTGGCATGAGTGGGCAATTTTCCAATATCACCTAGCATCAAATCAAGCAGATGTGCCGAACACGGTGACCAAAATATTTTTTTCCTTTTTTCCATTAAGAATTCACCCGCCTTGACTAAAGCTGCAGCACTATCTGTCACCACTTGCACGACATGCTCTTCTCCAATTTCTTCAACTACCGAATCTATCAACTCAAACATGTTTTGTGCATTTTTGCAAATTGAAGATGTATCAACTGATTTAATAAAAACTGTACCACGTGGGCTGTTAACCAAAAAATTTGTGATGCTTCTATTCTTTCCATCAGTCCACCCATCTGTCATCAATGTGCACCCACATTGGCTCCACTCTTTTCTATATTGATCCAATGATTTTTCAATGAGTTGTACTTCCTTATGAAGAAAAGTGTGCCTCACTTCATGATAACTTGGTAGTTTCAATCCCGGTCCAAATGCGGCCACTGCCTCCATCATTGGAGCAAAAAATGGACTTTTAACAACATTGAACGGCAATGCATTAGCATAGAAAAACCTACATATTGCCAACACAACACTTTCCCTATCTCCTTTTTTCCAAATGTGATTAAGTGTTGATTGTTTTGGATTTTTCCCTTTAACCACAAAGCCATCCATTGTGCCTTTCCTTTTTCCTTTTTCTTGAGGTATTTCAATGACTTCATCATTGTCTTGGAAATAATAATCGGATGAACGCCCAATATCATACATGTCATCTTTTTTTTTCTCCTTTTCATCTTTGTTATCTTCTAATAACTTCTTTAAAAGGTTTGCAACATCATCATCTACTTGAGAGCATGGCTTTATGTTTTGTTTTGTTCGGGCTAAATGGTGTTTCATACGAAACACTCCACCCCACATCGCCTTTCCACAAAAGTTGCATCTCACATTCAAGTGATTTTCTGGGTTAACCTTGGAACAATAACTCCATGCAAGGTCATCATCCGTTGGGCCTGATCCTCTCCCCTTTTTTGGCCGACCCATAACTGTAAAATTAAAATAAAAAAAAAAAATCATTCAAGTTCAACCATCACCATAGTTTACATGGAATTTGGAACTTAGAATTGGACAGTGACAACAGACAACAGTCATCTTTATAAAAGGCACTGTCATCTTTATAAAGGCAAGGCCCACCGTAATTAGCAATAATAAATTAATAATTAATAAAAATATCATTGGTGGCCCCCCACCCCCACTCATGAGAAAAATTGGTGATGGCTTGATGATGCCCAAGCAGCCCAACTATAACTTTTTGAAAAAAAAAAAAAAAGAACTCAGGCCAGAATTTCAGCATCATATATAGGAAAAAGATCATTGGTGGCCCCCACCCCACTAACATGTGAGAAAAATTGGTGGTGCCGTGGTGGATTGATGATATGTTTTATAAAAAAACTGAAAAACATAAAAAAAAAAAAAAAAAAAAAGAAGCCCCAGACCAGATCATTCCAGCCCCAGTCCAGATTATCCAAAATTTCAACCATCATATATAATATTATAATAATATCATTGGTGGGCCCCACTGATGTGAAAAATTGGCAATGGCTTGATGATGCCCAAGTATAACTATTTAAAAAAAAAAAAAAAAAAAACTCAGACCAGAATTTTAGATCATATATAGGGAATAAAAAATCATTGGTGGGCCCCACCCCACTAACGGATGAGAAGAACTGGTGAAGGCTTGATGATCAGTTTGGAAAAAAAAAAAAAAAAAAAGGCCCAGACCAGATCATTCCAGCCCCAGTCCAGATTATCCAGAATTTCAACCATCATATATAATATTATAATAATATCATTGGTGGGCCCCACTGATGTGAAAAATTGGCAATGGTTTGATGATGCCCAAGTATAACTATTTTTTGAAAAAAAAAAAAAAAACCTCAGACCAGAATTTTAGATCATATATAGGGAATAAAAAATCATTGGTGGGCCCCACCCACTAACGGATGAGAAGAACTGGTGAAGGCTTGATGATCAGTTTGGAAAAAAAAAAAAAAAAGAAGAAGGCCCAGACCAGATCATCCCAGGGCTACACCAGATTCTCCCAGAATTTCGGACATCATATATAAAATATCATTGGTGGGCCCCACTGATGGATGCTCAAATCAGTGATGCAATAAGCACTCTCAGATGATTTGATGATGCCCCCACCGTTGGAATCCATTGGATGAGCCCCACCAAATGATTAAAAAGAAAATAAAAAGGAGAGAGAGAGAGACGGGATTATTTGAGAAGCTTCCTTGAAGAGGAAGGAAAAAAAAAAAAAACACACATACATACCTCCAGCCGATGCTCCTCGCTGGAACGAGCTACTGGACTGGTCGCTGCTCCTCGCTGCTCCTTGCCAGAATGATTGGTGCTCCTCACTAGAATGGTGGTCGATGCACTGGAACCCCGCTGGAATGGCTTCTTCTCTGCTTCAAACTTCTCACATGCACGATGGAGAGGATGGAGGATGGTTTTGGGCAAAGATGAAGCTGAAAACTTGATTGCATGCAGGGATGAAGATGAAACCCAAACGGCCAAGCCTCTTCATGAGATGAGTCTCTTTCTCTTGCTGAGATTTGCTGAGATTTCTCCGTCTGGCTTCTTAGGTTTTTTTTTTCTTTTTTTTCCTTCTTTTCAAGACAGAGGCATGCTCCTTGTAACCCACGAAATCACGTCATGGTGGAATAGACGTTGCATTTAATGTGTTATGGGCTCCTCGACTTCCTGCAAATACAAATCGTATGAATCGTGCGATACGATACGATACGTATCGTATCGCACGATTCAGATGAATCGTGCGATTTTCCCCTAAATACGATTCTTAGATGCGGTATGAATCGTTTTGTATACTATACGATACGATACGAATCGTACGATTCGTATCGTGAATCGTACGATTTTAATAACCATGCATACAGCCCTCAAGGCTGGTAGTCGCTCTAGATGGTACCGAGATAGTGGTTGTTCTTCATATATGACCGGATATAGAGCCCATTTTTCGGACTTCATTGACTAGTGACAAAGTCAAGTTGATTCAAGAACGTTTGAAAGTGGCCTGGAGTTGACAGAAAAGCTATGCCGAAGCCCACAGAAGGGACTTCAGTTCAAAGAAGAAGATAAAGTTTTCTTGAAGGTGTCACCGTGTAGGCACGCCAAAATATAGACAGAAAACCGCCTTCAGCCCCACAAAAAATTGAAATAAAGAGGAGGAGCTTGCAATCGAGTGACGAATTAAAGAAGGCAGTGTCCTACCTCCGCGATTAACAAAGGCAAAGGAGCGAAAAGGGGGGAGGACAAAGAAGGAAAGGAATTAACCTGACACTGGGAAGCCCCGCCTCTACTTGGAACGAACAAAAAAGAAAGGAAACGAAGGTAGGAAGGATAAAAAGAAGACATGCGCCCTCGCCTAAAAAAGGTTAGCCTTCGATTATTAACAAAGGCAGAAGAAGAGATTGAAAGGCGAAGGCGACACATGCAAAGACGGCTATAAAAGGACGCCGATCCCAAGAAAAGAGAAAAAGGGAGAAAAGAAAGGAATGGAATATAGAAGCTTCTCCTTCTAGGGGAAAGGGGAGAGGCTGGGCAAGTCCTCTATGATCTTCCCTTCCCCCCAAGTAGAAAACCATGTCCTCTGTGATCTCTCTATAAAAAGGGGTACTGGTAGTCCGAGAATCGGACAGACCAGAAGCTTAGTGTAAAGCCCGGGGTCTCTGGTTGTTGAAATAGAATTGCCATACGCACACACTCTATCTTTTAATTCCTTTTCGTTACCAAGTTTAATTTTTCTGTTTACATATTTTGGCGACTCTGCTGGGAACCCGGGGCCACAACTGTTAGTTAGCTCTAACACTACAAAGAAATTATAAACGATGACGGTAACAGGATACCCTCCCTTACTTCCAGGAAGGCATCCCACTCCTTCGACGGCGCCCGACACCAAACGTTAGCTCGACCGATGCCCTCTAGCGCTCAAGCAACAACGTAAGCCGCTACGGGGACATCGGTCGAGGCATCGCGGGGGAGGGGATCAGCCGTCCCCAAGAGAAACAACCTCGGTCATTCCCACTATCAAATGAGGCTTCACCCAAGGGACTCCACTATGGCAAGAACCCCGGCTATTAGG
Organism: Camphora micrantha; assembly: GCA_003546025.1. Taxonomy (NCBI): domain Eukaryota; kingdom Viridiplantae; phylum Streptophyta; class Magnoliopsida; order Laurales; family Lauraceae; genus Camphora; species Camphora micrantha. Next base: position 23,313,941 of record QPKB01000007.1, on the reverse strand, counting down.
GAGTCCTCGGCCGAAGTGTCACAAGAGGAGCTAAGGACCGTCCTGCACGAGCAAACGGAAACGCTCAAAGGCAACAGAAAGCCCACTGGCCATGGCTAGAAGGGCACTGGCACATGCGCGAGACGCATTCACCACTGCGCCAACTGCAGTATATGCAATGGCGACCGAACAAATATACAAAAATAATCGGAAGGCTGACTCATGCCGTGAAGAAAGCGTAGAGCCTGATAGCCCCGGTCGTAATTGGAAACGGGTTCCTAGGGTTCATCCCGGCAGGAACCCTGCTGGACTCAGGGCTAATCGATTCACCTTACGCCGATAGGACAAACGGAGTTCGAATGGATACCTTACCATAAGCGGGTCCGGAAGAACACCCATTAGCAAGAGAAACAAAAGCGCTGCGGAGGATCGTTTCGCATGAAGAGCCAAGTCGCCAGGGTGGAAACAGACTCAGAAACAAAACCACTGACATCGAAGAAATTGATGGCAAGACCAAACCATCCTACGGCGGGAGGGTATCCCACGAGAGCCATACCCCTAAAACAGGATAATGAAAATGAGAACATCAGAAAGAGGACTCCGTGAAGAGGTCCCAGATGAGGTTCCCACCATCCCAAGTGAAATGTGGTTCTTTAATGTTTGCATGGACGAAATAGATGAGGAAGACAGCCCCAAAAGCAGCCCAGGTAGGTACCAGGAAGAGGAACCTCTTCAATATCGCCTGCAAAGGCAGGACAATCAAATAGGGAACCTAATGGGAATGTTGATGGAGCTAAAAGAGAAATTGGAGAACGTTGTGGAGAAAAGGAACGTAGAAAAGGAGTTTGTCGGGTCTGACAAAGGGGCCACGCAAAAGAAGTGGTCCCAGAATAAAAAAAAATGGAACCCTTTCAGGGAAGTAGCTCGCTAAATCCGGGTACCTTGGCAGTAAACTCAGTATTCAGATTTGGGGCGCTATACAGGGACCCCACCGGAATTCTACCCATGAACAGTGCCTAAATGCACCAACCATGGGCCGCACATTGACCGCCCTTTCTTGTTGAAACTAGCTACCAGCAGCCAACACATACCAGCTGCCGCATGCAGAAATCAGGTAGGCCGGCCATCTGGCGATCCTTGCGTTGTGGCCGATGCGGCGAGTCAGGTGGCGGTCGACGGCCCCAACCCCTGTGACCCATTCAATTTTGTACGCCGATTTTCAAGGCCAAAATGAAATTGTGTCACTCTATAATTGCCTCGACATTATTTCAAATTTTATAGCGAAAATTATGTTACTTTAATCCCCTTCCAAAAACATGAATTATTGATACTACCATACGACCTAGAAGCCTAGTGTTTGGAAATTACTTACATGGGCCTTCTTTCCTTAGAGCATTTGTGAACCCGCACCCCAACCTTGCCCGACATTAATTTTAACTTAAACCCAAATTTATAATAAGGCATGTATAGCACGATGACTTGTACTTTTGTCTGAACTTAGGGATTGGATATTCCCCTCTTCCGAATGCATCAAGTGTACAAAAATACACCAATACCATTCCCTTTCAGCATATAATTTTGGAAATCACCGTACTTGCATGTATAAGATCATTTTAATCAAACTTTTTATACATTTATTAGGTTTGATGCACCCTGTCAACCCGGCCCTAGCATTATGCTCTACGAGACATCCTTGGGTCTTAGCATGCAATTTTCGTCCTGCTTGGCCATTGGATGTATCCGGATCCTTAACGAGCGAGCATTCAATTGCCCTGCCCTTCCGAGTTACCCGGATCACCTTGACTTTCTACCACCCGTTCTGTGTCCCCTATTTCTACCCGAAATACTGCCCATTTTTCTATACGATTTCCTGGACTTAGAAAATACAGATTTAAAACCCGTTTTAACTCGGTTTACTGTCTCATGCCCGACTTAAATCGGTTTAATATTTTATAAGCCGAATCAACATCGTTTTCCATTTTTAAGCATTCTAATGGTCTGCCAACGGCCAACCCCCATACTTGTACCTATTTCTCTTGAGTAACCAAATTACTCATTAATTCCCGATTAAGCACTGAGTATTCTACATTGATTCTTGAGTCGGCACCACCAAGCTGTTATTCTAGTATTATATTATATATATATATATATATATATTACTCGCTGCAATTTATAGTCTTGTTTGTGACCGGTGTCACTTAAGTACCCATTCTGTCCAGGGCAAACCAGGTACCCCGGCGACAGGAACTCCAAGTTGAGTTTCGAGGTACCCCAGCCACTTCGTTAGGGGGCTAGCAGTTGCTCTTTCCAAGTAATTATGCGAAGTGGATGCCAAGTAGTTAGTAATCTGAATTAATTATTGTTTATGATTATGTTAATCATATTTTCATGCATGACCCTGCCTAGCTCACTATCACTGATATTCTGACTAATTACATGTATTTATACTCTGTTATGTACTTGTAAACTATGCTTTTTATCTTGGATACTTGCCAAACTCCTCTCTGATCTACGCTTGATGTTGTTGGTAACGATCTTCTGTACACGCCTGAACCGGACTTTGGGGCAGTCCAACAAGATCCGCCAATTATACCAGAGTGGGCAGCTGACGACATGGAGTAGCGTCCGAAGCTGCAGAGCTCGTATCATCTTTTGGAATTTTTTTATTTTTGGGAATTTCATCTTTTGTACTTGTAATTATTGGCCGGTGTTTTTGTACGGCCTTATTCTGGGATGTTATTAAGCTCAATCTTTTGTTAAACTTGAATGCTAACTTATGAAATGAGTTCCTTTCTGATATTTAGTCTAATGATGCCATTGTACTCTGGTTTTATCCATGTTTCCTGAAATGGTCCCTACAAGCTTTTGTCATGATGATCCTCGTGGATCGAGGACCCTGCAGAATCTCACATAGTGGAATCCTGTGGGTGAAATAAATTGGCTCGTGGATCGAGGTTCCAACTGTCGTCGTCATCCGTGCACCATCGCGGCCCCATTAGCCCCTAATTGCGTCTTAATCCTCATTTGGTATTTAGGGCCGTGACTCTTGGTATGATAGGTTGACCAGGTTTTTGGTTGACCATGACTTTCTTATGGGAGTGTTGGTAAAACACTCTTTGTAAAAACGACCAATGAGTTGATTGTCATTGCATAGATTTATGTGGACAATATAGCTTTTAGTTCCACTTGTGAAGATCTAGCCAACCAATTTGTTAATTTGATGTAATCTCAATTTGAAATGGAGTATGCTTGGTGAATTAAATATGTTTCTAGGATGCAAATTAAGCAGCAAAAGGATGGAATCCTTTTTTCCGAAACAAATGTGAGGCCAACCCCTTGTGGACCTTCACTTATATTTGAGATGCTTTAATTATAGTATATGATAGCTAATTATACTAATTAATAGGGGTTAGTAAGGGTAGTTTAGTATTTTCCTAGGATTTTAGCCTATTTTCTATGAATTAGTCCATTTTGTGATTTATAGAACATATAGGGTGTTAGATGGACTTTAATAGGTGTGTTAGTTAGTTGAAAGCTCTTGCTAGTAATTAGAAACAATAGGAGGGGTTTCTACATGAGAATTTGCAAACTACACCTAAAATACTCAAATAACCCATGTACTTATCCTAAACTTGAATTGACCTAAAAGGGCACTATAGAAATTTTCTTTTCAAGACAAATCTATAAAAAAGAGAGCCTGTCCCACCACAAACGAGCTCTGTCCTTCTCTCCCTCTCTTCTCTCTCAATTTCCCTCCAATTCCCCTCATTTCCCTTTCATTTCTCTTTTTCCTTCCAAGATTTCCCTCCAGTTCTCTCTCTAGAATCCGAGATCAAGGGTTTACTACAACAAAGAAGAAGGAATTCCTACAAGCTACTGTTATTAGCAAGCTAGAGGATCTATCTCATCTCCTAGATCTCTTCTTTCTTTTCAAGACAAGGTAACTTCCTTCCCATAGCTCAATTTCCATTGAATTCCCTTTCTCTTTCTAGAATTCCCTTTCCCTTATGCAATTCTCTTGTGAATGTAGGTTTAGGAGTTATAGATCTTCTTAGAACCGAGATTTGGGAATTATTTGAGAGTTTAGAAGCCATTAGAGCTTTGGATCTTGGATTTCTATTTTCCAGCTAAGAGACCTTGCAATTGGAGTAGAGGCAAGTACAATATACCTATTTAGCATAAAATGCATGTTTCCCTTACTTGATTATGTAATTTCAATTCATATGGGTGTTTGAATGCTTAAATCTATCTTTTGAGCCTTCTTTCATAGATTTTTGGCCATTAGTGGATGGGATCTCCCATTTGGAAGATCAATGGCCCAATTATTGATGTTGGATTTGTGATGGTTGGAGCGGTTTTGATGTGTATGGGTGGTTTTATGTTGATTGAAGACAAGATGGCTTGGTTTTGATGGAAATTGAAGTGAAATGGAAAAGTTGCAGTATTTTGGAAAAACTTAATTTCGTGTGTACCCGGTCGACCACCCTTGGAGGATGTCGACCAGATACACAGGGAACTCAGAAAATTAACTGAGAGCCAAATTGTCTCTCAGTCTCAGAAAAACAATGCATCCGGTCGACCGCCCTGGCCAGGCCATTGGGTGGCTCGAGTGGACCAGTTTCTAGCACCACAACTGAGCACAGAATGCTATCCGCTCGAGCCAACCCATTGGGCCCGGCAGTGCCAACTTTGGAAAGCCATAACTTTTTATCGCTCTTGATGTGTAGAGTCCAGTGGCCTACACGTCTTAATGATCAGAGGTTGGGAGAGAAAGTGAATATTTGGATCAATGAACCAGGCCCGCTCTCTTTTGGAAAAAAGGACTTTGAATCTAGTTTGGACCCTATTGGAACCCATTGACTATTTAAGGAGTGAATTCCACTTCTAGTGGGCCCAAAACCTTCCATAATCAATCCCTGAAGATGATTGTGAGATAAACACTAAACCTATAAAGTTGTAGGATATGGAAAGACCTTGTAAGACCTTAGACTAGAACCATGAACCCTCCACAGGCCTAAAGGAAAATTTTGATTCCCATGAATGCTCTTTAGAGGCTAAGATCAATTCATGAACTCTATGCATTAGTCTATCACCATACCATGGGTGTCGGTTTAGGAATTCAATGTACCTTGCTCACACAATGTGGCACCAAATTAAGATAGTAGGGCAATGACCTTCTAAAACTACATCCGATTGGATGGGGAGAGACGGCAGATGGATAGATTAGGGTTGGCTAGTAATTACCTTGATTCTTTTAAATCCATTGCATTTTCATATTGAACTGGAATTTATCGTTGACCTCAAATTCTGATTAAGTAATTAATTGCATAAAATGGTATTATTTCCAATTCGATTAGTTACTCCCAATTCTTTATCATATTGGTTGTACAATTGTTACAATATTCTGATTAAGATTTCGATAAAGTATGCATGTGAATAATTATGATTTGATTCGATTAGAGATTAAACGAAATAGAAATCTTATTCAAAATCGATTACTATTCAATTCGATGGTGTCGGCACTACTTAGCTTCGATCATGTGATACCCGACAGGGTTAAACTCAATTTAACTATTCGAGAGTACTACATTAAGTAGTCTGGAGCACCAGAACTCCAGAACCAGGTGGCCAAGAGAGCCTTTGGCCGGGCCACTGGTGACATCCCAACTAGATTCACTCTCTATCGGAGAGGATGAGCTCAATATAGTAGTCAACTAGTATGTTTATTCGTCATTTGATTCATAAAGCACAATTTATTCATTATTGCACAATTGCCTAGTGCTACTTGATATTAGCATCTTTTAATCACTTGTCATTAATTCGAATTTGACACTACATGTGTTAGACTATTATTGGCTATGCTTGCCGAATCGTCGTATTCATGATGCTATCACTTGGTGTCACAGACGCAGGTGCAACTCCCGGTCCTTAGGAGACCCAAGAGGTTCCTCCTGAATTAAAGGAATGGGCAGCTGAAGGCCCCATTTAGTTATCTCTTCTGGAGAACGATGCATGTGCTACCTTTGGATTATTTTGGTAGTTGTATAGATGATGTCCCTAGAGAGTGACTACCCTTTTTGTGAGACACACTGATAGATGATGATCATACTTTTATTTAGTCATGTAGGGTATACTTTTTTGTAATCCCTCCTTTTGTAAGTATTTTGCAACCCTTGCTTAGTGATGATGTAAATCTATTTTTATAAATATGGAATGCTAATTTGGACTGACCATGAAATGATACCAATCTTGAGAATATTTGAGATGCTTCCGCTATTAATTATGATTCGAAAGGTGTTAGTGGGCAAGCCTCACATGTGGATAGCGGAATTTTTATCCTTCGTGATTTCCTATTTGACTCGAGACAGGTACGATTTCAAGGGAGTACGCGTGTCACACCTCAGGGGTTACCTTTGGCTAGGTAATTTTGGGACCGGGATGTGACACTCTGTGTGAGTGTTCTCCTTTCGTCTTCTCCGATGACGAACAGGCGCAGTCCGAGGATCAAAACCCTCTCTGCTCTCCGATCTTTTCTTCTCCTCTTACAAGCAAGACCAAGGTCACAGCCCTCCCTTCTCTCTCTCTCTCTCTCTCTCTCTCTCTCTCTCTCTCTCTCTCTCTCTCTCTCTCTCTCTCTGTGTGTGTGTGTGTGTGTGTGTGCTCGCTCTGGCTCTCTTCAAGCCAAGTACGAAAGGGCCCTAGGAACTCTGATCTGATTTGTCGATATTCCCTGATCTGACATGCACGTCTCTTCAACTGGGCAATAGGGGGGCAAAGCCTTTTTTTTTATTTTTTTCAATCCTCCACCTTGGATCCAAAGTTGATCGAATCGAACCGAGAAATCCAATATCTTATACTACTTGTTGTGTGCGCGTGTGGAAGCGTGAAACCTACAGTCGCAAGAGATTGACGAGGATTTTGCGTGGTTCGGCAAAACCACCTACGTCCACAACAACATAGCAACGATTCACATCTTGATTCTCTTTTGAGTATAGGGTTACAGATTACATCCCCTAAAATGACCAAAATACCCTTGACCCTGAACCCGATCATTGGCTAACCCAATGGACCACTCCAGTAAACCAGAAATACAACATGTAAACCCAACATTTTCTTAGGATCTTTATGTATGTGTTTGGTGATGAAGTAATGTTTTAGGATTTGGTTATTTCTGTTGAAGTTGTCATTTTTGTATTATGCATTGACTGATGCTATTTGAAATTTAATGCTGCCATTTTTTTTTCTCTACTATGAATGATTTATGCTCATCTACTCGTGTTATATTTGTGCTTATTAGTTCATTTCTTCTATTCGGTTATCTCGTAGGTATGTGACTCTTTCCTATCTTCCTCCGACTTATACTTCATGACAAAAGGGGGGAGTAAAAATTGAGGGGGTGTTTCAGAACAAGTGATCGTTTCTTATTGAACTAATGATTAAGGGGGAAAATATTATCCCGCCAAAAGAAATGTATTTCTTTTTGTAGGTATATGTGTGTGTATATATATATATGTATATGGAGATGCTCCTATGAGAGATAAATATATATATATACACACACACATATATGGGAGATGCTACTATGAGAGATAAGGTGGGGGCCCTCACATTTAAGTTGTTGGCAATGGATATGGATGTGAGGGCCTCCACTTTATCTCTCATAGTAAGGTAAGAGATGCTCTCATAGGAGCATCTCCCTATATATATATATATATATATATTATTTTGATTTCTTTTAAGGGATCGCAGCTCAAAAGGCTTTGAATCAAGAGTCATGATAATATGTTTTTGAGTCTTTGTAATTGTTTATCTCGATCGTGTATTCATTTTGTTTCTTGGATGTAATTTCTAGTCCATCGTTTGTAATTCAACTAAATTAGATGTTTTGTCCCGAATTTGACAAAGGGGGAGTTTGTTAGTGCTAACTATAAAATCTGCACGTTCTTGAGGTTGTCCATTTCGTGAGGAGTCATGATCTTGACTATAGAAGATTCTCAAGGTAGATCACGACCAGAAGATCAAAGGCATTTCTTCATCAAGATCATTCCAACTTGTGCCAACAATCAGGAAAATTGGACCTTAGCATACACCAAAAAACAGGACCAAGATCCTCAGTGAATTTGGTTAGGATATGTCTAGACTTAGTGGCCCAGAGAATTTCTTTTTATTAGAAAGGCTGCTCTAGTTCTTTGGTGGACCAAGATTTTAAGCACGATGGACCAAAGAACCCCTTCGGGGGCCCAAGACCTTTCTTAGGTCTAAAATCCAAAGAACTCGGTTTTGAGCAATAATGCTCTTGGAGGCTTGAAGCTGGCGGTGTCAGTCGACCGAAAGATCCCTTTGGAGGACTAAAGCTTTCTTTCGGTTCATTTTCCAGATAGCATAATTTTTGGTCTAGTAAGGTCTCGAGGGACCGCCTATCTCTACCTCAGCACCTTGGCACAGTGGTTTAAACCAAGTATTTGGATCATTAGGTCATGGGTTCGAGACATGGCACCAACTAAAAGGTCACGGGGGACTGAACAATACCACGGTCGACCAAAGCTGATCTGAATCAAAGTTAACTAGCCGTTGTGCACGAGTTGTGCTGCATGTTTTGGCACCTCGGGCGACCAAAGCTTATACCACGGTCGACTGAAGCTCATAATCTATTAATATCTATCTTCGGAACCAAGTCTAGATATATGACTCTTCTGAAAGCTCGCAGAGAAAGAACTCATAGAAACCACTAAAACCAGCCATAAGCTTTCAAAATTCCTTCCATCTCTCTAGGCCCTTCATATGAACATCAAATTGAGCATTTAAGCTCATTAAAGAGAGTTGTTCTTTAGATTGTGATCTAGGTTAAGTTATTCATAGGATTATCTACCAAAAACCTAGATCTAATAGCCTCTCTATGATCTTTTTGGTTCAGCAACAACGGAAATCATCATCACCAAGGATCAGTTACTGCGGTGGCTAAAGCTTGAGTTTGGACTTCGGATCTCTACATCAAACACGATTTACAAGTAATATTTACATTTAGTAGTGTTTGAATCTATATTATTCTTCATTGCATATGTGAAGAGTAGACCTTTGTGATCGAATCACTATAATAAAATAGATCAGTGGAGTAGACCTTTGTGATTGTACCACCTTAATAAAACTAGGTTGTATGGCTTTTTGAGGTGCACATGTTGAAAACCTCAAATAATGAATAACAAGAGACGGTAAGGAGGTGTGCTTAGGAGTGGATGTAGGTCAAGGACCAGACCACTATAAAAATCTGTGTGTCCATCTCTTCATTGTTCTTATTTTATGCATACTGTGGGATGTGAGAACTATATGAATGCCTTTTAAATTGATCTCTTATTGCTTCTGCACTAGAAATTGAAATTTACACTATTAATTTTGTTAAGAGTTTTTAATAGTGCATTGGGGGCCTCTTACAATTTAAAATTGGCATAGTTGCAATTTAGTCCTATGCACCCGCCCCCCCTCTGGGACTTAGACATACTCAGTCGAGCGCGTTTCCAATTTCCTTTATGAAATCCATGAAATCCGAGCCGTATCTTCGCGATTGGGCGTCGCCAATGGATCCCACACCTTACTCTTCATCTCCACCTTCATTTTTGTACAAGTCCACGTTTGACAAACCTTTCATTCATGATTCTTTTTATGGAAAGAGCTCTTAGAGGTAGGCGCTGCTCTCATTTCCTAGATATTCGTGTTTAGGAGTGTTTTTCATCCAAGTATTCCAACATGCAAGTTTCCATTCCATGTCCTTCCTAGTTTTTAAGTTTTCATTAGGGGTGTAAAAAAAAACCGAGAAACCGTCTAACCGAACCGAACCAAACCGAACCGCGGTTAATAACCGTATTCTACGGTTCGGTTACGGTTACGGTTAATGAAATCCAAAAACCGCATGGTTCGGTTCGGTTACGGTTTTTGATAAAAATTCACTGCGGTTAACCGAACCGAACCGTAAAATGCGGTTTGGTTAACCCGCACACGGTTAACCGTACCGTTATAAAATAAAGGAAAAAAAAAGGGGGGCTGAATGAAAATTTTCACAATACATAAGTAAAAATTTTCACAAAATTGACTGGACTTAAGAAGTTATTGTATATTAAACCAAAAAAGAAGATGCAAATTGAGAAATTAATATTCAAATTTTTCCACGGTTATTAACCGTAACCGAACCGTCTTATACGGTTAACCGCGGTTCGGTTTTCTACGGTTTTTGTCTTCACGGTTACGGTTACGGTTTTCAAATACAGAAAACCGCGGTTACGGTTCGGTTAACGGTTTTTCCTAAAAAACCGGTTAACCGAACCGTTACACCCCTAGTTTTCATAGGTTTTGGGGTAAGGAATTTAGGGAAATTCATGCAGAAGTGATTTAAGAGAGATTGGGAGTGATCTAGAGTGATTTGGGAGCTTGGAGAAGCCAAGGCAAGTTTTAATTTGAATTTACTAGATATGCCTGCATGACTTCCTTGCTTCTTGCTTTCTACTTCCATTATGCTATAGAATCCATGATTTTAAGATAAATTATTTGTTAATCATGTTAATTTGACTGTAATTAGACTTCATGATATGTTGCAAACTGTCCAGCCCCAGAAATCTCCAAAGGAGTCAGTAAAAAAGACAAAAAAAATACCCCTAGATTGCAAACCGCCAAGTGCAATTTGTGCACTGCATTGCTAGCCGTAGCTAGTGACCTGTTGGTCGATGGTTTGCTTCAGGCCACTCAGTCATCAACTGTTTGGGGACTGTTTTGACCCATTTCATTTGGATTTGATTTATGTGTTTTCCCCAGTACCATTTGTGGACCTTAGAAAAACATATTAGGTGAGACCCAAAGGCGAGCAAACTCCACCATCTTGACCCCGAATCAAGCCTCTTGGTTGTTCGACCCTTCCACTGGCCAATCGGCTAGTGGACTAACCGGTCCTTCCCCATTCAGCTGGTGACCCTGCGGCCAAACTGTGGGCGTCCTAATAACCTAATTTGAGGACCTTTAAGCTAGTTGACCCAAGATGCTTGTGCCTGATCTCCCTTGGTTTGGGATCAGAAACTTAGAAATTGGTGGATCCCCGTACGAAGAACCTATCCTGAAATTGTTTTGACTTGAGACCAATACGGGTAATGTCTCGAAGTGACACCCACTTCCGGACCTTCCGGAAACATGTATAAGACAACACTAAGTCAATAGTACATGAAATTGAGGCTTCGAATATAATAACCTTATGAAGCACTAAGATAGTTGTAACTCTAAACATTTGGGACCTGATAAGTGCTTAATTGTTTGCAATCTAAGCCCTAATATTTGATTCATCTTGTGCTAGTTAGAGTTATTTTATTTGATTTTACATAGTTTTCGTTAATTTTTATGTTAAGGTCAAAAGGAGCAAAAAGAGAAGAATTAATGAAAAGATGGGCGTGAATCATCAAGTAGGCCCATGGTGGGTCCACATCCATTGCAAATAGAAGAATTCCAGAATTTAGGAAGTCCTATTCAAGTTAAAAGAGGAGTTCAAGAATGGAGAAAAACAAGGAGAGAAAGAAGGAAAATTTGGAGCAAGGGTTCAAGTCAAGATAGAAGTCCTAAAAGATGGGTCCCACACTTATGTTGCACGCACCAAATAGGGCCCACTTTTATGATAAAAGTTCAGATTTAATTCCTTGCAACTAAATTCAGATTTGTGGGTCCGTGTGAGGAATTGTCAAGAAGATACAAGTAAGATCAGAATTAGAAAGTGCTGCTAATTAAGAAAAGAAGACCCCTATTCTAATCTAATTAGGAAGGATACTTATAAAGAAAGATGGAGATCTAATCATACAAGGAGAGAAGCCTAAAAAGGAGGAGATTCCTCATTAAAGAGATGCTTTTGCAAGACCTATAAAAGGCATATGAACAGTGCACGTCCAGCACTCTGCCCAGCCATAAAACATCACACAAACCATCTAAAAACCAGCCATTATCATCCACAAACCCTAGCAGCCATACAGCACTATTGGGAGCACCTTTGGAGCATCTTTTGGAGAGCTTTTGGAGCGAGGAAAAGAAGAAAAAGCTGCTGGCAGAATTCTTCTTCTTCAATATTCAGAGTTCTTCTTATGGCTCTATTTTCTATTTTGCTTTCAATTCCAGACATGAGTAGCTAAACTTTTTACGGCTAGGGTGTAATTGAAATTCTAGCCTAGTTCTATGTAGTCTCTTTTGGCGTCTTTTAATTCAGATTTCAGTTTTATTAGTACAGATTCTAAACCATATTTTTAATTGATGAGTTGTGTATATGCCATGCCAACCATGTGATGTTCAATTAATTTTAAGAGTAGCTAACTTAATTTTGATTGATCTTGATGATAAGCATCTAGGGTTTAGAATCATGAATAATCTAAGTATATGCCATGCTTAGACTCATGCATTTATCTTTCCCATTGTTTTATGCATTATGTTTGTTTTGACTAGGACATATGCCATGCTTAGTTTTTGCATCATAATGAACAATTCATGTAGTATGCCACTCATGAATTAGGTTTAGGGGAATAATAATCTAGATACATATGCCATGGTCTACGTTGATAGATGTCACTAATAAAATCTGATTTTTGATTAAAAAATAATAAGGGACATGCATAGGATTGGTTAGGGGAGTAGATGAAACCCTAGTTCATTCATTCTCATTGTTTTCAATTCTAATTTCAATTGTGTGTTTTAGATTAATTTCCATTTAGCTTTTGATAGTTTAATTTACTATTTTTAGTAGTTTAATTCAATCTTTCATCATTTAATTGTTTCTTTTAATATTCTGATTTTTAGTTGTTTTTTACATTGTTTTATCACAAGTCTTCGTGGGATCGACCTCGTACTTACAATTCACTATACTACATAGTGATCTTGTGCGCTTGCGAGTTTTAATTGTGTGCATACTAGTAGCTTATTTCTAGGTTGCTTGGTGCATACCAAGTTTTTGGCGCCGTTGCCGGGGACTTGTTTGCATAGAATAGTGTCAAAATTTGTTTTTAGTGTAGTGTCATAGTCTAGTTTCGTTTTTAGTTCAGTTACTTTAAGTTTTAAAGTGCTGTTATTTACTGTTTTATCATAGTTTTTTTCAGCTATTTAATTTCAGATTTCTATTTTTTTCTTTTAGCACATCAACTCTTTTATAGGTGCTTACTTGCGGTCATAAATTCTGTATATGCAAGGTAGGCGATCTCAGGACTTAGCCATCGTTGTCTACGATCCAGAAATTGAACGAACCCTTAGAAGGTATCTAAGGCAAGCCGAAAGAGCAAGATCCAATACACAGCCCTCATCCGACTTAGAACTTGAAAAGATAAATATTAACGGAAATAAAAATCCTAAAAACAAGATGGCTAACGGAGAAGACAATCAAAGGAGACCAATGAAGGAGTCTTACATTCCCTTGCACACCGAACAGCCGTCCACCATTCTCTATCCACCTAATACGGCTAGAAATTTCACCCTTCATACACAACTGTTGAATATAGTACCACACTATCATGGGTTACCTAATGAAGATTCTTATCTTCACATTAAGGAATTCTTTGAGCTGTGCGCGACACAACAGATACAAGGAGTCACTGCAGATGGTATCAGGCTTCATCTATTTCCTTTTTCTCTTAAGGATAAAGCTAAAATATGGTTAAACTCCTTGGATGCCGGTTCTATCAACTCTTGGAAGCAGCTAGCCAGTAAGTTTCTGAAGAAATTTTTTCCGGCTCAAAAGACAAGGCAGTTAAGAAGAGAGATCCAAACATTTCAGCAGAAAGATGGAGAGCAGGTCTGGGAAGCGTGGGAGCATTTTAAGGATTTATTATTGAAATGTCCACATCACAACCTCACCAAAGATGATCAGGTTCAAGCTTTCTATGAAAGACTGAACAAGCTGAATATGGGAATAGTTGACTCTGCATGTGGAGGGGCCCTGATGGAGAAAAATAGTGATGAAGCTTATGATCTCTTTGAAACTCATAGTGAAAACTCATAACAATTTTCTTGTCGAAACAGACAGATGGGTAAGAAGCAAGGAATATATGAGATCCAATCTCAAGGAAATATAGCCGCTCAGATGGCGGCAATGGATAAAACAATGGACATGCTCATCAAAGCAATGGCTTCTAATAGCATGCAAGGACAGACACCAAAGGAAGTTTGTGCTATATGTTCTCACACAAACCATGCTACTGAATGCTGCCCCATGTCATCTTTTACAGACCAAGAACATACCAACTATGTTGGTAACACTTTTCCAAAGCAAAACAATCCCTACAGCAATACTTACAATTCTGGATGGAGGAATCATCCAAACTTTTCCTTGGGGGGGGGGGGGGGGGGTGCGCAATCAGAACAATCTAAACAATCAAGGAAATCAAGGGAATCAGAACAAGTATCAAGGACAGCAGAGAAGCTACCAATACCCCCAGAATAATAATTTTTCTCAGAACAGTGCACCAAAGTCACCAGAAGATGAGTTCAAAAGTTTGGTGACACAGTTTATTCAGTCATCTCAGGCTAATTTCCAGCAACATAGCCAAGCAATCACAAATACTCAGTAGAGTTTGGCAAAGCTGGAAGCACAGGTGGGTCAGATAGCTAATGCCTTAAGTAAGAGGGAGGATGGTAAGTTTCCAAGTCAGACTGAAATAAACCCTAAAAATCAAGAGCATCTGAAGGCCATAACAACCCTCACCATAGAGCCAGAGAAGGTCTATAGGAGAATGAGGCAGCATGGTACAGTCTTAGACACCAGCGTGAATGGGCCACATGAAAATCCAAAAACTATAATCACTGAGCCACAGGATAGTGCAAGGCAAACTGAGACTGATGTGAACCAGAAAAGTGACAAGAAGGGAACAGACATTGCGGCCACTCCTATTCTAGAAACAACTTCTATAGCACCAGAGAAGGTTTGTAAGCCAGTTCCACCTTACCCTCAGAGGCTACGACAGGAAAAGAAAAGTCAGTTCACGTAGGACATCTTCGAGACTCTAAGGAAGGTAGAGATTAACATTCCGCTGATTGATGCTATCAAGCAGATACCCTCTTATGCAAAGTTTATCAAAGAGTTATGTACAAATAAGAGGAGATTCAGAGATCGTGAAGAGGTCAAGTTAACCGAGGAAGTCAATGCAGTTCTTTCAAGAAAGCTTCCTCCCAAACTGAAGGACCCTGGGAGCTTTACTATACCTTGCAAGATAGGAGATCGTATATTTGAGAGAGCCTTACTGGACTTGGGTTCGAGTATCAATTTGCTGCCATTTTCAGTCTATGATTATTTGGGTTTGGGAGAGCTCAAACCAATTTCAATTACATTACAATTGGCGGATAGGAGTGTGAAATACCCAAGGGGCATTCTGGAAGATATTTTAATAAAGGTAGGAGAATTCATATTACCTGCTGACTTTGTGGTACTGGACATGGAGAGTGCATCACTGCCTCACCACCGTTCTATTATACTTGGCCAACCTTTCATGGCCACTGCGGGTTCAAAGATAGATGTACAGAAAGGCAGAATTGAAATGAAGGTCAATGGGCAGAAAATTGAGTTCAAAGTGTTTGAAGCTATGAAAATGCCGAGAGATGAAGATTGCTTTCAGATTGAGGTAATTGAGCAAGCTATAGTAGATGTATTTTCAAGAGAACATGGATGCAAGGAGGAGTTGGACACATGCATTCAGCAAGGCCTCGCCAAATCTAAAATTGAGCATGATTGTGATGTGCAAGAGGCAACATTTATGGAGACTATGAATCAACTCGAAGTACTCCCCTCCATTCCAAGTAAATATTCTAACTCTTATGAAATTCTGGGTTCTTCGACAAAGCAACCCGTTCCTTTAGTTATAAAAGCACCAGAGTTAGAATTGAAACCATTACCTGAACATCTCAAGTATGCCTATTTGGGAGAGCATGAGACCTTGCCATGTATCATAACCAGTGAATTGAGTTCTGATGAGGAAAGCAAGTTGTTAAAAGTGTTAAAGGCTCACAAAACGGCATTGGGGTGGAGCATTGCAGATATCAAAGGTATAAGCCCAACCATGTGTATGCACCGAATCTTGTTAGAAGAAGAGTCTAAAACAACAAAGGAAGCACAGAGGAGACTCAACCCTCATATGAAAGAGGTTGTCAAGGCAAAAATTCTTAAGCTACTAGACGTTGGGATCATCTACCCAATCTCAGATAGCAAGTGGGTCAGCCTAGTGCAAGTTGTTCCCAAGAAAAGTGGTATGACAGTGGTACAGAACGAACATGATGAGCTGATTCCTACTAGAGTTACCACTGGATGGAGGGTATGTATAGACTACCGGAAGCTTAATTCAGCCACTAGAAAGGATCACTTCCCACTACCATTCATTGACCAGATGTTAGAGAGGCTAGCTGGGCATTCACATTATTGTTTTCTAGATGGGTACAGCGGATACAATCAGATTCCTATTGCTCCAGAGGACCAAGAGAAGACCACTTTTACTCGACCATTTGGGACATTTGCCTACAGGAGGATGCCTTTCGGACTATGCAATGCACCAGCAACTTTCCAAACATGCATGATGAGTATATTCTCCGATATGGTGGAGCGCTTTATTAAGGTATTCATGGACGACTTCTCTGGTTTTGGATCATCATTTGATAATTGTTTGTATCATTTGGAGTTTGTGCTAAAGAGGTGTGGAGTGTAATTTGGTGTTGAATTGGGAAAAATGTCACTTCATGGTTAAACATGGCATTGTACTTGGACATGTGGTGACAAGAAAGGGGATATAGGTGGATAAAGCTAAGATAGACATAATCAGTAAGCTTCCCCCACCTACATCAGTGAAAGGAGTACGGAGTTTCCTAGGGCATGCAGGATTTTATCGCAGATTCATTAAGGACTGCTCCAAGATTGCACGCCCACTGTGTGCTTTGTTACAAAACGATGTGGAATTTGTCTTTGATGAGGATTGCTTACGAGCATTTGAGCTGCTGAAAAAGCTTTTGACATCAACCCCTATTATCATGGCACCTTATTGGAGTTTGCCATTTGAGCTGATGTGTGATGCCAGTGACTATGCTCTAGGGGCTGTGCTTGGCCAAAGAGTAGAAAAGCGTCCACATGTGATTTACTACGCATCCAGGACTCTAAATGATGCACAGCTGAACTACTCTACTACTGAGAAGGAACTTCTTGCTATAATTTTTGCACTTGAAAAATTCAGATCCTACATTGCTGGGTCAAAGGTAATAATTTACACAGATCATGCAGCATTGAAGTATCTACTGAGCAAGAACGATGCAAAGCCAAGGCTAATCATATGGGTATTGTTGCTACAAGAATTTGACCTTGAGATCAGAGATAAGAAGGGCAATGAAAATGTAGTGGCAGACCACTTATCCAGATTGCTGAATGAGGAGGTAAGTAGGGGGGATGAAATCCCTCTAAATGAATCTTTTCCAGATGAGCAGCTATTTCAGCTTACCAAACTTCCATGGTTTGCGGACTTGGTGAATTACAAGGTTTGTGGTGAGTTTCCAATGCATTTTACTAATCAAGACAAGAAGAGGATGGTCCACATGGCACGTTTCTATTACTGGGATGACCCATATTTGTTCAAGTACTGCTCGGATCAGATAATTAGAAGATGTGTACCAGAAGAAGAGTTTCAGAGCATTTTAGCACATTGTCACAGTAAAGCGTGTGGAGGGCATTTTGGAGGAAAGAAGACAGCCGCTAAGGTACTTCAATCTGGTTTCTTTTGGCCCTCTATATTTAAAGATGCACATGCTTTTTGTGCCAGTTGTGATAGGTGCCAGAGAATGGGGAACATTTCCTCAAGGAATCAAATGCCACTAAAAGGAATACAAGAGGTGGAGCTATTCGACGTGTGGGGGATTGATTTTATGGGACCTTTCCCATCATCATATGGTTATCTCTACATTCTGGTAGGAGTCAACTATGTATCCAAGTGGGTGGAGGCTATCCCAAGTAAGACATATGACCACAAGGTGGTTTTGGAATTTCTAAAGAACATGATATTTGCTAGATTTGGGACACCTAGGGCAATCATCAGTGATGGTGGCAATCACTTCAAGAATAGATCCTTTGAAGCATTAATGAAGAAATATGGGATAACTCACAAGATAGCTACTCCGTATCATCCTCAGACAAGTGGCCACGTTGAAGTGAGTAATAGAGAGATCAAGCATATATTACAGAAGACCGTGCAGCCCAACAGGAAAGATTGGTATTTAAGGCTGAATGATGCACTTTGGGCATATAGGACAGCCTACAAGACTCCTATAGGCATGTCTCCTTATCGATTGGTCTATGGGAAAGCATGTCATCTACCGGTGGAATTGGAGCACAGGGCATTCTGGGCGATCAAGAAGTTTAATTTTGATATGAAAGAGGCAGGTGAGAAGAGCAAGTTACAACTGAATGAGCTTGAGGAGCTACGATATGACGCATATGAGAATGTCAAGCTGTATAAAGAAAGGACTAAAGTGTTTCATGATAAGAAGCTCGTGAGGAAGACGTTGGAGGTGGGATAGAAGGTATTACTCTTCGATTCAAGACTCAAATTATTTCCAAGGAAGCTGAAGTCCAGATGGTGTGGCCCCTTTGCTGTCACTCAAGTTTTTGAGCATGGAGCTATTGAGATCTATAATCCAAAGAATGGTAACAAGTTCAAAGTCAATGGACATCGACTCAAACCCTATTGGGAGCAGATTTTTGACAAAGATGTGAATGTGATTACATTCACAGATTCCCCTTCAGCTTGATAGAGAAGCACAGTCTGGCTGACGACTATAAAGCAAGCACTACTGGGAGGTAACCCAGATCTTTGCAAGGAAACGTTAAGGACAACGATTCATAGCTGGCGATGTACTCCATATCCAGTTGAGTTCTTTTACCCTTGTCCTTGTCTTTCTAATTACTTTTCTGATATGTTTTTAGTGTTTCCTTCTTACTTTATTTTACAACATTGGGGACAATGTTTAATTTAAGTTTGGGGGAAGAGTCTTAGTCATTAATAGAGTCATTATAGTCCAAAAATACATAAAAGTTTAAAAAATTTTGAAAATCACAAAAATATTTGTTTTTCTTTGTTTTTCTTTGAGTCATAGTTCCTTCCTACCACAATGATGAGAAATGATGATTTGTCTTGCATGGTTCATTGAACTTAATTATGCTAGTTCTTTATATTATTCAATTGCAGTAAATCTCGTTTAATCATGTTGAGCTATCATTGTGTGGATTACAATGCTGATATAGTCTGAGGTTGAAAGTTTTTTGCATAATTGAATGAATAAGATGCTTTTGGTGAAAACTTGTGAAACCTAGTGAGATTTGAGCCTAAATGCTTATTCTTGAGAGGGTTATATGCTGAGTGTTATGATCGTTCATTTCTTGATTTATTTGATGCAGCTGATTTCATTATCATTCTTTGATCACATGTTCTGAATTTTATATGGAAAAACATGCTAGAACTCTCATTTTTTATCCCATCGAGGCATATTTCGACTACACGAACCATAGGAGATGATTTTAGGCCATGTTTGACTAGTTTGTGCTTTTCTATCCATTCCCTTTGATGTTTATCACTAGTTATCCATGTTGAGCCTTAATTAAGCCATTTCTTGCACCCATACCAACTCCTAAGTTTGGGGAAGTTACCTTACCAAATGAATAGCCTTACCTTATCTAAGGAAGTATAAAGAAGAATTCAAGGTTCACTACAAAATGTGTGCAAGGCTTGAGAAAAAGAAAATAAACGAAAGGTTGCCGTTACCCTGCCACTCCATAGTTTCAGTTATGTTTATAAAAAGAAAAAAAAAAGAAAAAAATAATAATAATACAATAAGGAGGGTATATGCGTGACTCAAGCAGGTGGAAATTCAAAATGCAAGCCTTAGCCGCTAAAATCAGAAGTGTATAAAGGAACCTGAAGTGTGATTCTATACAAATTTCTTAGATCTTGTTATCCATTTCCTCTCATTCTTAACCCTTCACCCTAGCCCCATGATAACCCATGTGTAAAAGTCCTAATTGATCCTACGTGAAGTGTAGTCCCAGTGTGGAGATGAGATGGAATGGGAGCCTATGGTGTGTGATTTCACTTCAAGCATGTGGTATTTTTCATGAGATCATTGCCTGTTCAATCTTAGCCAATTATTGAGTGTTTTTATTATGAGTGTATCCATGGTGAGGATTGAAGTTAAACTAATATGCAAATGATTGTTTGGTTGTGTGAAAGCCTAAACTGAAAGTTATGTTGGCATTGTTTTACACACGACCATTTGAGCATGTGGATGTGAGCTAACTTATAAATTGGGTAATCTTTAGAATTGGTTCAGACTCTTGTTTCTTTGAATCATGTAGTGATCAAACATCTCTGAGACTAATGGTGGAAGGATAGGTTTTATATTTTAGTGTTTTAATTTTCTTCCTTGTTTATTTTATTGTTTTGCTCAAGGACTAGCAAAAGGTAAGTTTGGGGGAATTTAATAAGTGCTTAATTGTTTGCAATCTAAGCCCTAATATTTGATTCATCTTGTGCTAGTTAGAGTTATTTTATTTGATTTTACATAGTTTTTGTTAATTTTTATGTTAAGATCAAAAGGAGCAAAAAGAGAAGAATTAATGAAAAGATGGGCGTGAATCATCAAGTAGGCCCATGGTGGGTCCACATCCATTGCAAATAGAAGAATTCCAGAATTTAGGAAGTCCTATTCAAGTTAAAAGAGGAGTTCAAGAATGGAGAAAAACAAGGAGAGAAAGACGGAAAATTTAGAGCAAGAGTTCAAGTCAAGATAGAAGTCCTAAAAGAGGGGTCCCACACTTATGTTGCACGCACCAAATAGGGCCCACTTTTATGATAAAAGTTCAGATTTAATTCCTTGCAACTAAATTCAGATTTGTGGGTCCGTGTGAGGAATTGTCAAGAAGATACAAGTAAGATCAGAATTAGAAAGTGCTGCTAATTAAGAAAAGAAGACCCCTATTCTAATCTAATTAGGAAGCATACTTATAAAGAAAGATGGAGATCTAATCATACAAGGAGAGAAGCCTAAAAAGGAGGAGATTTCTCATTAAAGAGATGCTTTTGCAAGACCTATAAAAGGCATATGAACAGTGCACGTCCAGCACTCTGCCCAGCCATAAAACATCACACAAACCATCTAAAAACCAGCCATTATCATCCACAAACCCTAGCAGCCATACAGCACTATTGGGAGCACCTTTGGAGCATCTTTTGGAGAGCTTTTGGAGCGAGGAAAAGAAGAAAAAGCTGCTGGCAGAATTCTTCTTCTTCAATATTCAGAGTTCTTCTTATGGCTCTATTTTCTATTTTGTTTTCAATTCCAGACATGAGTAGCTAAACTTTTTAGGGCTAGGGTGTAATTGAAACCCTAGCCTAGTTCTATGTAGTCTCTTTTGGCGTCTTTTAATTCAGATTTCAGTTTTATTAGTACAGATTCTAAACCATATTTTTAATTGATGAGTTGTGTATATGCCATGCCAACCATGTGATGTTCAATTAATTTTAAGAGTAGCTAACTTAATTTTGATTGATCTTGATGATAAGCATCTAGGGTTTAGAACCATGAATAATCTAAGTATATGCCATGCTTAGACTCCTGCATTTATCTTTCCCATTGTTTTATGCATTATGTTTGTTTTGACTAGGACATATGCCATGCTTAATTTTTGCATCATAATGAACAATTCATGTAGTATGCCACTCATGAATTAAGTTTAGGGGAAAATAATCTAGATACATATGCCATGATCTAGGTTGATAGATGTCACTAATAAAATCTGATTTCTGATTAAAAGATAATAAGGGACATGCATAGGATTGGTTAGGGGAGTAGATGAAACCCTAGTTCATTCATTCTCATTGTTTTCAATTCTAATTTCAATTGTGTGTTTAGATTAATTTCCATTTAGCTTTTGATAGTTTAATTTTACTATTTTTAATAATTTAATCCAATCTTTCATCATTTAATTGTTTCTTTTAATATTCTGATTTTTAGTTGTTTTTGACATTGTTTTATCACAAGTCTTCGTGGGATCGACCTCGTACTTACAATTCAATATACTACATAGTGATCTTGTACGCTTGCGAGTTTTAATTGTGTGCATACTAGTAGCTTATTTCTAAGTTGCTTGGTGCATACCAGGACCCCAGGACGATCAAGCATTGAATAGTGTTGTTCCCGCTTGTGTGGCCCTGTTTGACTTGGCTCGGACCACGAAGCCTTAGCTTGGCAGGATGAGCTACTATACCTGTGTTTGACTCATTCGGTCGGTCTTTAAAGTTTAGCGCACATTCATTGCCACTTCTCTTCTTTAGATTGATCGGATCCTTGCCTTCTTGGTTGGCGAGCCCTTGGTATGGCCTTCTTGGTCAGCGAGTGCGCAACCTCTGCATTGTCGTCTTCCTAATTGGCCCGATCCGACGTGCCCTTTCAACCCATTATGGGGTCCACTCATTCATGTTGAAATGTTGTCCGTTTGGGTATGATTGACTTGGTTTGTTTAGGCCTACTTTAGGGCTGTTATTCCCTGTCTTGACCATTTGGACTTGTTCAGCCCTACCTGTTGCCATCTTTAGCCCGAACCTCGTACTAGAACACGAACTCAAAGTGTAGAACCCATTCGTGAAATGGATTCTCATTCCGCCAATGGACCAAATGTAATAACCACATAAACAAAAGTATAAACCGTTCCCCTAACGAATCATAACCATGAGTGAAGTCGCAATTGACCCAAACCTGGACAACTATACTGGACTTACTTTGACTTGTATAAGCCCAAAATGAATTGCCTATCTTGACCTACCAGTTCACCTGTCCAGACCCACTTAACATGATAGCCTGTCCTAGGCTAATCTTATGCATTTACTTGTAAATCATGCTGTGCTGCATATGCGTGCACTGGTAAAGTATATCATGTTTATTTATACATTATCCCCAATCGGATATTACACATATTGCACTTGTTTTTTGTAGGTAGCAGGCATTTCTTCCGCTAGCGTGAAGGGTAAGCAGTTGCTTTGGAACCGCATATTAGTTAGAGTGATGCACCAAGGCCCTGCTATTCATAGCTTGTTGCTGTGCAATGAGGTTATACATTTCAAGAATTAGTTTATATATATATATATATATATATGTATATATATTTTGTATTCGGGCCTTGTTTAGCCAAGGTTATACTAGTTAATGTTTCAAAACATGCATACTATAATTGTATTTTGACAGCTTTAATATAAGTATACTTGCTCTAACATCTCTTATGGAAATTCTTATTTGGCTCATTTATCAAAAGTTTGACTATGAGATGCATCTTCATCGTGGCACACGGAATACAACAAGGTCCGGATTCCGGGACATGACACTCACCAAGTTTTTCAACTATGCACTTACCAGCGTAACCCACTGGGTGAAATCCAATTCCAACTCAGAATTGGGTTGGGCCAACCAGCCTATAGGCCAATAGTTAGTATTCTCATATGGAGGAAGACAAGAAGATAAATGGACCAGATTATTTGGATCAGATAAGAAATGTCTTAAGTGCATGTAACAAGTTGAGAGAGAAAAAGATAAAAAGACATACATCTGGGTAATGTGGCACGTGGTCCCATTGTTGAAATTACACAGACATTTAATGGCTGGATTGAAGCTGTCTGAACCGATAGATTGAGAATTAACTGCAGTGCCAGTGCATGGGTCACCTGTTGTATTCCATGTTGATAAAGGTGCAGAAACACCCCACTTTTGGAAGATAGAGTTCAAAGCACTCACTGTTACACATACACACCCCTCATCAGTGGCGGACCCAAGATTCTCATTTGGGTGGAGCAGATAATGGTCAATTGAAAAATTCAACTATATATATACATTTTTTTTTTTTTTTTTTTTGCTAGACATTTTCCACCTGAATAATAGCAAAAGAAGAAATATATTACATTTAAACATATAGACACAAAATACTCTGCATCTGCTAATATTAATTTCTCTCATAAAAAATCAACTCAAACTTACATTATTTCGTTTCACTCAAACTTTTATGTCAAAATCAATGCCTATGAAATATCACTGCAAATTCAAGGTGAATAGGAATGGGAAAAAACTGGATACAAGAACATTTGCATACGTGGGGCGGTTGTTTAAACACATGTGGGCCTAAACAAAAATGTCAAAGTCAACACGGAGTGAATGACACAAGCGAAGGTTTCTATCCGGCCAATATACATTATTTTGTTTTTGAGAGCTGCTCCCTACACACTGCATTTCACTTTGCACACACCACATTTAAAAAAAAATCCCAAAAACTCCCTAAACTACCTCTCCCTCTCCCACTTCTCTCTCCCTATCCCTGCTCCCCCCCCCCCCCCCCCCCGTGCTGCCGAATAGGAGGGAGCGACAGAGAGAAAGGGAAGGAGAGGGAAAGAGATAGGAGGGGGAGAGAGGGAGACTGGGTGGGCAGGCAGGGGAAAGGGAGCTAAAGGGAGAGGGAGGAAGAAGGAGAGGGCGAGCAAGGATAGGGAGAGAGGGAGGGGGAGGGGGAGGGGGAGAAAGGGCCGCCGGTTGCGGGCTAGAGGGAGAGCGGGAGAGAGGCAAGAAGAGTGTGAGAGGGGAAAAGGGAGAAGCAGATGCCAGGCAAAGAGATGGGTTGAGGGAGAGGGAGAGGGGTTGGCAGCGGGCAGAGGTGGGCAGAGCATGGAGAGGGAGAGAGGGAAGGAGAGGGAGGGGTATTTTAGGGATTTTTTTTGGTTTTTTTTAAATGTGGTGTGTTAAAAGTAAAATGCAATGTGCAAGTAGCAGTTCTCTTTTTTTTTATTATTTCAATTAAATGGATAGGACCCAATTAGGGGTGGTCATGGGCCATGCTACCCTGAGCCTGATCTAGGCCAAATTGAGATTTTGGCGGGGCATGGACTAAGTGTTAGAAGGCATGAATCTCGGCCCTAGCAAGGAGTGCTTATAATTTAATTTAATTCGTCTAAATAATTGCTAAAAACCCCAATAAATAATAAAAAGCCTAGTTGGGCCTAACCCAATTTGCTAAACGGGTGGTCTCGGCCTCACTTTTGTGGCTCAAGCGGCCTAAGTCTGTGGTTCTAAAGTTGGACCAGGCTTAGATATGCCTCATCACCGCCCAACCTAGCCCATGAACACCCCTAGACCCAATATATCAAACTCATTTTCACAAGCTTTTTTTTTTTTTTTTTTGCCCATCTACATCGGCCTACAAAATCTTACCCATACATCTTCTATGCTGGATCCGACGGAGGGTGATGGTCAAATATTTCATTTAGTGGAATCCATATAGATGGATAGGTAGTCGGATTTAATAGGTCCCATGAGGTATGAGTGCGTGTATAAAATTCTCAAAAACTCTCCTTTTTGCTTCGCTATGTTTTTAGGGTGTGAAGCCCATCTGGAGCGAACGCGATCATTTCACACATACTACCTCCCGTGAATTGGTATAAAGACCAAATTTGACACGCATTCAACTTTTACTCACCGTTAGATTGAAATCACAAGAAAGCAACGCCTCTAAAATTATTAAACTTTGGGGCCAATGATCAAGGGGTTAAGATAATCTAATAGAGTTGAAAATCTTCACATAGGTACGTCTCATCTAGATTATTCCATCCAGCTGCATTCCGTGGTTGTCATACACCATAGTGGAGGAGCATTTCCACATATATATATATATATATATATATATATATATATACACACACATTGCTAGAAAGTGTCGGGGTGCTTTTTACAAAAAAGAAAGCCCCTCCTAAATGAGCCCACTAAGATGCATGACAATCATGAAAGTCTATTGGATAGAAAGATTTATATCAGATCTACCTGTATGCAATTTGACTCCATAACCCTTTGATCCATATCCCTAAAATTTAATAGCTTTAGAGCCATGAATTTATTACGATTTCAATCCGACTATGAGGAAAACTTGGATGAGCATCAAAATAGGACTTATGATCTCGGACCACCCATGAATTGTAGAACCGAAATAGGCTCCCAGCTCTGAAAACCCCATTCTCCAACCACCTCTCCAGTAAGAAAACCCCACAATCCTGTCGTAGGTTTTAGGGCTTTAGGGATTTTAGGATTTGAGTGAAAAAAAAATGGGGATTTTAGGGTTCGGCCGGTAAAGGAAAACAATCTTCACGATCGCCTGCTCGAGGAGAAGACGATCTTGGTGTTGGTATTCCTATGAGCGCCAGAGGGAAACTAAATGTAGAGAAGGAAATGGGAGCGATGCCTTTTTTCCCCTTTCTCCTTTTTTTTCTCACCTTTTGAGTCAAGAACCCTAGTCGTTGGATTAAAGTTTCCATCCGATGGTCAAAAATGGCACACGTGAGTATCCCGCACCCTGCGGTGACGTTGGATGCATACGAATATATTGACCAAGAATTTCCCATCTACACCTATATCAGTAATTACAGAAGCTTTATCCCAAAAAAAAAAAAAATCAGTAATGGCTCTGTGAGAGTTATGGAAGGCACACCTTCAGATGGGTCTGTTGTACGATTAGTTGCATTTTGAGCTTGTGACAATTCTACCAGGCGCAGAAGGTTTACTACACACCAAAAGCAAATTGAAAGCAGGGTAACAGATGGAGATCCTAACAAGAGCTTCTTCATCTTGAGCAAAGAGATCTACAAGCAGATGTGTCGATAGCAAGAGACTCCACTGCTTGTGCTGCTTAAGTATTAGTGGTGCCTCTCCCTGATTTTTCAACTTGGGGGAAAGTACCCGGCTTTCTGTGGGCCATCAGAAGGAAAAGTGGTTTGTCTAAAGGGTGTTACCATCTGCACCACTCTACCAACAGCAGCCTGCTCACCTAAACCACGGACTACTTGATAAGAGATTCCAAAGAAAGCAGTACGGAAAGCGTGCCTCTCCAAGTTCCGCCTGCCATTGACTTGACCTATAACCTCCACGTCCAACATTGTCAGTGACCTCACGTGCGCTCACCACCATTGCGTACTTGTGCTTCCGTAACAAGTCATGGATTTTGACTTTTCAGACCCACCTAATTTCAATTTTCCACAACTACAGTGCTACTATATATGGCCATCTCACCATACTACAGTCAAGAATATTAGACCTTTTCTTTTGAAAGACTTTTTTTTATTTTATTTTTTTTTTTATTTTTTTAGCTATCGGAGGGTTCCAACTCCTTTGATTGGACTAATGCCATCGGGCCCAAAGAAAAGCCAGATAAACTTCCATGTAATCCAAATATGGTAGTGTAATTTCGAACTTATAACCTCTAGGTGCAAACCGTGGTCCGAAGCACTTACTAGCAAAACTTAACAAATGCAATGGTATGCAACTTTTGACACTAGTATGTGTAATTAAAACCCAACAATATTCACCTTATATTAGGTGACTGAAAATACTAGATGTAAGTGGCTGCTCCAAGAAAGATAAAACCACAATAGCCTCTTCCATATGGCAGACCCACCACCATGCGACCTATGTTTTCTAATGTAGGACTTAGGTATAGAGTCCATTAGGGTGTTGCTATATACACCCACTCTATGCTATGCCTATCTAGCCTATTGATGTGTTGTCTTATCATATAATCCATACCATATCTACAGTAGCATACACTTCTCACCTAGAGCACAGAGTACTAGACAAGAGTGAGTATTTAAATCGAAACAAAAGGGCAAAATCATGATCGCTTCTTTTGAGGGTACAAACAACCAGCAGCCAGTCAATCAATCTTTAAGCCAGTCAATGAAAACAGAGAATATATTCTCTATTTTCATGGAATATGTCAAACCCAAACCCAAGATTAACCCAATAGTGTTTTCTTAGTGTGTGCTTAGTCTTAATCGGGTTTAGTTACCGTGGGTTAGAGTGGGATTAGTTTTAGTCATGATCATAGCTTTGGGGAGTTTCGAGAACGTTTAGTGTTAACTAGGCACACTCAGGAAGGCCTGGGTATACGTGCAAGCGTGGGAAGATCGTGTTTGGTTTGTGTTTATCGTGAATTCCATTTCATATGAGTGGTTTTATGATTATGTACAACTTTCGTGTTTAGCCCGTTTGTGTTTGTAGCTCAAAAACTCAAATTTTGGCCAAAAAGGGTAAAACAGCCTTTTCATACTCAAATCTGGACACAATTTTCGAGATCCCAAAACCATATCAAAAATATACTTTTTGGAAACTAGATATTTCAAAGATCGTTTTATTCTTCTTCGTCGACTTCATCCGAGGCCCGCAAGGTCATGTTTTCCTTGAAACAAGAATGGTCTCTTAAGGGTCCCACTTGTAAAGCACTTAAGCCTTTTTCCCTTCTCTCTTTCCCCATTTCTCAAATCTCAGCAACTTTTCTTGACCTAGGGCTGAGAAACCCTCTTTTTCTCTTCATCTTCTCCTCATGAATGCATGAGTTAGAGATCTCCACAAGAGATTCCAAGACCATCATCTTCTTCCCCTCACCTCAAGCTTTCCATTGATGCCATTTTCTTGAAGTTTCTTGTTCGGAAAGCTCTCCATTTTCTTCTTTGCATCTTGTTTGGGCATCTCTAAGTAAGAGCTCCTACCCATCTCTTCAATGGAGTTCTTTGGACTCCTAATGATCATGTTTTTCTAACTTTCAACACCCATTTCGAAATGGGTTGCTTAGTTGCATTTTTTGGTGAGTTTTTGAATGGGTTTCATGGGGTTTTTGTAGTTCTTGGCTTGGCTCTTGAGTAGGAGTGCTTGGAGGAGAGTTTTGTTAGCTTTTGACCAAGGCAAGTAATCTTTATAGGTTGTTGTGCATGTGTGTTCATAGATTTCACTATTTCTCTTGAAATTTCCATATGATTTGTCATTTAGTGTTAATGCTTTGTTTTGTTAGACTCCCATGTTGTGATTTCACTCAAGTAATTGCAAGCATGCTAATTTACTTCCAAACTTTCAGATTTCATCATCTCTAATTAGGCCTTACCTTTTTGAAGAATGGGATTGAATGATTATGAAATGGGTTTTAATGTTAATAGCTTGTTTAGGTTTAAAATAAATGCACCATAGTGAGTCTTGATAGCTTGTTTCATTCATGAATCAAATTGCTAATCAGGTTGGAAAGAATGTAGTAAAGGAAGGGAGAAATGGATGGACCACTGAACTGCAGAAATCAGAACTGGGTTCTGTTTCCGCAGTTCACGCGGTCGACCGGCCAAGGGGCGCGGTCGACCGGGAACACTGGATTAGGTCCCAGTTGGATGACCTGATGCACTGCGGGAACTACTATTTCCGCAGTTCACGCGGTCGCCGGCAAAGGGGCGCGGTCGACCGGCGACACAGGGTCAGGTTCCCTGGAACCTGACCAAAACACTGTACACCATTTAAAGTTACAACTGCAGGTCGACCGGGCTCACTGTATACGCGATCGACCGGCCAAGGGCCAGGTCGACCGAGCCAACTGGAGTTTTCCCTTTTTGGGAGGATTTTCACCCATTTGCATATTCTTTAAAAAATTTAAAAACTAGGCTATATTAAGGACTTTAACTTGACATTATGAAATTGGAACTCCAAGATATATACTAACTTCGGGGACACCAATCCTTATATTTTAATAATAGAGTTCCAATCACACAAGGGTCAACGAATAGCTTAAGCATGTACTTGATGAAATTATCGTGTTTTGAACGTTGGTTTAATACCGCAAGTCATATCGTGTACTCGCTTTGAAATCAAGTTTTAAGCTCGTTCTAAGATTTGTTTCAAGAAGTAAATGGGGATCATTTCTTCAATTTTGAGCATATATATTATGCATTTTGCTAGCCGTGCTGTGTCTTGTTTCGATAAGTGATTTCCCCATTTATTCAGACGTGTTTGTATCGCGTGTTTTATGCATTCATGAATTCAAAGTGAACACCACAGAGCTTGGACTGCCCTTTCAGTCTGATCCACTGTCTGGGGGTCCTTAAACATGTGAACTATCTGCAGATTAGTCGTGTATTTATTACACATCGTGCGTGTCCGGTTCCGCGGCCGGAATCCCGTATTTGTGGGAATCGTGTCGTGTTATATTATGTATATTCGTGCTTGTCGCGCGTGCTTACTCTTTTCATTACAAATGATAGAGAAAGGATGAGCTCTTTGTGAATTTACGATTCATGCTATATATATGTTATGCACTCATGCTAGTTCGTCTCTGATTTAGAAAAGTGTTCCGTAAGTATTTGTTTTTACGTTCAGTAAAGTGTTCCTCTATGTTTTCGATTAAACATTGATTTTCATGCTTTCACCTAAATTGATTACTTGCCAAACCGTCGTGTTTGATGCTTGTATTTTGGTGACCAGGTGCAGGAGGTCATCCCTTTAAGGAGGAGTGCCAGGAGGAGGTTGTTGAGCCTACCTTAGCTCGCGAGTGGCAACCCGACAACGTCATCTAGACGTTGGGACGGGTCATCAGTTCCGATGTATCACTTTTTGGGTTTATATACTTTTGGTATTGTATTGGCCTTTGTTGGCCTCTTATTTTGGGATTGTAACAACTTAACACACTTTGTTAACTTTGTAACTTGAACTATTATGGGAATGCCTTGTTATATTTCCTTTCTGATATTTTAGTCTTGATGACATTTATGTTCGTATTCTGTTACGATTTAATATGATGTGATTTGCTACACGCTTCCGCCTATTTGATCATGTGAGTTGGTTTCCCGTGTCATCGGAACCCTCACCGCGGAAACCTATAGGAGATTTAATCATCTTACAATCATCAACCACCGCCACATGTCGCGACGGGGCCCGGGTCTCGGTCCGGGGTCGCGACAGAATATATTCTCTGAAAACAGAGAATATATTCCCTGTTAATGTAAGGACCTAGTCAAACTGGAATCCCATCAAACTGGAAAACAGAGCACTCTCTCCACCTTCACGATCTTTCCTCCCACTAGTACTCCATCTCTTCCTTATTTGGAGGGATTTTACTTGCACAACCCATTTTTTCCCGTACTACCTTTCAACCTCTATTCCTCTCATACGATCTCTCTTCCCCTCTAGTTCTCTTCTCCAAGATTCTCCTACAAAGAGTTTCATTCCAGGTAACTCCTCACCAAACTAACACATATACCAGCAGAAGATATGAATTTGGATCAACTGAAGATTTGGGCCAATGATATGCGATTGTCAAGTGGTTCAAGTGACTAGATAAATATACAATTCTTAAATTATTTCGAGAAATATTTTTTATCAATAGCAGATGCTCAAGTGAATGTATATTGTTGTCAGGATGATATTCTCATAAACGAAATAAAACAAGAAGACGAAAATGTGGATGAAGATGTTACAAACGAATTTTCCACCGACATGGTATGATATTAACTTAATTCCAATTATGTTTTATTTTGTCAATTTAAAAAACAATTTAATTTCTAACAGAATTAATACATTTTCAGGTATTCAATTCGCGCCAATCTCTAATTGATTGAATTCAAAATACTGGACGCAATTAAGGATATATCATTGTCATTAAAAGGTCAAAGACTAGTATAATCGGGAAGAGTCCTAGACTGTTGTTTTAATGTGATCACGGTGGCACATATAGAAGCCAGAAAACTTTCACGAAGGTTACAGGCACAAAAAGAATTGATTGTCCTTTCACCGTGAAAGGGGTGAAAATGCGAACAAGTGATGACTGGATGGCAATGGTGGTATGTGGAACACATAACCATGCCCCTGCATCATATATGGAGGAACATCCATACCCCGGTCGGCTCTTTGAATCTGAAATTCAGTTGATGGTACATCTGTCTACGAAAAATGTAAAGCCACGAGATATCTTGACATCGTTGAAGAAGCGGAATCCAGACAACGTATCTACCATTGGGACCATATACAATGCACGCCATAAATTTCGGACTGCAGAGAAAGCCGGTAAAACCCAGATGCAAGTTGTCATGTCATTCCTACAACGTGAATGATACATTTTCGAGAGTCGAACACATGCTGTAACCAATGAGCTTGAAGATTTATTCTTCGTACATCCAGGATCATTAAAGCAATGGCGTGCATTCCCGCACGTGTTATTGATGGACGCAACATATAAAAAAAAACAGATACAGGATGCCTCTCCTTGAGATTGTCGACGTGACTACAACTAATATGACATTTTACATAGCATTCGTGTTCATGCACTCCAAAAAAGTGTTCAATTATACTTCGGCTTTAAGGTGTCTACAGTCAACAATGCATGAATGCACTGGTCTACGAGTTATTGTCACGGACAGAGAGTTGGCTTTGATGAATGCGTCTACTCAGATAATTCCAGAGGCTAAAAAATTACTCTGTAGGTGGCACATTTATAGGAGTATTTTGAATAAATGCAGGCCATCAATAACCGACAATAGATCTTAGAATGCATTCTACAAAATGTGGAATATGTTGCTGGAATCTGAAACTGAGAATGCGTATGTGTGCAAATTGGCGGACCTCGAGGTAGTTTTACAAAACTTTCCAGGTACGATTAATTATCTTAAGGATGTATGGTTGACACCGTATAAGGAGATGTTTCTATCCGCCTGGACCGACAGATATCTGCATTTTGGAAACCAGACAACTAATAAAGTCGAGAGCCAGCATGCGAAGT
The DNA here is from genome assembly GCA_003546025.1 of Camphora micrantha. Taxonomy (NCBI): domain Eukaryota; kingdom Viridiplantae; phylum Streptophyta; class Magnoliopsida; order Laurales; family Lauraceae; genus Camphora; species Camphora micrantha. The sequence continues at coordinate 23,281,345 of QPKB01000007.1, read as the reverse complement.
TGAAACGATACTTGGAGTCATCACAGTCAGATTTGGAGACATCGCTGTTGTTTATGAAAGTCCAAGAGCGAAACCTAGAGGGGGGGGGTGAATAGGGTGAGCCACGAAAAACTAGACCAATTGAAACTTTTTAATTTTTAGGTCACTTATGCTTTGAGAATGATTAATTTTGATGTGTAGTGAAGCAATCTCTAAGATAAGCATGCCAAAGAAATCTAACAACTACCAACTTGATGGAGTCAAACATAATACATTATCCATGAAAGAAAAGATAAAAGATCAACCATCAAGACACAAACATTTATAGTGGTTCGGCCAACATGCCTACATCCACTCCCGGTAACCCTACCGGATTTCACTATCTTAAAAGAAGGTTTAGGATCACCTCAAACATCACAAATACATCACTTATGCTTTTCAAGGCTAAGCAATAACCTATACACAATGCTTTTCTTAGGTTAAGCAATAACCTTTACAAGATGTTTTTCTCTTAAATAAAATGCCTATTGATGCATGGACAAGAGAACAATGAAGTACAATTTAAAACCTCTAAAAAGGTTGAATAGAAAGTGGAAACCTAACTTCTAGAAGCATGCATATGAATGACAAAGTCTATGAAAAATGCATGAACTAGAAATCACTCTTTCTCTTTTTGAAGGTTAAAACTTTAAATGATGAAAAGATGATAAACATATGTATGAGAAAGAGTTGTAGACAAACACATGGTTTTCCAAAAAGATCAAACTTGAATGAAAAGATACAATCTTAAGTTTAGCAAGTTAGATTTGAAAACAAAGATTCATAACTCATGTGAATGATAAGCCATGTGTTGATTTCATGAAGCTAAAAGATTTCAAAGATCAAAGCATGTTATGAAACACAACAATACAAGAAGAAAGACAACTATATGATCATGCTTGAAAAGAAAACAAGGATTTAAAAAACAAAGCATGAAATTAAATCTTGGGATAAAGAAGGCACACTCATTTGAAGATCAAAGGTTGAATCAATGGATTGGCCTCATAATCCCTTCTCTAATCCTCTTAAAAGTTGTCCTTCCTTGTCCTTGAAGATTCCTCAAAAGTTCAACCTTTTTCACAAAACAAAAGGCCACTTTTTATAGAGAAAAAGTTGCAAACGGCTAGTGCCCGGTCGACCTGGTACAAGGCCGGGTCGACCGGGTGCTCAATGGTCATAAAAAATCCCGTTGGAGAGGCTAACGGCCACAAAACCCCGGTCGACCCGCAGTGTGCCCGGTCGACCGGGTCCCTTGGCCCGGTCGACCGGCCACACAGGCAGGTCGACCTTGGGACAGCCCATTAAACAGAATGTTTTTTTAAGGAAGATGAAAATGGGAGGGCTTCTTCCAAGGGACTTTGAGGCACAAGGAACAAGCTTGGGAAAATGACTTAAAAAGGATGAAAATAGAATTTTAAAGCCATGAACCTTTCAAACCAAAATATGGATTTAAAGAGAAAGCAATTGGAAAGCTTGAAATGATTTTTGAACTTAAGGAAAGAACATATTGAGATTTTAAAAACTTGAACTAAAAACTTCATGAACTTTTAGAAAACCATGCATATTATTTAATAAAGACAAAGATTATGAAAGAGAAATATGCATGAAGATCCTAAGATGAAGAACATGAATGAATGAGAGGACAAGCTATGAAAATGAATGCATCCTATCAAATTGCAACAAAATAAAAACTCTAACAGTTTATTCACCAAGTTATCCAATCATAGGACATAGCTATCAAAGCAAGTATTGAGCAAAGCAAAACTATCGTCCAGCATCGATTCAATATACTGCACTTTCAGGAATTATGTGGTTTCGTTTCAAGCCACGCATTGCATCTGATTTTGAAGGAATTCGAGCGGTCTAAGGATGTCAGAGAAGTTTCCTACAAATGCGGAGGTAGACTTCGTACTAGCTACGGACTGCCATGTGCGCATGAGCAAGCAATATACTTGAACGATGATCGTCCCATACTAATTGATTCCATAGATATTCAAGACGAAGACATCGATTGTGACGTCGAGCTACAAGTGTTCACGGAACAGTTTAAGCAGCAAACAAGGCATGATAAATTCAGTCTTTTAAGGAAGTTGAGGGAGATAATCACACCATCAACAACTTCAATTCGTGAACCTGCTGTTAAGACGAACACTCGTAGACGCCCCTCCTCGAAAAAAAAAAGTTGCAACAAATACTCGTGTTAATCCGTCTGCATAAGTGTTCATTGAGTCTGATTCCCTTCATTCTCGGGAACCAAGCAGAAACAGTTATTCGTTTGGAGGCCCCGACTCGAAGGACAGGAAAGACATATCAACTCCTGCTAATACGGATACATTTGAGTTTGTTGAGCCAGATATTTTTCAGTTTCAAGAACTAGCGAGACACAGTTGCTCTTCTATTTACAACTACTATGTACATGCCTATGTTCGTCAGTTTCCACATACACTGCATCCTTACATTATGCATGTACAAGACGTAAAACATGATGGAAATTGCGAATTTCGAGCGATAGCTGTCTGTCTTGGTCTTCACGAAGATGCATGGGCAACTATCCGGCATTGCTTAATAGAAGAGTTGCACACATTCAGGACGCAGTATGTTGCAATATTTGATAGTGAGGACCAGTAGACTCATGTTTACAACTCACTGAACTTTTTTGCATTAAATAAAGGAGCACCGATTGAGCATTGGATGACCATGCCAGATATGGGTCTCTTAGTTGCTTCGAAGTTCAATGTGATATTACATGTTTTAAGTGCTGCACAGAGTTTTATGTATTTGCCACTTCAATCTATTCCACCACTGTCATATCAACATGTTGCTATCGCTATGGGGTACGTAAATAATAATCACTACGTCCAGGTTACATTGATGGATGGTTGCTGGATGCCTCCCATTATGCCTCAATGGGTTCACTTCAGGCATGATTGTGTAGCTGCATAGGTTACCCCGTATGTGAAGCGAATTAATGCGTTCATGCAGTATATACGTTCTGCGTTTCCTTCTGAGACCATTGTGTTGGAAGATTAGGAATGTAATATGTGTTAATATGTTTGAATAAATTTGTTTTAAATATCCATGACTTTTGAGATTATGAAGATTTTGCGCACTTCTCTCTTCTTTTGTAATGGAGCACTTCCCTCTTTTGGTCAATTGAACTCTCAATCTTGCATCAATTTGTTTCATTCTGAGCTCACTCTATAAGCAATAGTAGGGGCAACATAAATACTTTTTCGAGCCCGCTCAGTCCTTAATACAAAATATTTGCTTTTTTGTTAATATTTTCTTTTCCATTCATTCTCTCTCAAAGTAATTACATGAAATGATCACCAACATGCATCAGTAAGCCTAGCTTCATATCCATGCATTGATAACTATGAACCCAATTGTAAGTAATTTTGTGATGTTTTAGTGGTGGTTGCAATCAATTAAAGTGAAATTGGCTCACCCACCAATCTTCCTTGTGTCTCATTGATGTCACGCCCCACCCCTACACGCATGCATGGTATTGTCCACTTTGGCCCACGGGCCTCAGGGTTTTGCTTCTGATGGGCCTCAACCCATCAAAAGACTTCATGCAAGGTAAGGGTGCTATATATATAACCCCATTCACTTTCACTTTCCTGGGGCGTCACAATCCACCCCCCTTAAGGCTGCACTTCCATGTGTAGTAGTCTGCCAGTCTCTGTAGCCTGCCAGCCCTCTTGGCTCGCTCAAATGGAAACCACCTACTTGCACCAAACCAAAACAAGGGACCCATACTCGAACTAGTCGAGAGTCGACTCTGATACCATTTGTCACACCTCACCCTTATACGCATGCATGATATTATCCGCTTTGACCCACGGGCCTCACAATTTTATTTCTAATGGGCCTCAACCCATCAAAAAGCCTCATACATGATAAGGGTGTTCTACATATAACCCCATTTATTTTTCTCTTTATAGTAAATTTGGGACTCCGAAAAGTCACATCACATGATTAAAAGTATGTGCAAGAGGGGGCATGTTCAAGGATTCGAACCATGCTCTCTTCATCTTAAATTTGCTCACCCAGTGATAAAAAAATGCGGGCCTGCATGAACACATGGCATCTGCAGTTTTTTTACACGTGTGATTTGAGCATGAATGGACGTTTTGACCATCATCGATCTGGTCAATGTTTAGATCTGATTAAATTGGCGGCTTGGATTTGCTTTGATGTGATTACGGTGGCATTATTGTAATAGTAGGCGTCTGTGGTTGCAGAGATGATGGGTCCCATCACAATGACAATAAAGGACGAACCTTTGAGTGAGTCTAGTCAAGTAATCAAATCAGAAGGGTATGAGGTGTGACAAGGATATAGGTTGGGTTTATTTAGTAAGTAGGGGTGTATTTAAAAAGTCCCTTGTCCAAAAGACGTGTTTGTCTAAACACGCATTCATGATATGCTGAAATTCATACATATATGGTAGGAGTGTTTTTCAAAACCCTCAAGGTATCGAGGACTGCAGCACTAAAGATTCCTTTTCTGTGGTGCTGCTGAAAAGTTATTGCAAGCCCCTTTTAATTTGTAGACAATGGTTTTTGTTCAAGTTGGGGCCAAAATTAATAGCGAAAACATGACAATTGAGGAACCACTAGCGTAAAAAATTTATATTTCAATGGTTTTTTCCTTATCTAACGTACTTTTTAAACAAGCTGTATAAAATCCATCCAATGTTTACTACTACGAGGGTGATTTTCAAAAAAAATATATATATAAAACTTTAGTTTCCGTTTAAAAAAGTACATCAAAATTTGAATATTATAAAAAAGCATAAAAGTTTTCCACTATTCTTTCAATCATATCCTTTCCATAAAATTTTTTTATAAAATAACATAAGTACCTTTCCCTTATGATAGGTATTTTTCTTTTATTACTTTTTTACTCTCCAAAACTAGTCATTTTGAGTTGTTGAAGTGGGCCCGTCATTTGGATTGGATTTCATCATTTTTCTTAAATGATTTAAGAGGATTTTACTCGAAAAATCCCCAAATATAGTCATTCATCCCAAAACGTCATCGCAAATTGTATAACACTAATGATGTCCTCTCGCCAATTTTTTATATTTTTTATACTTTTTTATGAGCGACGATAGCGTTACATAACATCTTCTAATGTCTACTTCTTCTTCGCCATATGATCACTCACTGTTGGTGGGTATTGTTTGGTCCACAAGACCTTAGCTGACCCCATAACAAAATCAGCCATGTTTGGAGTTGATGATTATCTAATCTAAAATCACAAAAGTGGGACAGTTCACATCAAAAGCATCAGCCTTTATCCTTCTACGAACTGCCAGTTCCCATAAGTTACTCAACCCTCAGGCGAAGTGCTCCTACCAGTTTCCGATTATTCCGGGGGCCGTTTCCCGTTTTGGACCCTGGCGGGCCGTTTTCAAGCCTAAGCGTTGGAAAATTCAATATTTTTGTTTCTAAATCTATAATCGGGAGTCCTATTTGCGAACCGTCAGTTCCTACAAGTTACTCTGCCCTCAAGTGAAGTGCTCGTGCCGGTTTCTAATTTTTTTCAATGGTTGTTTCCCGTTTCGAGACCATGGCGAGCCGTTTTCGAGCCTAAGTGTTGGAAAATCCTATGTTTTCGCTTCTAATTCTCTAATCGGGAGTCCTATTTGCGAACTGTCAATTTCTACAATTTACTCTACCCTAGAGCGAAGTGCTCGTGCCGGTTTTCGATTTTTTCGGGGGTCCTTTCCCGTTTCAGACCCACGGCGGTCTGTCTTCGAGCATAAGTGTTGGAAAATCCTATGTTTTCCATTCTAATTCACTAAACGAGAGTCCTATTTGCGAAACGTCAGTTCCTACAAGTTACTTTACCCTCAAGCGAAGTGTTCATGCCGGTTTTCAATTTTTTTGGGGGCCGTTTCCTATTTTGAGCCCCCGGCAGCCGTTTTCGAGCCTAAGTATTGGAAAATCCTATGCTTTCACTTCTAATTCTCTAACCGGGAGACCTATTTGCGAATCGTCAGTTCCTACAAGTTACTATACCCTCGAGCGAAGTGCTCGTGTAGGTTTTCGATTTTTCATGTGGCCGTTTCCCATTCCAGGCCCACGGCGGCCGTTTTCAAGCTCAAGTGTTGGAAAATCCTATATTTTCGATTCTAATTCTCTAACCGGAAGTTCTATTTGCGAACTGTCAGTTCCTACAAGTTACTCTTCCCTCGAGCGAAGTGCTCGTGCCGGTTTCCAATTTTTTCGGGGGCCCTTTCCCTTCTTAGACCCACGGCGATCCGTTTTCGAGCCTAAGTGTTGAAAAATCCTATGTTTTCCCTTCTAATTCGCTAAACATGAGTCCTATTTGCGAACCGTCAATTCCTACAAGTTACTTTGCCCTTGAGCGAAGTGCTCATGCTGGTTTCCGATTTTTTTGGGGGTCATTTCCCGTTCCAGACCCTCGGCGGGCCGTTTTCGAGCATAAGTGTTGGAAAATCCTATGTTTACACTTCAAATTCTCTAACCGAGAGTCCTATTTGGGAACCGTCAGTTCCTACAAGTTACACTACCCTCAAGAGAAGTGCTCGTGCCGATTTTCTATTTATTTTGGACATTTCCCGTTTCGGACTCCCGGCGAGCCATTTTCGAGCCTAAATATTGGAAAATCGTATGTTTTCACTTCAAATTCTCCAACTGGGAGCCCAATTACTGAACCGACAGTTCCTAACAGTTATTCTACCCTTGAGAGAAGTGCTCGTGCCGGTTTCCGATTTTTTTTGGAGCCCTTTCCCATTTCAAACCCACGGCGGTCCGTTTTCGAGCCTAAGTGTTGGAAAATCTTATGTTTTCCCTTCTAATTCGCTAATCGGAAGTCCTATTTGCGAACCGTTTGTTCCTACAAGTTACTCTACCCTTGACCGAAGTGCTCGTGTCGGTTTTTGATTTTTCCAGGGGCCGTTTCCTGTTCCGGGCCCACGGCCGGCCGTTTTTGAGCCTAAGTGTTGGAAAATCCTATGTTTTCGCTTCTGAATCTCTAATCGGAAATCCTAACTGCGAACCGTCAGTTCCTTCAAGTTACTCTACCCTCGAGCGAAGTGGTTGTACCGGCTTCTGATTTTTCCGGAGGCTGTTTCCCATTCTGGACCCGCAGCGGGCCGTTTTCGAGCATAAGTGTTGGAAAATCTTATGTTTTTGCTTCTAATTATCTAACCGGGTGTCCTATTTGCGAACCGTGAGTTCCTACAAGTTACTCTACCCTCAAACGAAGTGTTCGTGCCGGTTTCCATTTCTTTCGGGGGACATTTCCTGTTTCGGACCACCGGCGGGCCGTTTTCGTGCCGAAGTGTTGGAAAATCCTATGTTTTTTCCTCTAATTCTCTAACCGGGAGTCCTATTATCAAACTATCAGTTCCTAATAGTTACTCTACCCTCGAGCGAAGTGCTCGTGCCGGTTTCTGATTTTTCTAGGGGCCGTTTCCCGTTCCGGACCCATGGCGGGCCGTTTTCGAGCCAAGTGTTGGAAAATCCTATGTTTTTGCTTCTAATTCTCTAACTGGGAGTCTTATTTGTAAACTATCAGTTCCTACAAGTTACTTTACCCTCGAAAGAAGTGCTCACGCCGGTTTTTGGGTTTTTTTTTTTACGTTTCCCCTTGTGGACTCCCGGCGGGCCGTTTTCGAGCCTAAGTATTGGAAAATCGTATGTTTTCACTTCAAATTCTCTAACCGGGAGTCCAATTAATGAACCGACAATTCCTATTAGTTACTCTACCCTCGAGTGAAGTGCTCGTGCCGGTTTCAAATTTTTTCAGGGGCCCTTTCTCGTTTCGGACCCACGGCGGCCCGTTTTCGAGCCTAAGTGTTGGAAAATCCTATGTTTTCCCTTCTAAACCTAAGTATTGGGAGTCCTATTTGCAAACCATTAGTTCCTACAAGTTACTATACCCTCGAGCGAAGTGCTCGTGCCGGTTTCTGATTTTTCCAAGGGACGTTTCCCGTTCCGCGCCCACGGCGGGCCATTTTCGGGCATAAGTGTTGGAAAATCCTATGTTTTTGTTTCTAATTCTCTAACCGGGAGTCCTCTTTGCGAACCGTCTGTTCCTAAAATTTACTCTACCCTCGAGCGAAGTGCCCGTTCAGGTTTTTGATTTTTCTAGGGGTCGTTTCCCGTTCTGGGCCCACAAGCGGCCGTTTTCGAGCCTAAGTGTTGGAAAATCCAATGTTTTCGCTTCTGAATATCTAATCGAGAGTTCTATTTGCGAACCACCAGTTCCTTCAAATTACTCTACCCTCGAGCGAAGTGGTCGTTCCGGCTTCCGATTTTTCCGGAGGCCGTTTCCCGTTCCGGACCTCCGGCGGGCCGTTTTCGAGCATAAGTGTTGGAAAGTCCTATGTTTTTGCTTCTAATTCTTTAACTAGGAGTCCTATTTGCGTATCTTAAGTTCCTACAAGTTACTCTACCCTCTAACGTAGTGCTCGTGCCGGTTTCAAGTTTTTTCGGGGGACGTTCCCGTTTTGGACTATTGGTGGACCGTTTTCGAGCCAAAGTGTTGGAAAATCCTATGATTTCGCCTCTAATTCTCTAACCGGGAGTCCTATTATCGAACCATCAGTTCCTAATAGTTACTCTACCCTCGAGCGAAGTGCTTGTGCCGGTTTCCAATTTTTCCAGGGGCCATTTCCATTTCCGAACCCACGGCGGGCCGTTTCGAGTCTAAGTGTTGTAAAATCCTATGTTTTCACTTCTAATTCTCGAACCGGGAGTCCTATTTGCGAACCGTCAGTTCCTACAAGTTACCTTGCCCCCTGGAGAGGTGCTCGTGTTGGTTTCCAATTTTTCCGGAGGCCGTTTCACGTTCCGGATCCCCGACGGGCCATTTTCGAGCCTAAGTGTTGAAAATTCCTATGTTTTCGCTTCTAATTCTATGACCGGGAGTCCCATTGGTGAACCATCAATTCCATCAAGTTACTCTACGCTCGAGTGATGTGCTCGTGCAAGTTTTTGATTTTTCTGGGGGCTGTTTCCCTTCCCGGACCCCCGGCGGGCCGTTTTCGAGCATAAGTGTTGGAAAATCTGATGTTTTCACTTCTAATTCTCTAACCTGGAGACCTATTTGTGAACCGTCAGTTCCGTCAAGTTACCCTGCGGTCGAGCGAAGTGCTCCTGCCGGTTTCCGATTTTTCCGGGGGCTGTTTCACGTTCTAGACCCCAGGCGGGCCATTTTCGAGCCTAAGTCTTGAAAAATCCGATGGTTTCGCTTCTAATTTTGTAGCCGGGAGTCCTATTTGCGAACCGCCATTTCCTATAAGTTACTCTACCCACGGGCGAAGTGCTAGTGCCGGTTTCGGAGAACGTTTCCCGTTCCAGACCCCCGACGGGCCGTTTTCGAGCCTAAGTGTTGAAAAATCCTATGTTTTTACTTCTAAGTCTCTAACAGGGAGTCCTATTTGCGAACTGTCAGTTCCTAAAAGTTACTTTACCCTCGAGAGAAGTGTTCGTGTCGGCTTTCAATTTTTTCAGAGGCCGTTTCCCAATTCGAGCCCCCGACAAGCCGTTTTTGAGCCTTAGTGTTGGAAAATCCTATGCTTTCACTTCTAATTCTCTAACTAGGAGAGCTATTTGCGAATTGTCAGTTCCGTCATGTTACTCTACCCTCGAGCGAAGTGCTTGTATCGGTTTTCTATTTTTCTAGGGGCCGTTTCACCTTTCGGACCCCCGGCGGGCTGTTTTCAAGCCTAAGTGTTGGAAAATCCGATGTGTTAGGACCTCCGGCGGGCCATTTTCAAGCATAAGTGTTGGAAAATCCTATGTTTTCGCTTCAAATTCTCTAACCGGGAGTCCTATTTGTGAACCGTCAGTTCCTGCAAGTTACTCTAGCCTCGAGATAAGTGCTCGTGCCAGGTTTTGATTTTTTTTTACGTTTTCGGTTTCGGACTCTCGACGGGTCGTTTTTGTTAGGAATTTTGTGTATTGCAATTTGATGGATGCATTATCATTTTAGCATCATTCGAATTTTCACACATGCATTGATTTAGAAAATCTTGAAATCTTGATTTACACATGCATTGTTTTTTAGACTTGTAGAACTATTGATTTATGCATATTTTGGTTTTAATCTTGGATGCATTTAATTTGAAAAGAAGTTTTATAAATCAAACTAGCCAATGGTTTTAAAAGTTTCAAATCATTTTTCACTTTTCTCCATGGCCTTGCTCTTTATATTGGGAATTTGTTCATATTGAGCTCTATAGTTATATATGTCTAATTCTTTCCTTGAAGTTTTTCCTCAATTGGTAAAACCATCTTCTTCTTGCTCCAAATAGTTAAATATTTGTCAAAAGTTTGACAAAAGTAGAGAATGGATTGAGGGGGAGTGTAAACCTTCATAGGAAGTATTAGTTTTGATCAAATTGACTTTTGTATTGGCCTTAAACCCTTAGAGACTTCAACCATACATGATGGCCTGTTATATATTTCATTTTCGTTTTCTTTCGTTAACAGGTGCTACTAAAAGGTATTTTCCTTATTTCATGTGTGTAGGTACCTTTGCAATTTAATGTCAAAGGGGGAGAGAGAAATCAAGTTGTCTCAAGAGGGAGAGTATGTCCATACATCCTAAGGGGAGATATTGTATGATCTTCTACAAAGGGAGAGAATGCATATCTTGCCAAAAGGAGAGAGTGCATAGTCAAAGGGGGAGAGTGAAAGACGTGAAAGCTTGGGAGCTAGAGAAGATGCTTGGTCAAAGAGAGAAAGATGGAAAGAAAGCTTGAAGGATGATCAAGCTCCAAGCATCAAGAAGATTGAAGAAAAAGAACTAGAACCCAAACTAAGAGAAGAAGCATCCAAGAGACTTCAAGACTTGTCCAGCTTAGGGGGAGCTGAAGACTCAGTGTGTAAATTCGGTGTTGAGTAAGGTTTGCCATCAGATTGCAAAGGGGGAGATTGTTAGGAATTTTGTGTATTGCAATTTGATGGATGCATTATCATTTTAGCATCATTCGAATTTTCACACATACATTGATTTAGAAAACCTTGAAATCTTGATTTACACATGCATTGCTTTTTAGACTTGTAGAACTATTGATTTATGCATGTTTTGGTTTTAATCTTGGATGCATTTAATTTGAAAAGAAGTTTTATAAATCAAGCTAGCCAATGGTTTTAAAAGTTTCAAATCATTTTTGGCTTTGTATGTTTCATGATTTTAAAAGAACTTAGATTTATAAGTCCGTGGATCCGAACCCTAAAGGGGGGGTGAATAGGGTGAGCTTCTAATTAGTGACCAATTATGACAAATTCTAACTTCTTTAAAATCAATTAGTCACAAGTGATGATATAGAACTAAAGTGCGGAAGATAACAAAAACAATCATCACAAAGCATACACCATAACACAAGGATTTATAGTGGTTCGGCCTCAATGCCTACATCCACTACCGGCTTGTGATCCAACACCCCACCGGATTTCCACTATTTATGCTTTTCAATAGGCTAAGCAATAACCTTTACAATATGCTTTTCAAGGCTGAGCAATAACCTCTTACACTATGCTTTTCTTAGGCTAAGCAATAACCTCTTCAACCAGAAGGTTGGTTATCTCTCTAAGTAGTGTCTAACATACATTTGATGGAGATATAATTTAAGCTCAATTTAATTGCCTCTAAAATAGGCGAATAAGAAAGTGAAAAACTAATTCACACACACACACTATGAATGCAAAGATGAATGAATAATGTGTATGTATGATGTCCTCAATCAATTTGAAAAATAAAGTTCATAAATGTATGCCAAAGGCTTTTGAAAGTTTTAGCTCATAAAAACATTTATGATTGAGGTAAGAATGCTAATCACATGTTTAAAAACAACTTGTAAAAGATTCACCAATCTAGTTCAAGCAAGTTGTGAAAGTTTAAGAACAAAACATGTGATACATAAGGATTTCAATCAATTTAACAATGTAGCTTAATATATGTATGCTTTAAAGCATTTGAAAGTGTAAAGCACAAAAATAGATTTGATTGAAATCAAGGGTCAAATTACATGTACTTAAAATGCAACTTGAAAATGATATACCTATCAAAGCTAAGCAAGTTGTGAAACTTTAAAACAAAAGTACATGTGAAGTTGTTGAATCCAAAACATAAGATATATTTGAAAGTGATTTTCTTATGATGAAAAACAACAACCAAAGATTCAACCAGGTATAGGAATCATGTTTACATATAATTTCAAAGATGTTTACAAAAACATGATTTACTTAGATATACCAATTTAAGTACTACTTGGTTTGAATCAAGGTGTTGCATCCAAAACAATAAATCAATTCAAAGCATATACATGTTAAGGATACAACAAATCATAGTTTATCATGCTAGAAAAGATTCACCAATAATTAAAGCAAAACATGAAAACATATGATTTGTGAAGTTGTTGAATCCAAAACATAAGATAGATTTGAAAGTGATTTTCTTATGATGAAAAACAACTACCAAATATTCAACCAAGTATAGGAATCATGTTTACATATAATATCAAAGATGTTTACAAAAACATGATTTACTTAGATATACCAATTAAAGTACTACTTGGTTTGAGTCAAAGTGTTGCATCCAAAACAATAAATCATATCAAAACATAAACATGTTAAGGATACAACAAATCATAGTTTATCATGCTAGACAAGATTTACTAATAAATAAAACAAAGCATGAAAATATATGATTAAGAAAAGTAAAGCTTACTTAGTGATTTAACTTCATTAATCCAAGCTTTAGCTTTCCAATGTTCCTTATCCTTCCATAGCTCATTCCCCTTTGATTGGCCTCAAAACATCTCAAGGAGGGCCTCTTTGTTCCTCACTTTGGTAAAGGAATGAGCTTCATTTTATACCCAAAAAGTGCCCAACGGCTAGTCCCCGGTCGACCTGCCCCTGTGCCCGGTCGACCAGGTACACAACGGTCATAAATATAGCCGTTTGAAAAACTGCTTTTAGCGGGGGCCAGTGACCGCCGGTAAAAGTGGTTTTGGCCGCCGGTAAAAGTCCTGTTTTCTCAAAAATGATTTTTTTAAAGAAACTTTCTTGAGAGGACTTTTGGGCCATCAAATCAAGCTTGGAATCATGATTTTAATTCAATCTAAGTTCTTTTAAAATCATGAAACATACAAAGCCAAAAATGATTTGAAACTTTTAAAACCATTGGCTAGCTTGATTTATAAAACTTTTTTTCAAATTAAAATGCATCCAATCAAAACATGCATGAAACATATGATTTACAAGATTTAAAACAATGCATGAGTAAATTAAGATTTCAAGATTTTCTAAATCAATGCAAGTGTGAAAATTCGAATGATGCTAAAATGATAATGCATCCATCAAATTGCAATACACAAAATTCCTAACAAGATTGAATTAAAATCATGATTCCAAACTTGATTCAATGGCCCAAAGATTCCCACAAGAAATCTCTTTGAAATATGCAATTTGTGGGGAAAAAGGTCCCAGGCCCAGTCAACCCGCAGTGTGCGCGGTCGACCGAGCCCATGGACCCGGTCGACCGGCCACACTGCGCGGTCGACCGGGAAAGAGCCGTTGGGCTCTCTTTCAAACGGTCAGATTTTTTACCGTTGAAGGCCAGGTCGACCCGGGAAGGGGCAGGTCGACCGGGGACACGTCAAAAGTCACTTTTTGACTATAAATTGAGGTTCATTCCCATGAGAAAAGGGTTGAACATTTTAGTCTTCTTTGAGGTGTTTGGAGACAAAAAGAAAGGGGATGAACTAAGAGAGATCAAGGGGTCTAATGGAAAGCTAAAGCTTGGATTAATGAAGTTAAATCTCTAAGTAAGTTTTACTTTTCATTATCATATGTTTCATGCTTTGTTTAAATTATTGGTAAATTAATTTTAGCATGTTAACTATGATGTGTTGAATCCATCACTTCTCTTAATCTTTGATTTAAGTTGGATTGGATTCTTCACCCTTGATTTCAAACCAAGGTTGTTTTAAAACTTTATAAAACATGTTTTGTCAAATTCTTTGATTTCTTTTATGACATGTTTCATTTACTTGGTTGAATCATATTGTTGTTTTCATTCATTTCAACCTTAGTTAAACTTTTGTTTTTGAAAACAACATTGCACATGCATCACATGTTTAGACATAATTAACTTCATACAACTTGTGAGCTTTTGATTTTCATATCATCAACAAGTTAGTATTTATACATGTGATTTGCATTTCACTTCAATCAAATCTTTGTGTGCTTTCAATTTTAAAATGCATTAAGTATACTTTAATTGAGCCTTCATTTTATACTTGATTGAAGTTTTCACACACACACTTCATGTGCATTCATCTTAGCATTTCATAGAGTGTTGTGTGAGTTGAATTAAGCTTTCATATCCTCCTAATTAAGAGGCATTGTAATTTAGCTTAATTGTATTCTCTTAGAGTGTTTTGTGAAGACACTACCTTGAGAGAAAATCTCTTTATTGTAAAGGTTATTACTTAGCCTAAGAAAAGCATTGTGTAAAGGTTATTGCTTAGCCTAGAAAAGCATCTTATATAGGTTGTTGTTTAGCCTAGAAAAACAACATTGTTAGGTTATTGCTTATCCTTGGAAAGCATATTGTAGAGGTTATTGCTTAGCCTTTTTCAAAAGCATAAATAATGGAAATCCGGTGGGGTGTTGGGACACAAGCCGGAGTGGATGTAGGCATTGAGGCCGAACCACTATAAATCATTGTGTAGTGGTATTTGCTTTGTGGTGATTTTTTTTGTTTAAGCTTCCGCATATTGTATGTTAATCATCACATGTGACTAGTTGTTTGTTAAGAAATTAAAATTGGCCATAATTAGTCATAAAGTGTAGATCACCCTCAAGCGACGTGCTCGTGTCAGTTTCCAATTTTTCCAAGGGCCGTTTCCTATTTCGGGCCCACAACCGGCCGTTTTCTAGCCTAAGTATTGGAAAATCTTATGTTTTCGCTTCTAACCAGACTTCAAGTCATTTCGACAACATCTAACCAAACTTTGACTCTCGAAAGCTAAATTAGGCCACCCGGTGGGTGGAACTCCCGGGGTCAATGATTTTCAAATCAAATCTAATGGAAAATTTTAAAATGACTTCAATAGGCACACTATCAAATTTCACGTCAGTCGGACATCCGTTGACCGTACATCAAAGCGCGACATCTTCTTTGCGACAAAAGCAAGTCTACTGGCAACAAGACCCCACACAACTTCAAAACTCAAACAAAAGCCAGTGGTTGGTCTTATTTATTGCTCAGGAGGCTACACCTCAAATTTCAGGACATTCCGACAAACCTAGGTTTCGGCCTCTGACGACAAATCGACAACTTTGCGCGATAACTTCTAATTCTCTAACTGAGAGTGCTATTTGCGAACCGTCAGTTCCTATAAGTTACTCTACCCTTGAGCGAAGTGCTCGTGCCGGTTTCCATTTCTTTCGGGGACATTTCCCGTTTCGGACCACCGGCGGGCTGTTTTCGAGTCTAGGTGTTGGAAAATCCTATGTTTTCGCCTCTAATTCTCTAACCGGGAGTCCTATTATCGAACCATCAGTTCCTAATAGTTACTCTACCCTCGAATGAAGTACTCGTGTCGATTTTTAATTTTTTCAGGGGCCATTTCCCGTTTCGAGCCCATGGCGGGCCGGTTTCGAGCCTAAGTGTTGGAAAATCCTATATTTTCGCTTCAAATTCTCTAACCGTCAGTTAACGATTTTCATCCGTTTTTCGGTTTTTTCTGATTCTTTCTTCTTTGGTATTTTTCTTGGCATTTTTGCACATGTATTGGCCTAATTTCCCTATAGAAAACTTAATGAGAAGCCGTGTAGATCAAAGGGAAAAGTTTATGATTTTCCGAGAAAGCCGAAGATTTTGTCGCGCAAAGTTGCCGATATGCTGTCAGAAGCCGTAACTAGGTTAAACGTAGTCGGAATGACCTGAAATTTGAGGTGTAGCCTCCTGAGCAATAAATAAGACCAACCACTAGCTTTTGTTTGAGTTTTGAAGTTGTGTGGGGTCCTGTCGCCAGTAGACTTGCTTTTGTCGAGAAGAAGATGTCGCACTTTGATGTACGGTCAACCGATATCCAATTGACGTGGAATTTGATAGTGTGCCTATTGAAGTCATTTTAAAATGTTCCATTAGTTTTGATTTGAAAATCATTGACCCGGGGAGTTCCGCCTACCGGGTGGCTTGATTTAGCTTTCGAGAGTCAAAGTTTGGTCAAATGTTTTCGAGAGTCAAAATCGGGAGTCCTATTTGCGAACCATCAATTCCTTCAAGTTACTCTACCCTCGAGCGAAGTGCTCGTGCTGGTTTTCAATTTTTTTCTGGGCCCGTTTCCCATTTTGAACCCCCGACAAGCCGTTTTCGAGCCTAAGTGTTGGAAAATCCGATGTTTTTGCTTCGAAATCTCTAACTGGGAGTCCTATTTGAGAACCGTCAATTTCCATAAGTTACTCAACCCTCAAGCGAAGTGCTCCTTCCAGTTTTCGATATTTCCGGGGGCCATTTCTTGTTCCGAACCCCCGGCTGGCCGTTTTTTAAGCCTAAGTGTTGGAAAATCCGATATTTTCGCTTCTAAATCTCTAATCGGGAGTCGTATCTGCGAATCATCAGTTCCTACAAGTTACACTACCCTTGAGCGAAGTGCCCATGTCGGTTTCCTATTTTTTCAGGGGGCGTTACTCATTCTAGACCCACAGCTGGCCGTTCTTTTAGCATAAGTGTTGGAAAATCCTATGTTTTCCCTTCAAATTCACTAACCGGGAGTCCTATTTGTGAACCGTCAGTTCCTACAAGTTACTCTACCCTCGAAAGAAGTGCTCGTGCCAGTTTTCGATTTTTTTTAGATGATTCCCATTTCGGACTCTCGGCGGGCCGTTTCGAGCCTAAGTGTTGGAAAATCGTTTATTTTTACTTCAAATTCTCTAACCGGGAGTCCAATTACTGAACCAATAATTCCTAATAGTTACTCTACCCTTTAGCGAAGTGCTTATGCCGGTTCTCGATTTTTTTCATGGGCCCTTTGTCATTTCGGACCCACGGCGATCCGTTTTCAAGCCTAAGTGTTGGAAAATCCTATGTTTTCCCTTCTAATTTGCTATCCCGGAGCCCTACTTGCGAACTGTCAGATCCTACAAGTTACTATACCCTCGAGTGAAGTGCTCGTGCCGGTTTTCGATTTTTCTAGGGACCGTTTCTCATTCCGGGCCCAGGCGGGCTGTTTGCGAGCTTAAGTGTTGGAAAATCCTATATTTTCGCTTCTACTTCTCTAACCGGGAGTCCTATTTGCGAACCGTTTGTTCCTATAAGTTACTCAACCTGCGAGCGACGTGCTCGTGCTGGTTTCCGATTTTTCTAGGGGTTGTTTCCTATTCTGGGCCCACGGCCGGCCGTTTTCGAGCCTAAGTGTTGGAAAATCTTATTTTTCGCTTCTAAATCTCTAATCGGGAGTCCTATTTGCGAACCGTTTGTTCTTACAAGTTACTCTACCCTCAAGCGAAGTGCTCGTGCCGGTTTCCAATTTTTCCAGGGGTCGTTTCCTGTTCCGGGCCCACTGCCGGCCGTTTTTAAGCCTGAGTGTTGGAAAATCTTATGTTTTCGCTTCTAAATCTCTAATCGGGAGTCCTATTTACGAACCGTCAGTTCCTTCATGTTACTCTACCCTCGAGCGAAGTGGTCGTCTCAGCTTCCAATTTTTCCGGAGGCTGTTTCCCGTTCTGGATCCTCGGCGGGCCGTTTTCGAGCATAAGTGGTGGAAAATCCTATGTTTTCGCTTCTAATTATTTAACCGGAAGTTCTATTTGCATTCCTTGGGTTCCTGCAAGTTACTCTATCCTCGAACAAAGTGCTCGTGCCGGTTTCCATTTCTTTCGGGGACGTTTCCCGTTTCGGACTACCGGCGGACCGATTTCGAGCCAAAGTGTTAGAAAATCCTATGTTTTCGCCCCTAATTCTCTAACCGCGAGTCCTATTATCGAACCGTCAGTTCCTAATAGTTACTCTACCCTCGAGCGAAGTGCTCGTGCCAGTTTTCGATTTTTTCAGGGGCCGTTTCCCATTCTGGACCCACGACGGGCCGTTTTCGAGCCTAATTGTTGGAAAATCTATGTTTTCGCTTCTAATTCTCTAACCGGGAGTCCTATTTGCAAACCGTCAGTTCCTACAAGTTACCTTGTCCCTTAGCGAGGTGCTCGTGTTGGTTTCCAATTTATCCGGGGGCCGTTTCATATTCCGGATTCCCGGCAGGCCGTTTTCGAGCCTAAGTGTTGGAAAATCCGATGTTTTTGCTTTTAATTCTCTAACCGGGAGTCGTATTTGCAAACCATCAATTCCTACTAGTTACTTTACTCTCAAGCGAAATGCTCAAGCCAACTTTTGGTATGTTCGGGAGCCGTTTCCCGTTCCGGACCACCGGCGGGCCGTTTTCGAGCCAAATTGTTGGAAAATCCAATTTTTTCGCTTCTAATTCTCTAACCGGGAGTTTTATTTGCTAACCGTCAGTTCTTAGAAGCTACTCTTCCCTCGAGCGAAGTGCTCATGCCAGTTTTTGATTTTTCCGGTGGCGGTTTCCCATTCCGGACCATCGGTGGGCCGTTTTCGACCCAAATTGTTGGAAAATCCAATGTTTTCGCTTCTAATTCTCTAATCGGGAGTCCTATTTGTGAACCGTCAATTCCTACAAGCTACTCTGCCCTCGAGCAAAGTGCTCGTGCCGTTGTCCTTTTTTTGGGGGGCCATTTCCCGTTCTGGACCCCCGGCGGGCCATTTTCGCTTCTAAGTGTTGGAAAATTTTATGTTTTCGCTTCTAATTTTTTAACCGAGAGTCCTATTGGCGAACCGTCAATTCCATCAAGTTACTCTACCCTTGAGCGAAGTGCTCATGCTGGTTACGGATTTTTCCAGGTTTCGTTTCCCATACCGGACCCCCAGCGTGCCGATTCCGAGCCCAAGTGTTGGAAAATCCTATGCTTTCGCTTCTAATTCTCCAACTGGGAGACCTATTTTCGAACCGTCAATTCCGACAAGTTACTCTACCCTCAAGCGATGTGCTCGTGCTAGTTTCCAATTTTTCCGGGGGCCTTTTCCCTTTCCGGACCCCTGGTGGACCATTTTCGAGCATAAGTGCTCGAAAATCCGATGTTTTCGCTTCTAATTCTCTAACCTGGAAACCTATTTGTGAATCGTTAGTTCCGTCAAGTTACTCTACGCTCAAGTGAAGTGCTCGTACCAGTTTCCATTTTTTCTGGGGGCCGTTTCACGTTCCGGAACCCCAACGGGCCATTTTTGAGCCTAAACCTTGAAAAATCCGATGTTTTCACTTCTAATATTGTAGCCAGGAGTCTTATTTGTTAACCATCTTTTCCTATAAGTCACTCTACCCACGGGCGAAGTGCCTATGCCGGTTTATGATTTTTCCGGTGGCCGTTTCCCATTCCAGACCCCTGACGGGCCGTTTTCGAGCTTAAGAGTTGGAAAATCCAATGTTTTTGCTTTTAAATCTCTAACCGGGAGTCCTATTTGCAAACTGTCAGTTTTTACAAGTTACTCTACCCTTGAGCGAAGTGCTCATGTCGGATTCTGATTTTTCCAAGGGCCATTTCCTGTTTCGGACCCCCAGCGTATTGTTTTCAAGCTGAATTGTTAGAAAGTCCTATGTTTTTGCTTCTAATTATTTTACCAGGAGTTCTATTTGCGAACCGTCAGTTTCGTCAAGTTACTCTACCCTCAAGCAAAGTGTTCGTGCCGGTTACCAATTTTTCGGCCCATTTCCCGTTCTGGACCCCCAGCAGGCCTAAAGTGTTGGAAAATCCTATGTTTTCGTTTCTAAATCTCTAACTAAGAGTCCTATTTCCGAGCTGTTAGTTGCTACATGTTACTTTACCCTCGAGCAAAGTGCTCCTGGCGGTTTCCAAATTTTTTTAGCGTCGTTTCTCATTCTAGACCCCCGGCGGGCCGTTTTCGAGCCTAATTGTTGGAAAGTCATATGTTTTTGCTTCTAATTTGCGAACCGTGAGTCCTATTTGCAAATCATGAATTCTGTCAAGTTACCCTACCCTCAAGCGAAGTGCTCGTGTCGATTTTCGAATTTCCTGGGGGCCGTTTCACGTTTCGAACCCACGGCTGGCCGTTTTCGAGCCAAAGTGTTGGAAAATCCTATGTTTTCGCTTCTAATTCTCTAACTGAGAGTGTTATTTGCGAACCGTCAGTTCCTACAAGTTACTCTACCTTTGAGCGAAGTGCTCGTGCCGGTTTCCATTTCTTTCAGGGTACATTTCCCGTTTCGGACCACAGGCGGGCCGTTTTCGAGCCTAGGTGTTGGAAAATCCTATGTTTTCACCTCTAATTCTCTAACCGGGAGTCCTATTACCGAACCGTCAGTTCCTCATAGTTACTCTACCCTCGAATGAAGTACTCGTGTCGATTTTCAATTTTTTCAGGGGCCATTTCCCGTTCCGGGCCCACGGCGGGCCGTTTTCGAGCCTAAGTGTTAGAAAATCCTATGTTTTCGCTTCAAATTCTCTAACCGAGAGTCCTATTTGCAAACCGTCAGTTGCCAATTTTCATCCGTTTTTCGGTTTTTTCTGATTATTTCTTCTTTGGTATTTTTCTTAGCATTTTTTCACATGTATTGGCCTTATTTCCCTATAGAAAACTTAATGAGAAGCCGTGCAGATCAAAGGGAAAAGTTTATGATTTTCCGAGAAAGCCGAAGATTTTGTCGCGCAAAGTTGTCGATTTGCTGTCAGAAGCCGAAACTAAGTTAAACGTTGTTGGAATGACCTGAAATTTGAGGTGTAGCCTCCTGAGCAATAAATAAGACCAACCACTGGCTTTTGTTTGAGTTTTGAAGTTGTGTGGGGTCCTGTCGCCAGTAGACTTGCTTTTGTCCCGAAGAAGATGCTGCGCTTTGATGTACGGTCAACCGATGTCTGAATGACATGAAATTTGATAGTGTGCCTATTGAAGTCATTTTAAAATGTTCCATTAGTTTTGATTTGAAAATCATTGACCCGAGGAATTCCGCCCACCGGGTGACCTGATTTAGCTTTCGAGAGTCAAAGTCTGGTCAGATGTTGTCGGAATGACCTGAAGTTACTCATGTTGCCCTTTGGAAGTATTTTGAATTCACCTATGCACTCCATTTGATGAGTAATAGCTTGGGTGGTTCTCTCCGACGAGAGGCTTGATTTTGCTACTTGAGGGTTGATGTAAGGTCAAACGTTGTCGTTCGACCTGAAACTTGACATAGTGCATTTTGGAAGTATTTTGAGACCAACCAAAGGCTCTAATTAAGGATCTGAAGTCCTCGATGTTGTTGCTGCCGAGAGAGCTAATTTTGCTATAACTTTTGCTTTTTGGGCCAAAAGGTGTCAGAATGGCCTGAAAATTGAGGCAGAGCCTTCTAGTGACATTTTGAGGCCAACTGTATGCTCTGTTTTGTGAATCAGGGTCTCCAGCTTCACCACCGCCGGTAGCTCCTATTCTGCTGCTGGAAGAGTGAAATTGGGCCAAATAATGTCGAAATGGCCCGAAACTTCATGTGTATTCTTCTTTTCGTTGTTTTGAAGAATTGTGCAGTTTTTGTTTGATTCTGACAAGATTTGATGCTTGAAGTAGCATTGCCTGTTTTATGATAGGATGCGGCTTCATGTAGCTTCTTGATGCTAAAAGTGCATGAAAAGGCAAAGTGACATTTTTTGTGTCAATAGTACCGAATAATGAAGAGATCTTTATACTTTACAATTATTCAAGAGAGAGATGGAATAGAAATGAAATTGTCATCAATGACGCATTTGCATATGCGGTAGCTATATAAATATAAAAAAAAATGATGATGATGATTGGGACACAAAATCACGTACTATAAATGAATGTCGACAAAGAAATGATTGGGTAAAATGAGAAAGTTCTATCAAAGCTGAGTTAGAGTCTCTCAATAAATGTCGTGTGTTCGGACGTATAGTACAAACCGCAAAGATATTAACCATGTAGGTTACAAGTGGGTGTTTGTTAGAAAAATGAATCAAACGAATAAAGTTACAAGATTTAAGGCACGATTAATGGCACAAGGTTTCCTGTAAAAACTTAGGTTTGATTATAAGGAAACATACTCCCCTATTATGGATACAACAACATTCATATATTTGGTAAGTTTAGCAGTTTATTAAAATTTTGAAATGAGACTCATGAATGTTGTAACTACTTACTTGTATGGAGACCCAATACTTAAGTGCTGTTGGAACCCTGATGTTCTTGTCACAATGCACTAGACCGGATATTTCATTTTATATGAATCTGCTTGCCAGATATAGCTCCACACAAACTCAAAGGTACTGGACTAGTATTAAACACATCCTACGATATTTGAGTGGAACGACTGATTTGAGAATATTTTATTCTTATGATCGTAGAGATTCTAGTTTTGTAGGATATGCTTATTCGGGTTATCTTCTCCGATCCTCATAAGGGTCAATCACATATAGGTTATGTGTTTCTTAGTGGTAATGCTGTCATTTCTTGGCGTTCTAATAAACATACTTTGGCAGCTACTTCCTCCAACCATATAGAGATTTTGGCTCTTTATGAAGCCAATAGGGGATGTGAATCGCTTAAATATTTGATTCAGCATGTTCGTAGTTCTTGTCAATTACCTTCTATTGCAAGTATCCCAAACATTATCTATTAAGATAATGAAGCATGCATAAAACAGATTCGAAAAGATTTCATTAAAGGAGACAAGACTAAGCATATAGCACCAAAGTTCTTCTTCACTTATGAACTTAAGAAAAATAATTAAATTGAAGTCAAGAAAGTTTGTTTGAGTAACAACCTAGCTGATCTATTTACCAAATCTTTGCCAAAATCAGTATTCCAGAAGTTTGTATATGAGATTGGCACACGTAGAGTTCTTTATCAAACTATGTGAATGGTTACTATCATCAAGGGGAGTAGTTAATCAAGGGGGCATCCCGAAGTATGATATCCAGGACATATATGCGCTATACTCTTTTTTTCTTTTCTAGATTTTATCCCACTAGGTTTTCCTAGTTAAGGTTTTAACGAGGCAACATGATGCACGTCCAACACCAGTTTAATGATCTTGAAGAATGTTGTATTCCTTTTCCTTTCGCTTTGGTTTTTTTTCATTGGGTTTTTCCTTAGCAAGGTTTTTAATGAGGCAGCTATCATTGAGTGGTGGTCATCCAAGGGGGAGTGTTATAAGATATGGATCATGGGTGGATGCCCACATGAGATGAGTTAGGGTTAGAATCCTATTGTGATTAGGGTTCCTAAATTTAGAGGTTGCTTTGCCTATAAATAAACCTCATCTATTGTACTTTTATACACACATTAAGATAATATAATAGCTCTCTATTTTTCCTCTAGTCTTCTCTCTAAGTTTCTCTCTTTTTCTAACAAATTTGACTTAGTTTGGTGATGATAGTTAGGAAATAAATTACCATCCAAGAGAAGACTGTTTCATGGAATTGAGAAAACTTATATTTTAATCCATCAATTTTAGGCCCTCAATGGATTGCATTGCATTAAATCTTCATGATTTAAATACCCCACAAAAAACTAGGGGTTTACCACCCTTTTGTAACATTGGTCACCTAAGGGATCAATCCCTCCCTAGGTATGCCACTGTTCCCACTATGGGTTTATCTTCCCTCTCTATGAACTCTTCTTTTCACTTGTGTCAGCTTCTCTTCTCACTCAGTGAGCAATCTTTTCCACTTGTGTTGGCTATTTGGGTCCGACTTTCTTTCCCGAGTAAAAAATAAGAACATAAACTAAGTAACTAGTGACAATAATTGGCAATTGGCATTCAAATTTTACAGCAATTGTTTTGATATCCTCTAAAACCATATCTAATTTTTCTTTTCATAATGGTTCTTCCAGTGACTACAAATTTTTTCCTTCTTTTAATTTTCTTTTCTCCAGATGGAGTTTTATAAACTGTTGACTGAAGATTTGAGAAAAGGCCATCCCATCACATAATAGTCCACTACTCTACTCAGATCATCAGCCTCTGATAATCATGGTTTTATTTTAATCAACCCAACAAATCACATTGAAATGTACCGTCACAAATATTTTAACCATTGTGATTCAACATCCCTTGCCTTGAGAAGAGAAGGTAAAAAAACAAAAAAAAAGTAGGCAAGGTCATTAGCCGATCCTTCCTGAGAGTACATTGGTGGGCTCTACACCCCAACCTCTTGTACCACTGTAGCATGATGGCTTGGTGAAGCCTGATCTAGACTTTATTTTACTATAGGGGTTTATATATAATTTGTTGGTTTAATCTAGACTATCTGTTATAAATCTAGATCCGACAGTCGTGGGTGTCTAGAGGTTTAGGGCTTCATATATTTATATTGGGTGGTTAGAGCATTGTCATTAAGGGTGAAATTGAGAGAGAACAAGAGAGACAATGAGTGCTTATACTCTTGTGGAAATCTTCAATAATAGTGAACGGCGTGAATCTCCCATGGATGTAGGCGATCTTGTTGAACCACGTAAATCTGTGTCTCATGAATTGATTGTGTGATTATCTCGTAGATCGTGCGTGTATTTCTGATCCTTAACAATTGGTCGCAGAGAACAGAAAACGAAGAGGAAGAAGACCCAATTGGGCCTATTCAGGTCCCAGTTCTAGGTCGGTCCGACCTGCTCGCTCCAAGGAAGCCCAGAAGCATTCGGAAGTTCTAGGCCAAGTCAGGTCCAAGTCAGTTTGACCTGACCCGTTTCACAGAAGCCCAGGAGCAGTCTGCTAACGTCATCTGTATTATCAAGACAGAATTGATCGATTTGGACCGCCATATTTGATTCTTGATTTCTAAAGCCATCTGGACTCAGAATTGCACTCCGTTTTTTTGTTGGATTTGTATCGACGAGATCTACAAGGTAGATGGAACAGATTGATAGTTTGACAAGCAAAGAAATTCAAGTAAATTGAGCTTGATTTAAGTGGGAGCAATGACGGACGACACAAAGCTCAGAATTGAGAAGTTTAATGGCACAAACTTCGCGTACTGGAAGATACAGATTGAGGATTTCCTCTACTAGAAGAATTTCTACTTGCCGCTTGGGGGAAATGCCAAGAAACCTGCAACAATGTCATATGCAAAATGGGAGGTACTCGACAAGAAAGCCTTATGTACGGTCCATCTCTCTATCAAAGTTTGTTACATTCCATATATCAAAGGAGAAAACCACTAAAGATGTTATGGATGCAATCACGCCCTCGGACCGAAGCCCTGTTAATCAAGTCCTTAATCCGAGGGACCGGCGCGACGGGCCAGAAAATTTGGCCCGCACACGCTAATTATTTTCCCACAGGATTCTGCGGTGAGGATTCCAAACGATCCATCACAACCAAATAGTCAATTTCACAACAAATAATAATATGCAGAAACGTGTAGCAAAATTAAAAATCAAATATAACATAAGATAGTGCACAAGTTAGTATCAAAAGAGAAAAATATACATAAGAGTGTAGCCCAAAGTTAAGATTAAAACTGTGAGGATCATAAAGTATTTTAAGTTATACATCCCAACAGGGCCAACAGAGGCCATAAACAAGGTTCCCAAAATAAAAGTCACTCCTTAAAAGATGTTATCGAAACTCCAGACGTAATATGACATCTATATGACATCATTTGACTGCCACTCGTGCTCCACCGAAGGCCCTACTGCCTCCTCAGCACGCTCCGCCTCAATGGTTGCGGGTCCGACATCTGATACCAAACAAAAGAGTATCAGACACGACGGTCTAGCAGGTGAATAAAACAGATAAGATATACAAGTTTTATAAATACAATATTTAAAATCATAAAAATGCAATTGAAACGAAACATATGTAAAGAGTAAATCAAATGAACCATTTCTGTACAAATAAAAGAATTTCATAATTTTAATATTTCAAACTAACTGACAAATAATCAAAATATTGGCAACCCACATTTAGCTATATTCTCCTATTATCGAAGTAACAAGAGCATACAAATAAATAACCATTGCCATATGGGATGGCCGGGACAGATAACTGTTGCCATACAAGATGGCCGGAACAAACAGAAAGAAATCGTTGCCACTACTCATGGGACCGGAAAACAGAAGTGTTGCCATGGCCGGAGCAAACAAACAGAATCCAAACTGCAATTAACAAATAATTTTAAAAATCCCAAGCCGTGTGATCAGTCCAACTAGGTGACCTAAGCTTAGTGGTGCCTTTCCAAAACCGGAATCGAAATAAATCAAATCATAACAATACATTTCAAAATCGATAAGAAAAACTACTCCGAACAAATACAAACGGACAGAATTAAACAATTCAAATGAGTAGTCTTACCGATAATTTCAAACGTAACGAACCACTCCATTCTGCTTCAAAACGATTTATAAAAAAACACATTGTTTGTCTAACGTGAAATGAGATGATTAAGATGTTTAATAGTGTTTGGTGGGCATACCGGGGACCGTTTCGATATACACTTGGCACCTCAATGTTGATTTATAAATAAAGGGTTTGGTATCACTGAAGATCTCGAACATTTAAGAGTGTAAAGTGTACATCAAAACATTATAAAATTCCCTTTTTATTCCTCTTCATTCTATAAAAATCCTTGGCAAGTCGGTCATCTGGCGGTTAGCCGCTTGGACCAGGTCGGCTAGCCTACTGCTAACCGACTACTCGCCGCCCATTTAGAAGCTAGATTTCACCTTACTAATATGGTGACCGCCCCTGTGCGGTCACCAGTCAGTCACCAGGTCGACTAACCAACTGCTGACCGCCCAGTCAGCGGACAGTTCAATTCAAAAACTGTTTTGGCCTCCTTTTTCCTCTAAAACATTTCTCCATTCCACACATAAATCCCAAGTACGTATCAAAGAGAAAGGAAAACAGAATTTCAGAGCTCAAATAGATAAACACAGAATTTATCTTTTCTAAGACAAAACTGAAATCTCAAACAGCAAAATACAACTTGAAATGAGCCAGCATTAAACCATTTTCCTACACAAAAATCATATATAACTTGAACCAAATCATTGAGAATATAATCCTTCCAAATCTAAGAAAAATAATTCAACCAAACTTTGAGAAGAAGACCCATTTTATTTGCGTGCATTCCAATCTAATTTATTCACTTGCCTCAACTGAAATGGGCCTCAAGTTCACTTCAAATAACTCCTACATAGCCAGTTGCAAGCCTACACCAAATCCCATGGAAAAGCCCATTTAAAAAATCCACAAAAATTGGAAAAACAATGAAGTTCCATAAGGAAGTCCATGCATGTATGAAAAGAGGCTTCTATCGATCCAATAAAACCAAGATTTGGGAAAGAGACAGTCATTGCTAACCTTGAGAAGCTCTAAAGAAGAAGAGGAGCTTGAAGAAGGGGAAAATCCCAGCTGAAATCTCACAAAGATGGTATCAATGGGTAGCTTGGAAGATGGGGAGAAGGCTGGTGAACTTTGTTCTTCAGTTTGGGTGAGTTTGCTATAGCATGCAGAAGAGAGAAGTTGTGAAGAAAAGGAGAAAAGCCTCTAGTTCGTTGCAGGAATAATGAGGAAAGAAGAAGACTCAACGTGGTTTTGTTTTTATAAATGGGTTGAGTCAAATTGTGGGTCCCAATGGCTATAAAACTTCAAGGCTTTAAAACTCCTATTTATGGGTCCCGGATGAAGTCAATGAAGAATACAAAGTTGATCATCGAAAAATTTGGTTTTCAAAAAGTATATTTTCCTCATGATTTTCAAATTTCAGAATTTATGCACAGATTTAGTATAAAAAGATGAATTTGCCCTTTTTCTCCAAAAACGCGATTTCTGGAATTCGAATGCAAACGGAACAAACATGAAAGTTGCTGGGATCAAAATAACAAATTCAAAAATATCAAATCCATATTTTTGAAAAATCAAATAAATCAAATTTCCACACTAACACGCGTCATACGGGCCACCCCGGGCCTGGTCAAACCAGACTCAATGCACTCAAAATTCTCCAAAGCTATTCAAAATCCTAATCTAACTAAAAATCCAAGCTAATCGTCCCCTAATCCCACTTAGAAACTAATCACAGCTAAAATAATAATAAAATATACTAAACTTTGGTCGGGACCTGATAGATGCCCTATCACGAATGTATGAAAAATCTTACGCCTCAAAAAAAGTTTTCTTGATGAGAAAGCTGTTTAACATGAAGATGGTTGAGGGTGGGGTTGTTGCTAAACACTTGAACGAGTTTAACAAGGTCATGAGATAGTTATCCTCGGTTAACGTATAATTTGAAGATGAAATTTGGGCATTGTTGGTTTTATCTTCTTTACCAGACAACTAGAATGGTATGGCTAGATCACTAAGTAATTCTTCAGGATCAACCCGAATGAAATTTGATGATGTTGTGAGTGCTATCCTTGATGAGGAAATTCGCAGGAAACCTTCAGGTGAATCATCAAGAAGTGCATTGAATGTGGAAAACAGATGAAGGTCATTTGAGAGAAAGTAAAGTCATGGAAGATCAAAATAAAAAAACAAGTCAAGATCTTCAAAAGGCAGAATCGAGTGCTGGAATTGTGGTAAGAAAGGACATGTGAAAAAGGACTGCAAACTCCACCAAAGAAGAACAAGCAAAAGAACGGTAATAAGGACAACGAAGCTTCCGCAAATATCGTAGTGATACTGTTCGAGATACTTTAATTCTTACTTTTGATTATAAATCTGAATCTTAGGTTATAGATTCTGGTGCGTCCTTTCATGCTATTGCACATAGAGAATATCTTAAAAATTATGTGCAAGGTGACTTTGGAAAAGTTTATCTTGGTGATGATGAACCTTGTGACATAATTGGGAAGGGAGATGTTCAGGTTAAATTGTCAAACTGCGGTATATGACAATTGAATGATGTCAGGCATGTACCCAACCTGAAGAGAAACCTCATATCAGTTTGTCAGCTTCCAAGCTCTGGTCACGTAACTGATTTTGCAGATGATTTCTGGAAAATTACAAAAGGGAGTATGGTTGTTGCTCGCGGTAAGAAAGAAGAAACTCTTTACTTGACTAACAGCTCTACAAGTTCCATTGCAGTTACAAATAAAGGCATTCACTCAAACACATGGCACTATAGACTTGGACACATGAGAGAGAAAGGGATGGAGATTCTTCACTCTAAATATAAGTTGGAAGGACTCAAGTCCTTGGACTTAGAGTTTTGTGAAGACTGTGTTTTCGGAAAGCAGAAGAAGGTTATATTCTCTAAAGTAAGTAGGCCACCAAAGTCAGAAAGGTTGGGATTGGTACACATGAATGTGTGGGGACAAACTCAGGTACCTTCTCTTGGTGGATCTTCTTATTTTGTTACGTTCATTGATAATGCTACTAGAAAATTATGGGTATATCCTATGAAATACAAGTCTGACGTGTTTGATGTTTTCAAGAAGAGGAAAGCTTTGGTTGAAAATGAAAAAGGTTTGAAATTGAAATGCCTAAGATCTGATAATGGGGAAGAGTACTGCAGCAAAGAATTTGAAGAGTATTGCGCCCAAAATAGCATTAAGAAAGAGAAGACCATCCCAAATACACCATAGCAAAATGGTGTGGCAGAGCGAATGAACAGGACAATTATTGAGCGTGCCAGAAGTATGAGGCTACATGTTGGATTACCGAAGCAGTTTTGGGCGGAAGCAGTGAATACTGCTGTATACTTGATCAATCGGGGGCCATCAGCACCTTTGGATGGTGGATTACCAGAGGAAGCTTGGACCAAAAAAGAGGTAAACCTTTCACACTTAAAAGTATTTGGTTGTATCTCTTATGTTCATGTTGATGTTGAAAAAAGAGACAAACTAGATTCTAAATCTAGAAAATGCACTTTCATTGGTTATGGTCTTGATGAGTTTGGTTACCGCTTCTGGGATGATGAAAATAGAAAAATCATTAGAAGCAGAAATGTTATATTCAATGAGAAATTGATGCACAAAAAGAAGGACAAGGTGCAAGAGGACAGTAATGAATACTTAGAACTGGATGACACTTCTGGAAATGATGTACCTGAAGTGCATGAAAATGAAAACCCGCAAGTGGACCCTCAAACACCTACCCCAGTAAGAAGGTCATCTAGGACTCCTAAGCCTACACAGCACTATTCACCTTCTTTGTTTTACTTGTTGTTAACTGATGATGGTGAGCCTGAATGTTATGAAGAAGCATTGCATGCTGAAATTCGGGCTAGGTGGGAACAAGCCATGGAAGATAAGATGCAATCTTTATTATCAAACCAAACATGGGACTTAGTTCAGCTGCCTGAGGGAAAGAAAGCATTGCACAACAAGTGAGTGTACAAATTGAAGGAATAACATGACGGTAGCAAGCGATACAAAGCCAGATTAGTTGCAAAAGGATTCCAGCAAAAAGTAGGTATTGATTACTCTAAGTTATTTTCTCTTGTGGTTAAATTGAACACAATCATAAGTGTTTTGAACATTGTGGCAGTAGAAGATTTACATCTTGAGCAGTTAGATGTGAAAATTGCGTTTTTCCATGGTGACTTGGAAAAAGACATCTATATGCATCAGCCACAGGGATATGCCGTACCAAGAAAGGAGGAAATGGTGGTAAGCTCAAAAAGAGTTTATACGGTTTAAAACAAGCCCCAAGACAATGGTATCTTAAATTTGACAGGTTTATGTGCAACACAGGTTACAAATGTTGTCATGCAGACCATTATTGTTATTTCAAAAGTTTTAATGACTGTTACGTTATTCTACTATTGTATGTAGATGATATGCTTGTTGTAGGTTCAAATATGCATGAAATAAAAAATTTGAAGAAACAATTGTCACCGGAATTTGAAATGAAGGATTTGGGTGCTGCAAATCAAATTCTCGGCATGAGAATTAATAGAGACAGGAAAAATCGCACATTGAAGTTGTTTCAGGAAGAATATGTTGAAAAGGTTCTAAACATGTTTAACATGCAAAATGCTAAGCCAGTTAGCACTCCACTGGCCAGCCACTTCAAACTCTCAAAAGAGTTGTCTCCTAAGACATAACAGGAGAAGGAGAATATGTCCAAGGTCCCATATGCTTCAACTGTTGGCAGTTTGATGTATGCTATGGTTTGCACTAGACCAGACATTGCTCATACAGTGAAAGTTGTAAGCAGATTTATGAGTAATCCCGGAAAAGCGCATTGGGAGGCAGTTAAGTAGACTCTCAGATATCTGATAGGCACCACTAATGCATCATTGTATTTTGGAGGGTCAGAGATCAAATTGCATGGCTATGTTGATTCAGACTTGGCAGGAGATCTTGATAGAAGCAGAAGCACTATAAGATATGTCTTCACATTGGATAGTGTAACAATTAGTTGGAAGTCACAACTACAGGATGTCGTTGCACTTTGAAATACAAAAGCAGACTATGTTGTTGCTACAAAAGCTAGTAAGGAAATGATTTTGTTATAGGAGTTAATAGAAGAGTTGGGTATTAAGCAAGAGTCTAACAAGCTTTACAGTGACAGTAAGAGTGCAATTCATCTTGCAAAGAATTCGGCCTTTTATCCAAAAACCAAATAGTTGAATCAGATATTACTTCATACAGTGGCTTCTGGAAGAAAAAATGTTGAAACTTGAGAATATTTTATCAAGTGAGAATCCGGCAGATATGTTCACAAAGGTGGAGACAACAGAGAAATTGAAGCTATGCTTTATAAGTCCTTAAAATTGCATAATTTCATCATTATTTTAGAGTAATTAAGGACTTAATTATCAAATCATGGACCATTATAGTAAAAAAAACATGATTCTATGTTTGTGGGCATCAAAGTCTGAATTCGAGTCAAAATTCATCCAAAAATTGCATTTTCACATAAAATCATAAAATTCTCAATTTTTGACATTGGAAGCCACAAACTGCTCATAACTTTTTATTCACAGATGAAATGATGGATTTTCTTTGCACCATTGATTTAATTAAAGAAAACTAGATAAAATGGTGAAATTTTATGCATCTATTTAGTGTGAATGGGGCTCGCATCTTGCATCATTCTTTACCTATATGATTAGATTATTCTTTGATCTTTGCTTTTATTTTTATAGGGAATTTCAAAAATTAGGGCCCACGGAAGAGAATTGATGAATCAAATGCACCATGGGACCCACCTTCCTTGGCCTGGATTCTAAGGTAGGGGCGGCCATGGGAGGGTCCGCTCTCATATGCAAGAAAAAAATATCAGATTTAATCACTTGAAGATAAGTTCCAAATTTGCGGGCCATGAGATGAAGAGGTGTCCTATCTACTCTCCAACAAATATTGCTTACATGTCATGATGGATGGCTAAGATTCATTTCAAGCCAAACAAAGAAGAAAAATTTGCAAGGGAAATTCAAGCATTGCACACAAAAATGGGGCCCATCATGTGTTTCAATTGATAATACAAATTTGAATTTCAGATTTGGAATTATTTAAGCCAAGATGGAGAACGTCCAAGCATATGATTTTTTTTTAAGATTCATACACCCCTTGTGGGCCCACCAAGCATTCAAGTTCTGAGAAGAAAATCTGATTTTCAGATTTGAAAGGAAGTGGGCCCAAATTTGGATAGATTCAAGCAAATTTCGGAGTCCTAAATATAAATGGTAGTAACCAAGAAGTTGCAAGATAAATTCAAATCCAAAGAGTCAAGGTTTCCTAAGAACTCTACAAGTTGGATTTTAGTCAAGATATCCAGATATGTTTCTAAAGATTTGAAAACTTTTGCAAGCCAAGAACCCATCCAAAGGAGATATCACACGTCCAACACTTTGCCTTCCCAAGCTTCTCCATTCCAAGTTGGACGTCCAAGCTATGATTGGAGATAAAATTTAAGATTCAAATTTTGAATCCTGAATCAAGAAAGAAAAGAAAACAAAGAAAAAAAAATTCCAAAAGAGGCTTTATACGTCCAAAGCCATGAAGGTTCAAGATGATACACTCCAAGTGGGGTCCACATGCATTCAAAAATTCCATAACAAATCTGAATTTCAGATTTGAAATTTATTTGGAAGAAAAGTGGGCCCAACAAAGGAAGTTGCATGAGATAAGAACAATTCTATTTTCACTAGGAATGTGGACCAATCCTTTGAAATTGTCTCAAAACCCTCCTAATCCTAATCCAACTTGGACCTCACACTACTAATCCTTACCCAAGCCAAAATCTTCCAACCCAAGTCATTAAGATTGTATAAAAAGAGCCACAAAGGGCTGGACGTGCATTCCATCTTCCCCCCACACCTTGGACGACTAGCAAAGTTATTTTCCCCTTTTCCATTAATTTTTCTCCATCTCTCATCCTTCCATCACAATTTCATCCAAGGCCTTCCCTAAGGCACACCACCACTTGGAATTCTACGTCGTCACCCCGCCGCCGTTGCTATCGTCATTCATCCATCGAACCAGCTATTCATCATCTTCCCTTGCTTGGATTTCAGATCGCGAAACGAGAGCCGGTTGAATCGTCGTTCAAGACCGCGAGTCCCACTTCTCCGTTTAGTGTTTCATGTGTCTAGGGTAAGGTTGGATGCACTTTATTTTAATTCAAATAATTTTGTAATGGCTATTTGCTTGTAATGGGTCTTTCCTTAATAAATCAAGTTTATGGGGTCTTGGCCTTCACCAATGGGTCAACATCGAATTTTTGTGCGTAGTGACAGTGCGCACTTGGTGCGGTGGTCTTGGTTTTTCTTGACGGCATTAAGCAAAGTAACCGTTGCAAAGTTTTAGAATTAAAATCCATTTTTTTATTCTCTGATTTTATTTTATTTTATTTTTATGCATCTTTATAATTATTGCAATTGGTTGGACTAACAAATTTTATGGTGAATGCAGTAGTTAGATTAGGTTTCTAGATTATGATTTTTCTTTTTCTTTGGTTGCAATTAATTTTTTTTATTAAAATAGGATTTGTGATTTTTATAGATTTTTTAAGGCTAGAGCTAGCTTTTCAATAGGACAGGTTTTGCGTGATTAATTACTCCATGTAGATCGACCTCGGGCTTCACCGAATTATTACTACAATCGTGGCCTTGCACTTGGGGCCTACGATCAAGTTTTTGGCACTGTTGCAAGGGAGTTTTTCTTCGCTTGAGGTAATTTTTCCAACCTATCTTTTTAATTGCTTTGTGGGTGTGCCTTTACTATTCCACAATCTTTCTAGATCTAAGGATAGCATGCATGGAATGTTTAGACCAGCCCCATTGCATTAAAAAGTGGATTTTTAATCTTTGATTTTTTATAAAATTAGGACTATTTCAGATCAGAAAAATTATTTTTTCTGATTTTTCAAAAATCACATCAATTTCGGAAAATTGCCTAATTTACTTGTTCTAATTTGGACTAGTTTAGGTTGATTTTTTTAGTTGCTAATTAGGATTAATTAAGGTGAGTTATAATCAGTTATTTTTCATATATTTAGGTTTTTAAAGTTTCCAAAAAAATTCTGAAACTTTCCCTCACAAAGGCAAGTCTTAGATCTAGTAAATTCGACTTTTTGGCCATCAAACTTGCCAAAATCTGAAAATTTCAGAACTTTCATTGGAAACTCAGTTGTTTTAGTTGTTTTTAAATTTAAAAGAACTCTTAAAAACTTGCTGAATTTTTTTTCTAAGAATGTTAGTTATTTCTTTGGAAACCCGAATAAACTGCCTTTCTTAATTGGTTCGATGTCTAGGAAAGTTTTGTCCCATTAGATTAGGGAGACAAGTCTCTTGTTCTAAAAGGTGATTTTTAAGCGGGACCCTTGCAACACATATCGACCCCACCACTGATCCGGGGGCTTACTTGGTCGGGCCAATTTCATAGACTTGAGTTTGGAAACTTTCCTTAAAGAAATCGAACTCGCTAAGACTTTGCAAGAATTTGGGAATATTCTTTTAATCTAAAAACGGACCTTAGGTAGTTTTTCTTTCTAGGTTTCTTTAAAAAAAAAACAAAAACTTTTCAAAATTCCAAAAAAAAAAAGAAAAGAAAGACCCTCACCTTCTTGGCAAAGGGACACCTCAAATTGGTTAGAAAGGAAGGAATCACCTGTCAAGAACTTGTTTAAATTCTATGAATCTAGATCTCCTGGTTCTCTTAAGATTTCCAATATGGCTGATGAGCATAGTGATAATGATGAAATTAGGAATGCGAACGGTAATGGGAATGGACCCAATAATAATGGGGAGGTGAATCAACCACTTAGGAGTCTACGTGATTACCTTCACCCTACACGACAAGCCACACCATCGTCCATGGTTTTACCCGCAGGTGTGGGTCAATTTGATATCAAACCGTGAGTAATCCAACTTCTCCCCAAATTTCATAGACTTGAATCGGAAACTACATATTTGCACATAAAAGAGTTTGAAGAAGTGTGTGCAACACTACACTTCAATAATGTGAGGGAAGACCTTATAAAATTTCGTTTATTTCCATTTTCCCTCAAAGATAAGGCTAAGGCATGGCTTCACTCCTTACAACCCAATTCGATTGCTCTATGGTCCGACATGGTCTTGGAATTTTTAAAGAAAATTTTCCCATTACATAAGACTAACACCTTACGGAGGAATATTATGAATTTTAAACAAGAAGACAAGAAGTCTTATTATAGGTGTTGGGAACGCTTTAATGAACTACTCCTTACATGTCCCCACCATGGATTTGAATTGCACAATACAATTGG
Source organism: Camphora micrantha (assembly GCA_003546025.1). Classification (NCBI taxonomy): domain Eukaryota; kingdom Viridiplantae; phylum Streptophyta; class Magnoliopsida; order Laurales; family Lauraceae; genus Camphora; species Camphora micrantha. Next base: position 23,245,608 of record QPKB01000007.1, on the reverse strand, counting down.
TCACTTTTATGATGGACTTAGTCTAGAAATATGTCAATTCGTGGAAATGATGTGCAATGGGGAGTTCATGGTGAAAAACCCAAATCAAGCGTGGACTTACCTTCAGTTTTTGGTAGATAGTGCACAAAATTGGGACACCTCTGAAGGTATAGACCCTATACAACAATCGAATCAGGCCAAGGGAGGGGGTTATATGTATTAAAAGAAAATGATGATCTTTAAGCAAAAGTTGCCTATCTTACAAGAGAAGTTGAAATCCTTGAAATTTATGAAGAATAAGGAACTTGCTATAGTTTGTGGCATATGTGCTAGTAATAAACACATTTCTTCAGAGTGTCCAACACTCCCTGCTTTCCAAGAAGTGTTTCACGAGCAAGCAAATGCCACTAACACATACAACCGGCAGTTCAACAATTCTTTGGGTAACACGTACAACCCTAATTGGAGGAATCACCCCAACTTTAGTTGGAGGAATGACCCAAATGCTACTCCGCCCAATTTCAACCAAATGTCAAATCAATTTGGGGGTACTTCTGGTACATATGCTCAAAACACACAACAAATGGTATCCCCTACAATTCAAACGACACCTTGGGATGAACTTGTGGCTGAGTTTATGGTGAATCAAGAGTCCATCAACAAGAAACATGATAGGAATTTTGAGAATTTATAGAACACCATGCAGAACCTCTACAAATTGATTAAATCACAAAATAAGGGAGCTTTTCCAGCACAATCCAAAAGGGCAATACGAGGTTCATTAAGGTGGTCCGTCAAATTCAAAGGAGCAGGTTCAAGCTGTCAATACTCTACGTAGCGGTAAAGAGATTGAAAAGCCTGATCTGAAAAAAGATAAACAACATGCATCCTCAGATCAGGAAGGGAAAGAAAATGAAGATCCTCCTATCAAGGAGAAAAGCCTAGTTCCTCCGGAATTCAAGCCCTTACCACATTTTCCTAACCGATTAGCTCCTGCCAAGCCATCTATATGGAACCAGGAAATCTTAGATGTGCTTAAAGAAGTCAAAATTAACATCCCATTGTTAGATGCAATCAAACAAGTCTCATCTTACGCAAAGTTTCTTAAGGAATTGTGCACATTGAAGAGTAAGATACATGTACAAAAGAAAGCTTTTCTTACTGAGCAAGCTAGTGCAATTCTAAAGCACGACACTCCCCATAAATTCAAAGATCCAGGATGCCCCACAATTTCGTGCATTATTGGAAATTTTCAAATTGAACAAGCACTGCTTGATCTTGGGGCAAGTGTCAACTTACTACATTACTCGGTCTATATAAAATTGGGGCTAGGTGAACTCAAACCTACTCAGACAACTCTACAGCTCGCAGATCGATCAGTCAAAAGACCGAGAAGGATAGTAGAGGATGTGCTTGTGCAGGTTGACAAGTTCTACTTTTCGGTAGACTTTATTGTGCTGGACACTCATTCTGTGGCAGATCCTCACGCTCAGATTTCAATAATTTTGGGGAGACCATTCTTAGCCACATCCAATGCATTAATCAATTGCCGGAATGGAAAAATGACGCTATCTTTTGGTAACATGACATTAGAGCTCGATATTTTTTATTACAAACAACCATGGGAAGATAATGTAGACTTTGACGGAGTGGATTTCATAGAAAGTTTTGAAGAACCGATTACTTTTGCACCAGTGCTAAATGATACTAGGGTGAACTGTTCTAAGGTATGGTTGGCACGGGCTGACCATTGACCACTCCACTTCGATATGACACCTCTCCCTTTAAACATAAATGATTCATGCTTAATAGTGGAAAGAGAGCTTTTCGGTGGTCACCTCTTCACATTTGGGCAAAGAACATGCAGTACAAATGTTACCTGTGCTTAATGAATTCATTACTGAAAATACCAATGTTCTTGTCTATTGGGAAGAGGAAGATTTTGTTTGGGATCCAGGTGGATCCACACTTGTACATTGTTAACTAAATCTCTTTTAGTTTTTTTTTTGTTTTCTGTCTTTTGTCTCACACTAGACGGGATCACGGGAGATCTACAGTATTCTGGGTGCCACCTTCCCCTTTATCGCTTGTAATTTACTTTACCTCATATTACAATCCATTTCACATTTTATGTATGACATCGAGGACGTTGTCTAGTTTAGGTTGGGGGGTGGGAACAAGCACATTTGTCCAATTTTAGACAAAAAATTTTTTTTTCGTTTTTGCGTAAGTTTTCTAAAAAAAATCATAAAAAAAACAAAAAAACAAAAACAAAAAAGGTTTTTTTTTTTCAAAAGAACTTGACGATTCGAAGATGTCTAGAAATCTGGAATTTCAGAATTTTTGGAAGGAAGTAAAATGAAGGTTCACAATTTTTTTGAAAGATAAATAGAATACCAAACTTTGTTTTTCACTATAACACGTGTACATTGTTTCAAAAGTCTTGGATAAAAAGATTTAAGTGTCATTTTCAAAATTCTTTCAAGAGAGAGGAAAAAAAAAAAACAGAGTGACGACTTTCTGAAATTTGGTCATATGAGTTCTCCTGGTTCATCGGTAAGGTTAGGCCAACCAAAACCAGTGAATTAATTCGGGCGAATTGAAAAGCAATGCCTATTGTTAGGGATCGTTAAAAAAAATAAAAAAAAGTAACAAGGGATGTACAAATAGGTGTTCATAAAAAAAAAAGAAAAAAAAGTGTTTAGCTGTGTGACTAGTTTGGGTTCGTAGCCTTTTTAACCTGAGCTAGTAAGCCCGTAGGGGTATTTATATACCTAGTGCTCTAAAGACATCTGTTTTGGGAGTCATTGGCCTAACACTCATTACATGGGTTAATTAGAAAGCTTAAGGGACCTAGGCATTGCACAGTCACATGTGTGTGTTCAAAAAAAAAAAAAAAGAGAGAAAAAAAAGATGCATCTCGCGACATTTGAAAAAAAACAGTAGTGCGAAAGCCGTCATAGTAGCCTTGAGAAGAGACTTGTATTTATCCTGAATCTAGGAAAGTTGGAAATCCTGAGGGAGAATTCTGTTTTCATGGCATTATCATAGAACATTTAAAATTTTTGATTTGATGTATACACTTGCACAAGGCACCCAAAGTTTTGGTAAAATTTTTGAAAAGATTTGAAAACAAAAACGTGAACCAGATTTTGAAAAGTTTGAAATCTTGATTATTCGAGGATTCAAGGCATTCGATTTGACTTAACCGTCTTTTGAAAAACCTTCCGTTGATTTTTTTTTTTATTTTTAGGTAAATGAATTTTGTGGGCATATTCACTATAAACCCTTACGAGCACAACTCGCCCACTAGGGGTAACCTTGGGGTTTAAGGGCTTGTTGCATACGCTAAATGCGGCTGAGAGTGCCAGTGAAAGTGGCATTTTTCTTTTTGTCTTTGCATTTAGTTTAGATTAGATTAGACTAGAAGACCAACCCTAGTTCGCATATTTTGCTCGGGACTAGCAAAATGCTAGTTGGGGGGTGTGATAAGTTCTTAAAAATGCATAATTTCATCATCATTGTAGAGTAATTAAGGACTTAATTATCAAATCATGGACTATTTTAGTAAAAAAAATCATGATTCTGTATTTGTGGGCATCAAAGTCTGAATTCGAGTAAAAATTCATCCAAAAATTGCATTTTCACATAAAATCATAAATTTCTCTATTTTAAACATTGGAAGCCACAAATTGCTTATAACTTTTTATTCACACATGAAATGATGGATTTTCTTTGCACCATTGATTTAATTGAAGAAAACTTGATAAAATGTTGAAATTTTATGCATCAATTTAGTGTGAATTGGGCCCGCATCTTGCATCAGTCTTTACCTATATGATTAGATTATTCTTTAATCTTTTCTTTTATTTTTGTAGGGAATTTCAGAAATTGGGGCTTGCGGAAGAGAATTGATGAATCAAATGCGCCATGGGACCCACCTTCCTTGGCCTGGATTCTAAGGTAGGGGTGGCCATGGGAGGGTCCGCTTTCATATGTAAGAAAAAAAAATCAGATTTAATCACTTGAAGATAAGTTCCAAAATTGCGGGCCATGAGATGATGAGGTGTCATATTTACTCTCCAACAAATATTGCTTGCATGTCATGATGGATAGCTAAGATTCAATTCAAGCCAAACAAAGAAGAAAAATTTACAAGGGAAATTCAAGCATTGCACACAAAAGTGGGGCCCATTATGTGTTCCAATTGATAATACAAATCTGAATTTCAGATTTGGAATTATTTAAGCCAAGATGGAGAATGTCCAAGCATATGAATCTTTTTAAAGATTCATGCACCCCTTGTGGCCCCACCAAACATTCAAGTTCTGAGAAGAAGATCTGATTTTCAGATTTGAGGAATTCAGATTTGAGGAATTTCTTAAGAGAGGAAGTGGGCCCGGATTTGGATAGATTTAAGCGAATTCCAGAGTCCTAAATATGGAGGGTAGTAACCAAGAAGTTGCAAGAAAAATTCAAATCCAAAGAGTCAAGGTTTCCTGAGAACTCTACATGTTGGATTTCAGTCAAGATGTCCAGATATGTTTCCAAAGATTTGAAAAATTTTGCAAGCCAAGAACCTATCCAAAGGAGATATCACACATCCAACACTTTGCCTTCCCAAGCTTTTCCATTCCAAGTTGGATGTCCAAGCTATGATTGGAGATAAAATTTAAGATTCTAATTTTGAATCCTGAATCAAGAAAGAAAAGAAAACAAAGAAAAAAAAAATTCCAAAAGAGGCTTTATACGTCCAAAGCCATGAAGGTTCAAGATGATACACTCCAAGTGGGGTCCACATGCATTCAAAAATTGCATAACAAATTTGATTTTCAAATTTGAAATTTATTTGGAAGAAAAGTGGGCCCAAGAGAGGAAGTTGTATGAGATAAAAACAATTCTATTTTTACTAGGATTGTGGACCAATCCCTTGAAACTCTCTCAAAACCCTCTTAATCCTAATTCAACTTAGACCCCACACTATTAATACTTACCGAAACTAAAATCTTGCAACCCAAGTCATCAAAATTGTATAAAAAGAGCCACAAAGGGTTGGACGTGCATTCCATCTTCCCCCTGCACCTTGGACGATCAACAACAAAATTTTCCCCGTTTCCATTAATTTTTCTCCATCTCTCATCTTTCGATCACAATTTCATCCAAGGCCTTCCTTAAGGCACATCACCACTTGGATTTCTACGCCGTCGCGCCGCCGCCGTTGGTATCGTCATTCCACCATTGGACCAGCCATTCATCATCTTCTCTTGCTTGGATTTCAGATTGTGAAACGAGAGCCGATTAGATCGACGTTCAAGACCGCGAATCCCTCTCCTCCGTTTAGTGTTTCATGTGTACAGGATAAGGTTGGATGCACTTTATTTTAATTTAAATAATTTTGTAATGGCTATTTGCTTATAATGGGTCTTGCATTAATAAATCAAGTTTATAGGGTCTTGGTCTTCACCAATGGGTTAATGTAGAATTTTTGTGCATAGTGACAGTGCGCACTTGGTGCGGTGATCCTGATTTTTCTTGATGGCATTAAGCAAAGTAACCGTTGCAAAGTTTTAGAATCAAAATCCATTTTTTTATACTTTGATTTTATTTTATTTTATTTTATTTTATTTTTATGCATCTTCATAATTATTGCAATTGGTTGGACTGACAAATTTTATGGTGAATGCAGTAGTTAGATTATGTTTTTAGATTATGATTTTTCTTTTTCTTTGGTTGTAATTAATTTTATTCAGACTTTTAATTAATTTTTTTTATTAAAGTAGGATTTGTGATTTTTATAGATTTTTTTTAATGCTAGAACTAGTTTTTCTATAGGACAGGTTTTGCGCGATTAATTGCTCCATGTGGATCGATCTCAGACTTCACCGAGTTATTACTATAATCGCGGCCTTGAACTTGGGGCCTACGATCAATGTTCGACTTCAGTTAGTCTTCAAGCATGAAGATAAGGTATCGAAATTCTTAAATGTGTTATGTTATTGTCAAAACCATTCAGTATTATCAGTCTTCAAGTGAGAGATTTATGGGTTGGTGAAGCCTGATCTAAATTTTATTTTATTACGGTGGTTTATTTATAATTTATCGGTTTAATTTAGACCATATGTTATAAGGCCAAGTCCAATGATTATAGGTGTGTAGAGGTGATACCATTGTAATTAAGGATAAAATTGAGAGATAATAAGAGAGAGAATTGAATGAAAACCTTGGGATCGGTTCAGAGACCGATCCCAAGAATCGGTCCATGTAGCAGGACTCTTATACGGTGATAATCGGTGAACGGCTCGACCCACGTAAATTTATGTACGGTGGTTAATTCCCTGATTGCCTCGTAAATCGTGCCCTGAGGCTGGAGTGGGATGCAGGCGATGGACGGTAAAACTCCTTCCTTTGAGGTTATTCTCGGTAATCCAAGCATCATCATTGTAATCAGACAAGATTTTTTTACTTTTTACGGCGCTATTAGGAAACCGAGAGAGAGGAAATAATTCAAATTTCAAAAGCCGGAGGTGAAAACCAAAACCCTGCGATTTTCCAAAAACACCTGCTTCGTTTTCTCCTCTCCCCTCACCACCTCAAGCGAGAAGCCGATCCTCTCTCTCTCTCTCCAACTTTTCTCAAGTCATGCGTTTCTCATCAGCACAAGAAATTTTCCAGGGTTTCGAAATGGGGTGAAATCAGAAATATTTCAGTGATTTTGAGGATGAGGGTTCGATTGCTCTCTTCAAGAATTTCTAGGAACTGTGAATTTGCAATTCCTATTTGGGATTTCCTTTTGCATGGTAGGGTTTTTAAGGTTATTTTGATAGAAAGAGAATGTTTCTAGTGTTTGACGCTAATTTATACGGTTTCCACGCATCCATGCTTGCATGTCTGCTGCAGTGGTTTGAATTTCATATTGCATTGTAGACTGTGTAAGGTGTTTTTTTGCCGAAGAAGTGAAAAACAGTGTAGGGTTTCAGTTGGACGATACTTTCTAGGGTTTTTACTTGTTTGGGTCTCCATTTTCGAGGGATTCTCTGATTTTCTGGTGAATGGAGTTTGCTACATTTACGCGGTTTCAATCAAATCATTGTTAAGAACTCGAACCCTAGGGTTTTCAATCCAAAACCTCTCTCAGTAGCTTGCATTCGTTTCGCTAAGATGCCGGGGACTTGGGCCGATTGGCCCGATACCGTTACGGGAACTGCGTCGCAAACCCAATTGCATTCTCGTCCGACACGACCTTCGTACGTTCCCCCACACCTCCGAAACAGAACTGCTCCTGAAACGGAGAATTATCTCGTTCCGAGCTCCAATGAGGGCTCTAATTCGAATTCCCTTGGTGGGTTTCCTTTGAAACACTCTGGAAGTCGGGAGATCGGGCTGCGGGGGGGTGGGGCGGGCGGTGGAGACCGCCGTCGTGCTCCACGCGAGCCGCCGAACCCGTTTGATGTTTCGGACCAGTTGTCCGAAATGGGGGTCTCTGAGGAAAATTGTGATGATGGGGGAATCAATTTCGACACTTATGAGGACATTCCTGTTGAGGTTAGTGGATCAGATGTTCCACCAGCTGTGAATTCGTTTCAGGAGATAGATTTAGGGGATGCCCTAAACCAGAACATTAGGAGATGCAAGTATGTCAAGCCAACGCCAGTCCAGCGCTATGCAATTCCGATATCAATTGCAGGGAGGGATCTGATGGCGTGCGCGCAGACTGGGTCAGGGAAGACAGCGGCATTCTGCTTCCCGATCATTGCTGGGATTATGAAGAGCCGGTTGGGGGTGCAGTGGCCTCAACGTGGTGGCAGGATTGCCTATCCAGTGGCGCTGATCTTGTCACCGACGCGGGAGCTGTCGTGCCAGGTGAATTGCTGGACTTTTTGAATTGGCGTACTTGGTTTTGATTTGATTTGATTTGGTTTTTTTTTTTTTTTTTTAATTGTTGAGAATTCTAATATATTGTTTGTTTTGGAGATGCACAGATACATGAGGAAGCTAAGAAATTCTCTTATCAAACAGGGGTGAAGGTGGCTGTGGCTTACGGAGGAGCACCAATTCAGCGACAGGTTTGATGTTTTGTATTGTGATTATTGATGGTTTTTTTTTTTTTTTTTTATGTGTAAAAGCCAATTGTCTATGGAATGTGGATGTTTTTTAGGCATTTCTGAATAGTTTTTGTTATTTATTTACTGGAATTTTGATTGGAGTATTCATTCTGTTCTCACTGTTAAAATATGCTTTTCTGGTCAATATATAATCACTATTTTTTTTTTGCAGAACGTATTCGCCATTTATTAATCAATGCAGCTATACAACAGTCTATTTGCTATCATGATACTCATGAGCTTATTATTCCTTGTGTTTCAGCCAGTTCTAATGATTTGAGCTAGAGACCATAACACTTATTTGAATGCTATCAAAGAGATGGTTTTCTAATTTGATGATAAGTTTCTATCGAATGACTTGTCTTCGCATAGAAGCCTAAATCTTACCAAGAAGCCATTGCATTCTAAACTACCAAGAAGTTACATTCAGGATACCTCGATCCAAAACTTGATGGTTGGAATTTTTTCTCTTTTTTGTAGACGCTTAGAAATCATTATCTTTCTGTCATTAATGTAGCTCGAAAATGCTACACTTTGCATTTAAAAGGTGCTCATGTCATCCAGTTAACAAACATGACCTATTGACAATGAGTTGTAGGACTCCTTGGGCCACCCAAATTTCGCAAATAAAAACTGAAACATGAAATTTAGCATCATCCAATCAAGAATCCCTGCTTGTAAGCAATAACCATGCATAAAAACATTCTATTATAAATGTAAGATTTTGCTTATAATTGATTAATGGATTGATGCATTTGAATGACCAATAAGTACAAACTTCTACTGTCCGTTTTCCTTTGATCATGATGTCTTTAGCTGGATGCTTGATGTTGCTCATCCAATGGATGATGTTGGTTAATATTGCTCACCCAATGGATGATGTTGGTTAACATCTGATTTGCTTTGGAAATTAACTTCTCATGTAGTTTAATATCCTGAAGGATTGTTTGTATTTTTGGAAACTTATATTATTTTTTCTGCCTAACAAATTGTTTGATTTAACTTAAATTATTTTTTCTCCCTAACAAATTGTTTGATTTGATTTTCAGAAATTTGCTATGGTTTGTTGCATATGTTGTAGATTATGAGGATCACTAGTTTTTAGTATCTTAATTCTTAAGTCTCATCATTCCCTTTTAATTGTAGTAAATTGTGTCCAACAGATGCGCGATTTAGAAAAGGGGGTAGATATCTTAGTTGCTACTCCTGGGAGATTAGTGGATTTGGCTGAGAGATCTAAGGTCTCTCTACAAATGATAAAGTATTTGGCTTTGGATGAGGCTGACCGGATGTTGGATATGGGATTTGAGCCTCAGATTCGGAAGATTGTTGAACAGATGGACATGCCTCAGCCTGGCATCAGACAGACGATGCTTTTCAGTGCCACATTTCCTAATGAGATACAGGTTTGTTTCATACATTGATAACTATGTTTCAGTTTCATGATTTTCCTGCCTAAGAATGTAATACTTAGGTACATCTACTCACATGACTGGATACACACACACACACACACTCCTTTCTCTTCCTCTTGTTTTGTTTGCTGTCAATGTTGTTATTCCAGCTTCTGTATGGGTTACAATTCACATAGATACTAAGGAGAATATCCTATCTGTGATCTTCATGTGAATGCTTATCATTTGTGTTTATGGTCAATGCAGAGATTAGCTTCTGATTTTCTTTCAAATTATATATTTCTGACCGTTGGAAGGGTTGGTTCGAGCACTGACCTAATTGCTCAGAGAGTTGAATTTGTTCAAGAGATGGATAAAAGAAAGCATCTCATGGATCTGCTTTATACCGAAAGAGCGAATGGAACAAATGGAAAGGTACTTATACTAAACCACTGTGTGTTTGTTGATAATTCATCCTTGACTTTTTTTAATCATTTATTGATTCTAGGGTTTGAAATCATACTGTCACCTGTTGTTGCAGCAAGTTTTGACTCTAGTTTTTGTGGAAACGAAGAGAGGTGCAGATTCGTTGGAGAACTGGTTATGCATGAATGGGTTCTCTGCAACAGCTATTCATGGAGACAGAACTCAGCCGGTCACTACTAATCTATCACTGTTTTATGTTGTTTCTTGTATTTTATATTTATATTTGCATATATTTCTGAATTTGGATCTGCAATTTACTGGCCATCCTTTCCTATTCCTGGGCGGTGCAGTGGTACCTGCTGTGGGCTATTTTGTGGGTTGGATTATTTGTTCTTGGATGTTTTTTTGAAGATACCTTTTTAAAATTTTTGATGCTAACTGCATTAAGTGTCTCCATGAGTTTTTCTTTCTTTGTTGCTTCCTTTTAGCTTATTGTTGGTATTGCCATTAAATTGTGGTTAAGAAGTTAACTCTTTGACTGCTGTTGTTGTGCATCTGTTAGACATCTCTGAAATAATTCAAAAACTAAAAAAAAAATACTTGTTGCTTGGTTTCTTTGATAGGTGGAGGTGTACTAATTCTCTTTCTGTTGTATTTATTTAGTCACTCTAAGGAGTCATTTTACAAGAAGTTGAGTGTTTTACTGAAACAGGCAAAAAGTGTATACATACATTCATTATTACAAGTCACATTCTACCTTGGAGGATTTATTTGCTAAACCCATTTAATCTCTGTTATATATGCTTTTGTGTGCTTTAGGGTTGTTGATGGAGATGCCCTTGCTGTTCCAAGCACAGCTCATTTATCATGTATTTAGACCTGTATACAGCTTTCAGACCTTAGGCATAGGCCAAGTTCATTAGCAAAATATCATGTTCTTTTCTGTTGAACTTATTGGGCCAGTCTGTTCCTATATTTATTTCTCTTAGTTGGCATAGACTCAGGTTCACTCCTGTAAATCAGTGCTGTGCTTGGTCCACTGGCCTTAAAACGCATTCACTTCTGCCCAATCCGATCTTGGATTGGCCATCATGTGGGCAGCACTATATGCTGTTTGTCTGGCAACAATTGTGACTATTTTTTCTTTATTCATCACTAGAATCTCTTTTTAGCTCTACCTTCCAATTATTTGATTTCTTTTCCCGTTGTTTCCTAAGTCTATCGTGAAATTATTTTATTTTCTATTGTAATGGCTGAGTAGAACTATTATTTTATTTTGGAAAGTCAGAGGTGATCTTTAAGAGATAATTGTGCTTGTTTCAATTCTCGCTTGAAGATATATAAAATTATGTATGAGTTTTATTGTAGAAATGAAAATTGTCCTTCCCTCCCTATGTCTATAAAAAGTTTTATTTATTTATTTTTATTGAATGTGTGACCTTTGGGTGCATATCTTCTGGTTACTCTGTGCTAATGTTTGCAATATTTTGACTACTTACATGTTGGGCATTATGGGTGCTATGACTTTAACTCATAGCTATTGGTTCACCTTCATTTGTTGTTTTGATCTGAGTCATATGACACATGTTTTTTTGGTCCCTGAGTTTTTTTTTAGAATTGTTGTGAGTTCTTCTGATTGGCGGTTTTCTGTGAGTTCTTATTTATTGTACAGATCCAGTCCAAAGATCAAACATGTGGTACACAATGCAAGTTGTATTTTATGAAGTCAACGACGATGTCATTAGTAGTTAAAAAGAATGATAGTGGTTTGAGTACTCAACAAAATGTAATTGCTAGGATCCTCCTATTATTTGATGTTTGGAAGTGTTTTGTCCTTGATGTTGCCAAGGATGTTGTGGATTTGTAGGAAAATGTAACATAATCAATGGATGATTTGCCACAGTTTTCCTTAGTTGACCACCAAAGATGGAGTACAACTCCTTTTTCTTTTTAATTTTTATATCCAGGATCTTATATACTTGGTTTGGTTTGTAGGAGAGGGAGCAAGCACTAAGGTCGTTCAAGAATGGAGTGACTCCAATTATGGTAGCTACAGATGTTGCTTCTCGAGGTCTTGATATCCCACATGTTGCGCATGTTGTCAATTTCGACTTACCAAAAGATATTGATGATTATGTTCATCGAATTGGACGGACTGGCCGAGCTGGCAAGACTGGCTTGGCAACAGCTTTCTTCAGCGAGGGCAATCAGCCTCTGGCAAAGGCGCTTGCCGAGCTCATGCAGGAAGCGAATCAAGAGGTCCCTTCCTGGCTTAGCCAGTATGCTGAGAGGTCCTCTTATGGTGGAGGGAGGAGTCGGAGGTCTGGTGGCAGTGGTCGATTTGGTGGTTATGACTACAGAAGAGATGGCTTTTCCAGTGGAGGTAATAGCTATTATAATTCGGACGCTGGCGGTGGGAGCGGCAGCAGCAGCTTCACAAGCACCCCATACCCATCCTTTAATGTGCAAGCCTCTTCTTATGGAAATGGTCTCGAGTCAATTGTTGCCAGTGGTTGGGACTGATGCAATTGCTTCTCTTTTGAATTCTATTTTCTTCAAATTAACACTTTATTTTGGGTGTATATGAATGCAGATAGGGTCATACTTCCAGCTAAAATTTCATATCTGCAGAGCCTTGCTATGTTTAGGAATTAGGAGTTAGGGGTTCTGTGTTCAGTCTTCCCTAGTGTTTTTTGTTACTAGCTCCCTTCATCTGACATCTGTTTAGAGTCGTTGATCAACATTTTGTCCATACTTGCCTTGACTGATTTTGGTACTGACTACATAGAGTTGAGGGTTTTGAACCGCTCCAGATGCGATTCAGCATTGTTTGTTGTCAAATGCTTCGTGATTTGCTGTCTTAACTACTATGGATATTTTGTAAAGCTCTGAACAATCAAATGTTTATGAAGTAAAATCACCTTTAAGTTTGTTTTTGTGTGATGCTCTTTTGATTTTAATAGTTGGATTCATTTTTTGATGTGTAAAAACTAACGAGTATTGTTAGAAGTAGGACTTGAGTTGTTTTGTTAAATTAAACCTTTAATTTCAGTGTTGCTGTTCATGGCAGCATGAATCAACATATAGCTACTGTACATATTAACTTGTCGTGGACTCTTGGGTGATTGGGGATGTTGATGCTGCTGGAGGTTTTCCACATCGTGTGATTATCATTCAGGTATGTTCTATCAGCAGGAAATTAAATTTTCCATGTCGTGCCTGTTTCTAGACAACAGCAAGCTTCTCGGGGCTGATTATATCTTTCTAATCCGAGGGTCTTAGACCTTTTCATCAGATTAATGGGTCCCATCGTAAAGATGCATGACAGCATTTGCGTATGTAAAGTTTTCTTATTTATAGAAATGAAGCATAATTTTGTTTGCTTGGAATCACTTTTAAGAAAAAAGTCATCAGTGAATGATACGTGGGTGGAAAGAGAGAGCAAGAAAAGTTCTATCAGTTTTATGCAGTGGACATTGGAAATAGTGGGTCTCAAGGGCGGTGAACGGTTTGATCATGAGCTAGGAGCCTACCAAAGTTGATAAAAAATACTGGGATTAACTAATAAACTTTCTATTTTTCACATTTCTGAAAATTCCAGTGGATCTTATTATACTAATAAGCTTCATGCTTGTGGTTTATCATATTTGATAGTTTGGATGATGAATAGAGGGGCCGGTAGGGTTGCAAACGGGACGATTTCGCATCGGAACCATACCGGATCTAGATCTGTTTCTAAATACCGGTTTCGGATTCGGTTTTGACTCGTTACTTGTTTTGTTGGTTCTAAACTAGATTTTGATAGGAAAACCTAGATTCAGTTTCGGAACTAGGTTCTCCTAGAGGACCGGAATCTAGCTTCATAATGATATCTAATTTTTTCTTAAAATAAGTATATTATTCAACTTACAATAGTGCATAAGTATTTTACCTCCAAGATTATATATAAAATTATATTAAAAAAAAAGAGAGCTGATTTAGAGTTACAATTTGCAATATCAAACACTCATATGTCAGGTCCCTGCTCTATGGGTCGGAACCTATATAGACTTAGAATCAGACCCGTTTATTAATTTGAACCAAATTTGGGTTCTGGATCCGAATCCGTTTATGAATTGGAACATAAAATATGTTTAAGATCTGGTTTTTGGCGGGTCGGAACTTTCGGATAATCAGAGTAACGGATACCCATTTGCAACCCTAGCCACCGGCCACACAAACTAATTAGAAAATGAGGCTTAGATTTTCTCTACGTTATTCATACATTTTGTCAAAATAGGGATATTGTCCATGACTGTTTCTTTGGTTAGCATTTCATACAAGAATTTGGATGAGTTTTATTTATTTATTTATTTATTTACATGATGTGACACCTTATCCCCTGTCATTTGCAAATGGTATGTTTCTTAAGAATCATTTCTAAATTTAAACCAACTAAGAGTCGCAAATGTGACCTCGACTTTTCTAGGAATTGAATTACTGGAGGTGATAGCTTGGTATTCATTTACCATCTACCCTTGATTTAATTTAATGATACGTATTGGATACTCACCTTTGAATCTTCATTTTGTCACAACTAATAGAAATGAAAAGAAACCAACGAGTGGTGGCTTAGTTGGCCAAGGACTCTTTACCTAAGGAAGTGGTGAGGTCTTGTATTTGACACTTACTCTCATTGGCCACCTCTCATAGTTTTACCCGGCGCATGTGGATATGAGGGTTTGCATATGCCTCTAGAGATTAGTTCTTGGCACTCCATAATCGAATTTCCCTTGAGCTCATGGCCAAAGGCTCCTGGATTGGAACGTGCTGGGCGGGGGATACCCTGGGTTATAAAAAAAAAAAAAGGAAAACGTTAAGTGTTAAAATTCTTAGGAGTTCAATTACTTGAAACAAACAAGCCCATTATATATTTGGAAGGAAACACTCTTGGATTTCCTGTGAAATTACTGCTGCCTTCGATGTTTCAAGTCGCTGGTATGGCTTAATAGGAATTCTACAGAAGGCCTTCCGATCCAAGTGGTAAAAATGGAAGAGTTAAAAAGATGAAGATCTACAAATGTCCATCAAGAAATCTCTCCTATAAGAAATAATTCAACACCCATTTCCGTTGTAAATAAAATCTGAGGGAAGTGAGGGTTCTTGTGCATCTCCCCTTGAAGGTAATTGTGTAGGTAAGCAAATGGTCTCTATGAACTAAAATTGTTTAACAAAATAACAAAGTCCAGACAATGAAAAATATCTAATATTCTTTAAAGGGCATTTGTTAAAATTCATGAAAAAAAATAATAAATCATTAGGGAAGAAAGGATCTGAAATTTACCTTGTAATTTGTAATATTTGGAACCTATGGGTTGATTTCGAAATAAACAAAGACTTGGATTTTTTCTTACTTGATTAGTGTATAATATTGATTAGTATGCTTCTTTATAAATGTTTTGTAACCTTTTAACTTCATATGTAAGATCCAACCTTCAAAATCCATTTAAAAAACCTAATAGAAATGTATCAGGTGCAAAGTCCAAGTGAAACATGGACTTGAAAAAATAAAAAAAAAAACAATTTGCACATGAGAACTTCAACAATCATGTACTTCACTCTGCAACATTCAGAGCTTCAGCATGTAACAAAGTGCAACATCTAAGGATGGAGCATTATTCAACAATATTCAACATCCTTTGGCAGAGTCGTTAATTTCCTGCAAAAAGTATCACCAAGGAAAAATATAAAATTATAATCTTCAATAAAACACAAGTAAAAAAGGCCTGAAATTTAGAATAACACCTACAAATCCAAAGCATCGTCCTCTGTTGGTGTGTCGATTAGAAACTCGATCTTAGAATTTGTATTACTTTGAGACCAATCTTCTTCCTTCCCTTGTGCATCTGAAATATTGGGTTATTACTTGAACGTTCAAATTTGTCAAATGTTATATACAATGGATACGAATTGAAGTTAATAATTTTAACAATAAAGTACTTTTTCGATAGGTGTCGAACACAAGACCTCTCCACTTTTATAGGAACGAAAAACGATTCAAATGTTTATTAAGAAAGTGATACATTAGATTTGACACACTGCAATGTTTATTTTAGTGCAAAGCTCCGATAATTTATTAAAAAAAACGAGAAGGCTCCAACAATGAAATGACCCAATTTGGTTATAATGTCGATGTACTTGTTTTCTATTGTTTTTCACGCAATGAAGGGTCCTAATGCTCTTTCTGACACATTGGTGGTTTCAGAATTGTCATGTGGAGATGCAAATATTTCATTTTTCCAGTGGCATCATTTCTCAAGTTTATTATTATTATTATTATTGGCACCATATTTTGTGCCTCTGTGTACACGAGAGAAGCTCAAATAGAGGAAAGCTCATGTATCCATCTTATCAAAATCAACATCTACATATGTTAAACAATGAAGATAATGCAAGCTAACCTGCACATCATAATAAAATTCAGCAACATGTATCCTGGCGACCCTTGAACCCAATTAACCCATCTAAATTTTCTTTATGAATGTTAGATCCTGTCCACAATAATAATTGAATCTATTGATATAGTTAGTAGTCCCACGTGCATAATTTAAGTCTTCTAATGTGCAATGTGAACAACAATCTCATTAATATGAGTATTGAGACGGCCCCTTCTCCCAGATTAAAAAGCACACTCCATATCAACAATATATACAACATATCTATAACAATCAATTATTAAATTTTAAAATGCAATGGTCATCAAAACAAATAAGGTTGCTGGAATGAATCAGTATTAACTAATTCAATACATATACCAAGTTAATCTTACAACTCTATCGTAATTTTATTTTTCAATTACAACTAATCCTATGCAAGGAAATGATAGCAAAACTAATGAGACCATCCGATTCAACACTGACAAACAAAAAAAAAAAAAAACGTTTAAAACTGATTCATATATAAGCCAGATTGATCGTGTAACAACAGGCAACTTATATTGTGGTAAGCAATGTTATAATCAGTGTCAAGAAATCCAACATCACATTCACATGCAACAATCATTAGAGAATAATGATGCCATTTATTTGAAAAGTGGCGCCAGTTACAGTCTTTTGGTAATCGAGTTGAATTATGGCAAGGGTTTAGATGCATTGGACCCTCAAAATCGCAATTTTCATGCTACAAGTATAAGAAGAAAATTTGATTACAAGTTGCAATTGGGAAAGTTCATATATATAAAAGGTTTCATCAAGCACTGACAGAAAAAAATCAAAATGTTAGATTAGGGAGATCAA
Organism: Camphora micrantha; assembly: GCA_003546025.1. Classification (NCBI taxonomy): domain Eukaryota; kingdom Viridiplantae; phylum Streptophyta; class Magnoliopsida; order Laurales; family Lauraceae; genus Camphora; species Camphora micrantha. The sequence goes on along the minus strand of QPKB01000007.1, from coordinate 23,228,433 downwards.
CAAAAAGAAATTAATAATGTGACTTGTTGACTAACAATGCCTTCATTCTTAGAGGCAATCATTCAAATAAAGTATTTTCAAGACTTATTTTCATACCAAGCGGCTCCTAAGACCAATATGTCTGGGAGATGGTAATTCCAATGTGGGAGAAAGTGTAGAGTGAGATCTGCACGAGTAAGCGCCCATGAACTCGATTCCACAATGGCCATCGATTCTATTTCGAATTTTTGCCATTTGATGCGTATTTTTGCTGCAGAAAGGGAGATTTAGTAACTTTTCATATACTAGTGAGGCCATGCACGTGCAAGGCACGTCCATAAAACACATAATTGTTATATGAAGATATTCTTGTCTACGTACAAAAATGTATAGCGTATCGTTGAATATGTATATATATGTAGAAAATTAAAATTGGCATTAAACAAACAATAAGTTTC
>QPKB01000007.1:22962996-23222996 GCA_003546025.1 Camphora micrantha | reverse complement strand
CCTTTTATCCGATCATTGCAGTAAGATTTATATTATCTTATATGCATGCCCATCGCCTGTGTTGAAGAAGGGGAGAGTTTTGCTGCTCCCGCCGCCTGTCGCTTGCTAGTCCCTATAGCAGGAGAACCCGAAATTGCCGTAGCTGTTGCGCCCATCGCTGCACGATCATAGCCGTCTGTGACACCCATTGATGCACTATCGCAGCCATCGCTAGAGACTGCCGTTATCGTCGCCTTCAGTCTGGCAGCCCTCCTACGCTGGCCATGGAAGACCATTGTCTGTTTCCAAACGACAGGTTCTGAGTCTATTCTGTAATAGAAACCGTTGGGAGGAAGAAGATGACCCCTCAGGTTGGGTCCAGTGTGCGTCAGGTCCGACTCGCTCGCTCTAGAAGCCCAACAGTAGTTCCAAGTCAAGAACTAGACTTGGGTCATTTCGGATCAGGTCCAACCCAACCCGTTTTACAGTTGCCCAGATTCAGAAGCAGTCAGGCTGACGCCTTCTGTACGGTCAAGATTAGGTGGTCTGACTGTTTGAACGACCATATTTGATTCTCAATTTCTGAAGCCATTCGGATTCAGAATTGCGCTCTATTTTTTTTATTGGATTCGTATCGACGAGATCTACAAGGTAGACAGAATAGATTGACAGTTTGACAGGTAGAGAAATCCATCAAGTAGATTGTCGCAACCCCGGACTGGGTCAGCGGGCCTAATCCGGGATCGAGACTAAATTGGATGATGATGATGAACATTCGTACCATACTAAGAATTTATTTAATCAATACGTATATGAGTCGATAAAAAGATGCCACTCGTATATGCGATCTCCCATATGTGTCCGCGGTGAGGATATCACAACAATATGAATATTTCTTTTAAATTCGGAAGCGTGTAGTAAATCTAATTTATACATTCATATCTTAAATGAAAAGATTGAAACGTTTCTAACAAGTATTAAAATGAGCAATGATTAAGGTGAATAAGGTTCTCGTATGTCCATTTCAATATAAATTGGTACTTCTTGAATTTGGAGACATTCCAGGCTCTTTATACACCTTATGGATTTTCAAAACTTCAAATGAAGGTTTGTAATTCGATTTCTCTTTTCAAATGGGTTCAAATAATGCTTATAAGTCTTCCCATAACAATAGGGTTCCCAACAATCATCTCTCAATTATTTAAACATTTCATATATACTCCCAGAATAGCTCCAGGTGAACAGTGTTCATCGCTCGAGCGGATATTAAGTTTGCTTGAACTAACAAGGTTCTGTGAGAGTCCTGATATGATTCTGGGAAGGTTCGCTCGATTGAATATAGGTTCGCTTGAGCGAACTGTCTACTGGAATTGTTTGAAACCTTTTCTGTAGCGACCTGTCAAGTTCGCTCGAGCGAACTGTCCAGAAACTGATTCTGAGACAGTTCTGCTCCTTCTATCTTTCTCTTCTTACAACTCATATAAGTTTCATTTCCGCTCCAATATAGGAGGTTCCAAATCTCCTTTTCAACATCATTTAAACTCCACATCTACACTTCCATAAATCTCAAACGAAACATCTTCTTCTCAATCACATTCAACCACAAAAGATGAGAGAAAACCCAATCACAAGGATTCATTTATACTACAATCAAGTAATAAATGGAAGGCTATCAACCACATTTTTTCAAAACAATAATGAGTTAGCAAAACTCTTAATGAACATTTATTTCAAGTCAATACAAGCAATAAATATGGACATGAAAAACAAAACCAACATATTTTTCATAAAACATTTAAGTGTTCAAACTTATCATTTCATCCACTTGCCTCAAGGTCTCTAATCAAGAAAATCAAGAATCTAATCACTCTTTCCAAGCAAAGCTCCAAAGCTATACAACCCCCCCCCCAACCCCCCCCCAAACAAACCATAAATGGGTCAAAACAATGAAATAGAAAGAGAGAGTTTCTAATAGTGAAAATGGAGCTCCTCTAGGGTTATAAGAACACAAATCTAGAAGATTAGGGAGGAAGCTTACATGGAAGGTCTTCTAATGGCAAGAGTTAGCTCAAAGAAGATCCTATGATGGGTGATTTTCTTCAAGAATAATGTTAATGGAAAGCTATCAGTTGGAGGACTATTAAACAAAAATGTACCGCTGATTCCACCTTTGGCAGGATAGGCGTTTGTAGTTTACTGTGACAGCAGCGAGGCAGTCGCTTAACCCAAGGAACCCAGGAGTCATAAGAGCCAAAAGCATGTATAGAAGAAGTACCACTTGATCAGAGAGATTGTGTAGAGATGTGATATTGCCATCAACAAGATAGCATCTGTGGACAATCTGACAAATCTATTTACTAAGCCTTTGACCACAGAAGTCTTTGAGCAGCATGTAGACGAGATGGGCATGAGATGTAATCCTGACTGACATTGAGCCCAAGCAAGAGATTGTTAGATTATATGGTCTCAATCCAGTGGATGTTGTAATAAATTGATTTATTTCATTATTTGTCAATATAATCATGCTTTACTTTCATGAGATAAATGGTGTTTCATTACTTTCTTAAACATAACCAATACGAATGACATGATGGTTTATGAGATGGACCGGAGCTCACAAGTATATTAGATGTGACATATGTGTGTTGATGAGATCCACATACAGGAGACAAATCACAAATCCTATACTTAAATTGATTCACAACCAGTGATGAGATTCGGCATCTCATCTGATGAGGTTGCAGCACTTTGATCACTATGAGATAGTGTGATTTGTTTCGATTATCAAAATGTAAGATTCTGGATCATGGTGCTGGTATATTGAATGTAATGAAGGACCATGAGAAGTACCTTATGAGATACTATCTATACTTTAAAGTCTGCTCTCATAATTCCCTAGCAATAGGCTCTCAATCCTGAGACATTAATGAACTTAAGTTTATGTCTATTCATTTGCTTTGAATCACTAATAAGTGAGGCCAACTGTAGGTCAACACTTCGGTGTCTTGGGTACGTGGTAGCAGGACTGTGTGAACATTCAATGGTCAAGATAGAATCTATCTACATTATCCTCTTGTGCCAAATAATGGATTTATCATTAGTAAGTGCACACCCATCTCAATTAAGAGTTAATTGGATGGTACTGATTATCACTATAATTAATTTGGTCTCAAGGATAATAAGATATAAATCTAATTTGGCGGACATGTCCAATTGATTTATGGATATAGATTGAGGGCCTACTTGTGGTAATAGAGAAGTTTAGGGTATTCTTTGTAATTTATTCCTAAGACTGGAGTGCAATTGCATTTATATAGTAGAGTTATTTGCAATTAACTGTGGGCTCGGATTGCACATGAGATGTGGGATTACGGTGTCTCAGTTGGAGCCAGCTTTCTATAGACTCCCCACGCTAACCTAATTATTAGATCATTGCTAATTCTATTTAAACTCAAAAGGAAAGGAATTAGAAAGTTACTATTTCTATTTAAAGTAAGACTTCTAATAGTGGTAATAGTAAATTACTAATTGTTATGGAAGCGAGACTTCTATTTTAATTAGAAAGAGAAGGTTGCATAGGGTTATAAATAGGGGAACCAAACCCCTTGGATGCCTTCCTTAGAATTCATGCCTAGTAGTGCAAGAGTTGCACTCCTTTCTTTCTTTTCTTCTTCTAGTTTCTTGTTCTAGTTTCCTTAGAGTTTCTAGTTGATTTTCTCTTGGAGATTCTGTCATTCTTCTTGAGAAAAGAGATCTGAAATGGGTTATAGCTTGTAAGACAGCAAGGTTTTGAAGATCCTTAATTTGCTCCAAGAAGAGTTCTTGTTCAAAATAATTGTCTTCTTCTCCATTAGAGCGCTATTGAGCTCTAAATGTATAATCTACTTCCTTGTATGTTGTGGATTTATTTTGGTTGCATGGTGTTGCTATTTACCATCCTAGAGATAGTGTTTACTGATCATGATCATGAGTTTGAGGTTCTTGGATCCTGGGTACGTACTTGATCCCTAAGTTAAGTGGGTTAAAAGTTTTTGAAACGTATCCACGAAGCCCACCTATTTCCAACATGTGGTCCATCGCTCTTTCTTTTCCTTTCTTTGATATTTACATGATTGAGCATGCTAGATGCTTTGATCACTACTACTTCACATGAAGCATCCTTCATTGCATGCAAACTTGCAAGGAGTTCCGACATTATGCAAAATCAATGCAAAAATAAATAAATAAATAATAATAATAAAATTTTGTAAGTACTATAAAAACTTCGGACATGTCATCTCTGATTGTAAGAAGCAACCAAAGAGTCATAGACGTATAGCTTATCAAGCTTCTACTGCTCATGCTCGTGCCACATCCTTCATTGCTAATGGTATTCCATTACAGCCTCCGCAAATAACTACCCAGATGGGGATTTCGTCTCTCTCATGTGAAAGGCAAGTGAGGTTAAGGGTCAATTGGGAAGATTGAGAGAGGGTTGGAGAGAAAGAGTAGGGTATAAGATGAGATACAGAAATTGTTTCTTCCACAAGAATTTTTTTTTTGTTTTTTTTTTTTTTTTTTTTTTTGTAGAAGATTACCATCAAATGTGGGGTGAATCGTGGAGATCTTCTATACCCAAATGGTGATTCTGTATCTTTTTCTTGTGAAGAATGATAACAAAGGAAGAGATAATCTGAAAAGATGATTCAGATAGAGTAGGGTATGTATTCTTTTTTTCAGACAAGATTACAATTAGATATGAGGCTAAATTATTAAGATGTTGGAGACTCTCTCTCTTCTTGTGTGCAAGATAGGAGGTGATGTAGTGTCTTAGAACACATGGCCACGCTGACGTAATATCTCAAAAAATAGTGTCTCCCGCTGGGAGAGCAGATCTCAAGTTTCTAATCTCGTACTTGGTTTAGTATTGCATGATTTGTCCATGTAAATGTTCAGGGAAATGATATCAATGGGTAATAGAAGTAGAACATTCATATGAGTAGTTATAATTATAGATTATAAGAGGAAGAAAATCTACAACGTGGAGAAAATATGAAAAACTTGCATGAAATATGGAGATAAAGAGAAATACTTGGAGATGCTTCTTGGGATAATTGAAGAAGTTGCAGGAAACATTGTGATGTTGTAGAACTTGAAAAGTTGGAACAGATACTCGGATGATTAGTTGACTTGAATCTAAGTTGAAGTTGTAGGAGAATGAATAGTTGCAGGCTTGTAGCAGTAACAACTAATAAGGAAGAAAGTGGACAGCGTGGAGAGTGGAGACCGGAAGGCATGGAAGAAAGAAGGCTATGAATGTGGATTGTGGAACGATGGAAGTGGAATAGCCATGAGGGTGACTAAGGAAGAACCCTAGTCCCTAGAGTTAGAGTTAATGGATGTTAATGACCACCCATGTACATTCTAAATAAGTTTTGGTAATCTCAAAGACTATCAAAATAAACCAAAATTGAAAATTTTCAAGATCAAGAACAACCCCCCTACGCTTACATGTGCAACACAAGGCGTCATTGGACTGCTAGATTGGGTCCAACAGCTTTCAAAATTTTCCAACGCTATAGAAAAATTATTCTAATCCACAAACCAACTCAATTAAACTCAAATCTCACTTAGAAAACTAACCCATAACTAAAAACACACTAATTGTAAAAATTAGGGGTTGGGGTCTTATAGTTATTATCTTTAACCACCATGCTAGTTATGTCCAAATGCCCCTTGTCGATATGACGTATTCCTCTAGAAACAACTCTTAAGAAAGGTTGCCACTTCAAGTCTTCAAAGGTCATTTCAAATCTCTAACAGTCATATCCCGGGCCCGTTTGGTAATTTACTTTTAAAATAAAGTCGAGTAAAGTGAAATGAAAAGAATGAATAAAATATAAGTGAGTTATGATGGTATTTTATTTTTAGTTATTGGGGATGAAATATTTTTGACTTTTTGTATGGGGAAATGAAGTTTTTTTTGTCTTTTAGTGAGTAAATGTAGTTGCTTTTTGACTTTTTTTGAAAAAGATGGAGGGAATTTTTTGAAAAAGTGCTTTTGATGGGATGTTTAACTTAACTTGACTTCACTTGACTATATTAGTAAAATTACCAAACGGGCCCTTAAAGGTTGCATCCGATTAATATATATATATATAGAGAGAGATATAGATAGATAATATATACATATATGATTAACCTCATCTTATTTATTAATTTCATGTTTCGGGTGGGCCCATTGGTGCTCAAAAGTTGGTCTGGGTACTACAAACCACAGTCCAACATACAAAGGATCTGAACTTGTTTTATCTTGGAGGCAAACTTGACGGTAACCCAATTGCAGACAACAATCTGGTGTGCGATGACGACTAAAAATGCATATTGATCCAGTTCGACCCAATTTTTTTCATGTCCGAGCTTAGGTCCATGGGTTTAATACCTGAGGAGGACCTGAATATTCAAGGCCACAACCATATATCATCCATAATATATGCACATTAATTGTAAACTCTATTATGTATTTGGATATATATTCGGGTCTGTGTTTGATTCTCTAATTTAACTTGGGCCATGGGTAGGGGTACTGTAAGCTGGACCTACCGCCCGTCCAGATTTCGTTATCAGTCCCATTTGCAAGTCAGGTATGGGCCCGCTTTTTTACACAATGGAAGCGATGGAAACTGACCGCCGGCTTTTATCCCCCACAACATTCCTGGAGATAATTTATCTTCTATCCTAGATCAATGTTGAAACCTTTGACCCATTTAAGGATTTAACCGCCCCGTTTGACCTTGGGAGACGACCAATTCGTGGTGGGCCCCACCTGATGAGCTATCTTCGATGTTCCATGCGATTGAAATTTGAATGTAGGCTCATCCTAATAAATACATTCTATATGCCCAAATTCCATTATGAACAGCGATTATAGGGTCACATGGTTATTATCTGAAAGGTTGAAGTCATATCAGAAGGCAGAAGTCAAAAATACTACACTCACAACAGTATTCAAAGCTCCATGCAATTTAATATACATTTTAGCGGCTGACATTGTGATTATAAATATACGCATAGGCCTCTTAAGAATGTTGTGGTCTTGGTCTAATTGGATATTATTGTCTAAAAGGCTGAAGCTGTGAAACCACAACTGCAGAGAAGCATGAAACTAGTTGGATGGATAATATCCAAGAGGAGGGATGACCCCGACGCCGTGACATATAGGCGATTGAACGGTGAGGATGAGAGGAAGGAGGATTGTGTTGGGGTCCCCAAAGGGTGTGTTCCAGTGCTTGTAGGATTAGAGGAGAAGATGAAGAGATTTGTGATACACACCAAGCTTTTCAAGCATCCATCAATGTTAGCATTGCTTGAGATGGCTGAGCGGGAGTTTGGATATAATCAGTGAGAATACCTTGTGATGTGGAGTACTTTCAGCGAGTCATTCGAAGTACTTATCTGTTTCCAAGAATAAGAGAAATACACTACCTCCACCTTCTTTCATTTTTTTTCTTTATTCTTCGTTCTTTTTAATTCTTCTCCATGTAGCATATGTATGAATATATGCTGAATAACACTGTGCACTGAATTACTGACATATTCGTAGTATTTGATCATTAAAAGCTATGGTTTTAACCTTTGCCCTATCCAGTCATATCGCATGGCCCAACGAGTGTACCTTTCAGCCATGGCTAATACCGATTATCTATGTTAAGTTGAAACTTAAAAAATGTTTATATACATCTAAAGAATCTAAAAGCAATTAAAAATGAAGATCTTCTTCTTACTTTCTTTTTAAAGAAAGGATCTTATAAGCCCATCACAGTGACCATAAGACCCAATGACGGCCCAGTATTTATTGGTCTTCGTTTTCATTTCCTCTTTAACTTTGTCACGTGTCAATTATTGGTAATGGGGTTGTGTAGAATTTTAATATTCTTAGAAAAAGACAATTGATGCTAAGAGCCATTCACCTTTCTCAATATCAAGGTGCCGACCCACTTTCACTTTATTTGTATTTATAGATGTTTACACATGTACAGATAATATAAGAAAATATCACACAAGAAGTCCAAGTACCTGATCGTCCAGCCATCATAGGATCTCAAAGTGTCATCTACTTTTGTGTATCTGATGATTAAGATGGGCTGGATCCATCTACTATTGTGATGGATGCTTGATTTCATTCCTTGTTTTCTCCACAATCTAGGTCAACTGAGTTGGAGATATCTTTGACTTCATGATGCTGTGAGATCGAGAACCTTAGTGTGATGATTTTGAATGAGAAATCATAAGATTTCTTTCCTTTGTTTTGCTCAAATTTAGTGCACGAGTTGACTGATATCTTGGAAGGTTTGGGGGCCACGTTTATATAACTCGGATGAGCTGGGGCGTGAATCAATTGGGCTGAATTATGGTGACCCAAGTCATTACAAGTGTGTTGGAGTTGCCCTGAACCATAGTGAGTTGAGCTATCATTAGTGGGCTGAGCTCGTTGTGACTGGGTTAGATTTACAGACGTGCTATTTGGACCGACTTGGGGACCGATCCGTGGACCGGTCCCCAAAGTCGGATGTCAAATATCGATGATATTTGACATCCGACTTTGGGGACCGGTCCGCGGACCGGTCCCCAAAGTCGGTCCAAGTAGCATTTTTGTTAGATTTAACCCAAGCGACTTGCAGTCCTTGATACTCCCCCTCAAACTGGAGGGTGGTGCAAACAACACACCAAGCTTGGTCCGTAATAATTGATGGCCTTGCTTCTGCAAAGGCTTTGTGAAGAGATCAGCAATTTTCTCAGTGGACCATACAAAACGTGTGATCAAAGTGCCTTGAGCAACTTTTTCTCGAACAAAATGATAATTGTCCGCTCATGGAAGACTGGATTAACAGTCATGTAGAGTGCACTGAGATTATCACAAAAGAGAATTGGCAGTGTGGGTAGATAAAGCCCAATGTCTCGAAGAATATAGGTGATCCACACAATTTCAGCAATTGTGGAAGCTAGAGCTCGATATTCAGCCTAGGCACTTGACCGTGCATCACTGGGTTGTTTCTTTGCTGCCCAAGAGATGCAGTTAGAGCCTAAGTAAACACAGTACCCTGTTGTAGATCGACGTATGATTGGGCAACCAGCCCAATTTACATCTGATTGAGATAAGATCCGAAGTCCATAGTACCCCTGATGTAGCGCAAAATCCTCCTAGCTCCTTGAAAATGAGATGGGGTGGGTTCTTGCATAAATTCACAGACCAAATTGATAGAGAAGGAGAGATCTGGTCTGGTAAGTGTGAGATACTGCAATACACCAACTATACTCCTATAGACAGCTGCATCAAGTTGTGTACCCTTCGAGGAATGTAAGCCATGTTTTTTATTAAGAGGAGTATTGATGGGGTTGCAATATGGCATTTTTGCTCTGTTGAGTATCTCAGCAGCATGGCGAGCTTGGGATAGGAATAGACATCCATCAAATGATATGACCTCAATTCCAAGGAAAAAAAAATGAAGAAGACCTAAGTCCTTCATTGAGAACTCCATATTTAATTCTGAAATGAGGCGATGGAGAATATCATAGCTATTACTCGTCAAAATAATATCATCCACATAAAGTAATAAGAGTATGGTCCCAAGCGAGCAATGTAATATAAAGAGGGATGGGTCAGCTTGGCTGTAGCAAAACTCAATATGGAGAAGAAAAGTGCTGAAACGGTCAAACCAAGCTCGTGGTGCTTGTTTTGGACCATAAAGAGCCAGCTTTAAACGACAAACATGGTGAGGAAGCAATGGATTGGAAAACCCAGGTGGCTGGTCCATGTAGACTGTTTCTTTTAAGTTTTCCATGGAGCAAAGCATTTTTGACATCTAGTTGTCTAATTGGCCAATGTCAAACTACAACTATGGCAAGAACAGTTTGAATTGTAGTGGGCTTGATAACGGGACTATAAGTTTCATCAAAATTCACTCCTTCCATTTGATTGAAACCTTTCGCAACAAGCTGAGCTCTATATCTCTCTACTTCCCCATTGGCCTTGAGCTTAGTTTTATAAACCCATTTGGACCCAATAACATGCATATCTGGTGTATGTGGGACAAGTTCCCACGTATCATTTTGATGAAGAGCATTTAACTCTTCACGGCTTCAACCCACTGTTGCTTTTTTAAAGCAGAGGCAATTCCTATTGGCTCTATTAAATCCTCAATACGTTGGGAAAGTAATGATGTGAATTTTCCGGATTTAGACCTTGTTACCATAGGGTGAACAAGTTCATGTTTGAGCTTAGTTTTGTGCCGTGTATCCGGGCCCCCGGCTGTTTGAACAGGTAAGATTCAACATAGAAAGTGCCCGGGAGACCATCATTATTCCACCCAGTCTCCAGGCTAATTCATTAGATTGGCTAATCTCATTTGGTCTACTATACGAGTGAACCAATCTCACTTGGTCTACTTTACGAGTGAACCAATCTCATTTGATTGGCTAAAGGAATAACCAAAGCAAACAACTCAATCTGCTATCTGAAGTGAGATGGGCAGAATGAAAACTGCGCGGGCCCAGACAACAAGCACTACTTCTTAGAGACATGTCTATATCATACAAGAAATATATATGTTATTGGAGGCTATTGTGGGGGCATTTGCAATAATAGTATAGCTTGCGGGCAAAATTCAAAGACCCTCCCATCCCCCAAATATATATAAATCTGTGGCAGGTTCCCAATAATATAACCACAGAAGACTGTTTTGGCTGCAATCATATACCCCTGTCCTGACCCCAAGATAGGCAAATCAGGGGACTGGGTGTGTCATAGTCGAGGTCTTGGTCTTTCTTTTTCCAAGAAAAGACAGTCTCTTTGCATTGCCCGGGGTTTAAGTCAAAAGCCTCTATTTTTGAAGTCAGTGGGCAATTATAAATTTCTTTAAAACATTGGTTAAAATATCCTAATCTTTTGTTCGAAAACTCCGGATTTTAAAAGGATTAATCGGGTTAAAGACATGTTCAAATCAGGCCAAAGGTCTAGTTAAAACTTTAGTTTTTATGAGTCATAAAGCAAGGCCTAAGGGTCGGGCCCTGTGGGTCCTGGGGTGGGACCCATTGGTCCAAGTTGTACACATCAGATTGCTGATGGTAACAAATAGGAGAAGCAGGAGCTGTGTCAAGTGTGCAAGTGGGTTGAACCTGTTGCAGTGGGCTGGACAAGTGGCAGGTGGGCTGAATATGTTGCAAGTGGAAGCAGTGCAGGTGGAAGAACAGTGCAAGGGGAAGGCAATGCAAGTGGAGTTGCAGGCTGAAATCAATTGGAAATTCACGCTGAAGTCAATTGGAAATTCAGGCTGAAATCAGGTGGGGTTTTAGCTGAAAACAGGTGGGGGTTTCAGCTGAAATCAGGTCGGGTTTCAGCTGAAATCAGGTGGCTGGGCAGCGTAGGTGGAGGAGCAGGTGGGTGGACAGAGGCAGTGCAGGCTGAGATCAGTGCAAGTGGAAAAAGTAGTGGCTGGGGTCAGGGGAGCTGGTTTCAGGTGGCTGGTTCAAGTTGTGCATGTTCAAGTGGAGAAGCTGCAGCGCAGCAGGGAGGAGGACTCGCTGCGGGCAAGGAAGGAGGGGTGTTCAGGTTGACCGCTGGGGAAAGAGTGCTGTTGGCCAAAGGGTGTAGGTTAGCCGCTGGCAGGGATGAGGGAGAAGTCCGAGTGGCCGCTGGGCTGAAGGGTGCAGGTTGCCCGATGGTAGGGAAAAGCAACAGTGGACGCTGGGTGCTTACAGGTGGAGTGGCCAGTGACTACGCTAGTGGCCGCTGGATTGGAAGCAGCAGGTGGTCTCTGGTGCAGGGGACTGGTTGATAGCCGAGTGCAGGGGAATGGCCGGGCAAAAGAGGGGAAGTTGGCCGGAAGCTGAGCAGAGAGAAGAAGGCCAGCTACAGCAATGGATTTCATTCGTTTAGGGATTGAAATTTGGGGAAAGAAGATGATGATGTCGTTCCGCAGGGGATAAAGTTGTCTCATTCCTTTGTACGAACACTAAAATTGTCATTTTGGTGTATTTCAAACTAGGGATTTTTACCAAAAAAGTGTCTCTATATTTGTATTATATGGATTTAACTACAAATACATTCAAATGCCCATTTTGGTGTTCGTACGTTTATTTTTGACGGTTTTGCCCCTTCCTTTATCGAACGACATCATCATCTACATCCCTTTATTCCACATTCCCGCCAGAGCTCTTCTCCAGCCCTTTTGTTTATGGATGTTGGGGTAATGAGAGAAAAATAACCAGACAGTGAATAACTGTAAACATTCCTCTCACTGCAAACATCCCTCGTGTTTTCTCTGGGAGAATGTAGAAAGGAAGATGCTTGCACAAAAAAAGATTTTTGCCTTCTTCTTTTTTATATTTGATTTCCATGGATGGGGACGAGGTTAACCAGATTGACGTCAGTGAATCTAAGGGATTTAATTCCCTCATTCCCTCTTACTCTATCTCTATCTATGGCTGATTCTTTATCTGTTTTTTCTATATAAAAATACATTTTTTTTTCTTTCCTTCTTCTAGGTGCTTTTGTATCATTCATTTGATATTAACATGGTGAAATGGAACGAGTTCTTCTGGGTTGTTGGTAGATATGTACCTCATGTGTGTTTGTTGAAATAGAGATTCATTGCAATTTCTTACCATGACATATATATGAAACATGTACATCGTGGATATTTGTAAAGGGACTAAGGGAAACACTTTTATGTTTTTCATGCATGTTACATGTTTGATAAAATGCCTATAAGAAGGGAGCATTATTGAGGGTTTAGTAGCACTGTCCAGGGGCTCGGCGCAAACTAAGAGATAGTAAATTCAACCCAAGTCAATCTTGTTAGTGAAAAAGTAGTTTTGTTTGTGCTAAATTTACTGGACTGAACTAAGCAATGTCGTCAGTTTGTTACGTAAACATTTCGATGTGCTTGAATCCATAACCTGGTTGCTAACTGAGCTCAAATGTGGATTATGAATACTTTATGCGTATTAATACCAGTTGTTTTAGAAATGTTATGTACAGGTACATGGTCATCGTGGAAGCTTTTGACAGGATATTATTCCATATATCATAGCAGTGCGAGGATTCTCTTCAAAGCTTTCCATTGCTCTTGGTGGGTAGTTATATATATATATAGATTTTTATTTTCTTGCTAAAAAATTGATGTTTGTATTATATACTCTGTGTTCATTTTAGTAGCAATGGACTTTATATTTAAGCCATGCACTTTATGATTTTATAATCATCATCACCATTTTGGCCTTATCCTATCAGTTTATGGTCGGATAATGAGTACTACTATATAACTAGTGACAGCTGCATTTACTCATAAAAGAATAATTGAAATGATAAATTCATTGTATCCAGATTTTCATGATATTCAGGTACTTGAGATGTTTTACTTCTCTTTGAACCTTCAGGAATTTTATGTATGAAAGTAGTGCATTTCAATGAACAAAACTCTAGTATATTTTTGGTATAGTAAAATGTTTTATTATATGAAATCTCTTAGATGATATTTGTGTCTTGAGATTGATATAGGAGCATTCTATCTTGACATCATAATTAGAGCTTTATGCAACATTTGAACCATTATTGCCAATTTTGTAACATTTTTAAGTGATTGAGTAATTGTGATTTGTTTTGGAGTTAGGAGCAACGTGGGCCAGATTTGGTTATGTTTGGTGTTCTTGTCTTTCTTCCCCTTTTAAGTGCTATAAATTTGTGGTCACCTTTTATAACCAAGATTTGTGTAGGAGTCATGCTACCATGTGAATGTCATAATGCGAGCAGCAACAAATGTCTTATACATCTGAGTGTTGGAATGATACTTATACATCTGCAATGTTCTTGAACAAACTGTTGGTCAATTTGATAATTGCCTTGTGGGTGTTTGTGTGTTCTTTTCTTTCCTTCTTTTCTCACTAAAATATTATAGATGTGTTTAATTTAGCATTGGGCATGAATTAATATCTTAATGAAATCAATGCATTAGGTAAGTATTGCTTCTGCTACTGTATGAGTATAAAATTAATGCGTGGCTTGTCGATCCTCTTGTATGAGTTATGCAAGTCTTCCATTTTGTGAGATTTTCACAAGAAGTTTGATGTAGTATTGATTACGTGTTGATCTTGTTGTATGAGCTATGGAACCAACATTTTTTGCCAATATTCTCTTATGTTCTGACGTTAGATCTTTTAGTTTGCATCTTTGCCAATTTTGATTATTGAACTGGCTTTGGCAGGATTATCATTGTACCGGCTGATGTCACCTCTAATGGTCAAGTTATGGTTACGAACAGAGGACAATGAAGTAACAAGTAACATGCTTTCATTGCAAGAAGCGTGGTAATAATAGACAGACATGTAGAGATCCACTCTACTTTTTCCTTTTTTTTTTTTTTTTTTTTTTTTTATATTAGGCCTTGAACCGATTATCCATATACAAAAATAATATATGTTTGTGTACGTTAAAAGAAAGAGGGATGTGTTTGTATAGGTTCAGTTCATAGAAGAAGAAGAAGAAGAAACTGGAACAAATACTAGGGAACTCGTGACCCAAGTGTAGAATCCGCGATCGGCAAACTATACTTATTAGGAAAATGCATTTCTGTGCCAAATTCGTGAGCCTTTCTTATTGTTTATGCACCTCATTATAAAGTCATTGTCATTTTGTTGTTACAGACAAAATATGGGCGAAGAACCTATAAATAATTGTAATGATATCGTTATCAGAAAATTTTTGAAGACTAGATTTTGAGTGAAATCGCAAGTCTTTCTTATTGTTTATGCATCTCAATATAAAGTCACCATTAATTTCTTGTTGGACACAAAAAATGGATGAAGAAATTATAAATAATGGTAACGATATCGTTATAAAAAAAAACAATGTCGGGCACAAAATTCAAGTTCGTATGAGTAGGAATTCAAGTTCATATAATGTTAGGCCCATGATTTTACCTAACTACGCTGATTTATCCCCTTTTCTTTTGTTTCCTAGTCATGTTTTTTATGGTTGGTGAGAGATGTGAGCTCGTTTATCATGTAGAGATAGGATCCAAATTATTTTTTATGATACTTGACTTTTGATATTAAGTTGAAGTGTGAATCGTGAATGAATACACCCTTTACAAGTATGAACCTGAGCTTAGCATATTGAAATGCCAATATATATGCTACAACCCAGGCAAAGTCAATAGAGAACAACATGAGCCCACCTCTTTGGGCCTAATTGCTTTCTAGAATGCATACGAATTTTACAAATAGAAATGGTAGGAATTCACCTTAACAAAGCAGCAATAATGCCTTATATTTGCACAAGTTCTTTAATAAATGCACATTTTGTTATGGATTGAAATTTGTCATATGTTGAACAAGAACTCGTGCATTGGTTTAGTCCCTATTAAGGTATGAATTTAGTGCACCATAGAGACACCTGTTTCTCTGGCTATCGAGTAGTTACTTGAAACTGACCAATCAGTGTTTGATTGTCATCTTCTCAATCTCATTTTTTCTTCTATAGAAGGTGCTTGTAATTATCACATTCAAAGGTAGTAGAAATGGTGGGTTGGTCCTCCTGCATGTGAAAACTATGAAAGGTCATATTAAAAGGCAAATACAAGGTCAAGAACCAACTCCATGGCCCCTGAATTCCCTCTCTAAGTAGTCTGCATTGATGGGTGAGTGTGAACTTGAAACTAAGGCTTGTAATGAGAAGTCTCTTTTGGGTTTGGGATGGTGGGAACCAAAGAACATAAAATAGGTGTGTGGAGTGTGGAGATATTTTGATGTGTTTATTTTTGGTTTCATTTCTGAATTTGAACTCTGCCTTAGGTGGTTTCACAACTCCTAGATATGATCGTTCTCATTTTCATTTCGAAGTGAAGTTATGCTCTATTTTTCTCTTTACTGTATGTTTTCAAGGAAACCTATTTTTTGAAGGAAACATCTCTTGTCCACAAAAAAATTTAGAGTAAATTAACTGGTTGTGCAGTTACTTAGTAGACAAATATTAATTTACTCTAAATTTTTTTGTGGATAAGAGATGGTTCCTTCTAAAAATAAGTTTCCTTGAAAACATACAGAAAAGAGAAAAATAGAGCATAACTTCACTTCGAAATGGAAATGAGAACGATCATTTCTAATGGAAATAGAGCATAACTTCACTTCCCATCTATTCTTCATATTTTTTTGTCAAGTTCTTTGATTTTCTTTCTATCTATAGTGTTTTAACATTTGTCGTAGAGTCATGACTTTATTTATATTTGACTGTTACGATTAGTCTATGTGGACTATCTTTGATACATTTTTTTTGTTATTTAAAGTCTCTCGCATATCCATTATTTTTTCTTACCACAGCTACTTCTATCTAATCCTGGACTAGTGGTGATCCATAAGCTGTATGCATCAAAGTTGGCAGGCTTTGAGAGGCCATGACAAGATCTTTCTTATGATTGAAGATGTTATCATGAAATTGGTCGACAAAGAGGAAGGTGTAAGAAGTATGAAGAATATCAAAATCAAAACAACTCCTTTCAAAAGAAGAATACAGCACGTGATGGGAGATGGTGGAAACCAGAGCATTGGAGCCAATGTCAATTCCCTTTTGATTTGTAAGGGTTTGGTTTATAATTCTTGCGGCAGGCGTTGTGTATGTATAAGAATTCCTAAAGATATGAGCTGCGTAATATTTTGTGTAAAATTGAGTGATGCTGGTCACACTCATATTTTGAGTGTCTGAATGTAATTTGTATGGATTTTATTCTATCAATATATAATGATGTATGTCGAGCTGTTGTATAGTTTATTTATCTAACATTCACATGTTGTTTGTATTATTCATAAAAGACAGAAGTATGATTTTTTATGGCATAAAGTCTTGAATACAAAAGCAATGCATATGAAGTGCAAGAAGCAATAAGGGAAAGAGTGCACTTACACAATTACTAAGACAACATGCAAGATGTGTTCCATTTTTTTTTGTTGGAATATTTGCAATTTCGTATTCTTGGTAACCTCCATGAGTCTTTTTCATTGTTTATGTATCTCAATATATAGTCAGGGTCAATCTCGTTGCTGGGGGCGAAAAAAGGAACAAAAAACTCTAAAGATCGTAACGATATCGTTATCAAAAACTTTACAGGAAAAGCCGAGCCATTTTCCAGAGCGCCCAAAGGTTCAAACCCTCGCTTTGAGGGTTTGAACCTTCTCTTGCTGCCCTTCCAGAGCCATTTTCCAGAGAGCACAAAGGTTCGAACCCTCAAAGAGATAAAAAAATATGAGTGTTAAATGGAATCAAATCATGAAAGGTTACATTACAGGAGCCCATAACATGGAAAAGAGATGGGAAAGGTTACATTACAGGAGCCCATACCATGGAAAAGAGATGGGCTTTTCCTCTATTATAATTACCCTTGTAGGTGCTTTCCTACTTGTCACGTCCTTCAACATGGGTCTAATTTCTTCATTGCACACGATCAATTCGATATTCTCAAAAATCCCAACACGGTTGCCTAGAAATCAAACAGATCTTTTGTAGAATCAAAGGAGACGTCTGCATGTTTTGAGCTTGTGGGTAAATCTTAGAGAAGGAGATGTTTGCATGTTTGAGCTTGAAAATGGATGCTGCTTACAATGGGAAAATGGTTCTGGATGGGAAATAATTAAAGGTTCGAACCTTTAAAGAGTGGGTTCTAACCTTCGGGCTCTTTGAAATTTGGTCCAGGAAGTGCAAAAAATAAAGGTTCGAAGGCTCGGGCTCTCTGGAATTTGGCCCAGGAAGGCAGTGAAATGAAGGTTCGAACCCTCAAAACGAGGGTTCGAACCTTCGGACTCTCTGGAATTTGGCCCAAGAAGGCAGTGAAGTGAAGGTTCGAACCCTCAAGAAGAGGGTTCGAACCTTCAAGGAGTGGAATCTCTGGGCCAAATTCCAGACAGCACAAAGGTTCGAACCCTCAAGATGAGGGTTCGAACCTTGCAGACCTGCACTTCCTGAGCTAAATTCCAGACAGCCCAAAAGTTCGAACCATCAAGAGGAGGCTTCGAACCTTTGATGAGTGGAATCTCTGGGCCAAATTTCAGACAGCACAAAGGTTCGAACCCTTAAGAGGAGGGTTCGAACCTTGTAGACTTGCACTTCCTGAGCCAATTTCCAGATACGATTGAGGTTCGAACCTTCCTGTTGTTTTCTTGCTTTACATGAATATACTGACAGATGAATCTGAGCAGCATCAATGAGTCTTTCCCATTATTTAAATATCACATTTTAAAATCGAGGCCATCAACTTGCTGGATAACAAGTTTGAGACTGAAAATTCTAAAGGACAGTAACGATTTCGTTGTTGGAATATTAACAATTCAATATTCTTGGTAACGTTCATTAGTCTTTTTCATTGTTTATATATCTCAATATGTAGTCAAGGCCAATGTCGTTGCTGGGGAGGAAAGAAAGAAACAAAAAAGTCTAAAGAACCGTAATGATTTCGTTATTAAAAAAATTATAAAACACTAATCTGGGTGAAATTTGTTAGCCTTTTACGTTGTTTATGTATCTCAATATATAGTCAGGGCCAATCTCGTTGAAAACTCTAAAGGATCTTAACGATATCGTTTTTAAAAAAAATCAAAAATCACTAATCTGGGTGAAATTTGTGAGCCTTTTTCATTGTTTATGTATTTCAATTTATAGTCAGGGTCAGTCTCGTTGCTGGACAACAAAAATAAAAGACAATGCTTTAAAATCGTAATTGTTGATTGTGTTGGTTGGATGTCATATTGTTGATCTGATTTGGGACCCTCAAACCACAATTCCTGAGTTTTCAAACCTCGAAGCACTAATCAGAAACTTTAAGGCCTTGAAAAGAATCTATTGTAAAGGGATCTCCTATACATTAAAGCAAAATAACCCATGACCATGAGGCAAAATAAGTTATTCTTTAGTTATTGAGTATACATCAAAATATACAAATTATGTTCTCCTCTAGTTATTTAGAATACATCCAAAATATAAATTAAAATATGTTTCCATCCTGGTAAGTTGCTCGATAACATCAATATAAGTTGTTCAATAACAATCACTGGAGCAAATGCCAAGTGAACAAGGAATGCTAAGAAGATCCCATTTGCTGCTTGTGCATGACCTTCGATCGAGGTGAACAACATCTATGTACTTTGGAAACAATACCTGAAATTTAAAAGAGAGCATATGAGTTGAACATGTTTAAAAGAGCATGATGTGGCAAATTCGAAATTGAGGTGTTTTATTTTGGTAATTGCATTAACAACTACTTCTTTGCAAAATGGAAGTAGAACAACTTTTCAGAGATTTTTCATTTTTGACATTTGCTTATGTAAATCTGAAAATTCTGAATATACCAATCAAATTTTCAAAATAGAATAAGTTTCTACATATTTAAGGAGGTTTGATGACATAACCTCCCAATTAGACAAAAAACAAAGAATCCCCCAAACACAAATGGGCTCTTACAAGCGGAAGGTTTCAAGAGCTAAATAGTTGTATATGTGTAATACAAGAGCTCACCATGTTGTTAAACTCTATATCCAACTAGCCCAAGAACAGGAAGCCAAACAGCCTAAACTTTCACATCCAAACAGTCTGAATAGTGGGTATAAATGGGCTCAAAATTAGCCTATACAAAGGCTGAAATTTGGTTAAAATATTTCCAATATTCATAACCCAACGAGTACAATAGCTTTCTTAACCTTACCGCCAAGCCGTCCTCATATTACTAATGTTAAATTCTGAAATGCTGTCAATTTTGCACCCTACTCATTAATTCATCAAATAAAAAATCACTAGTCTCTAATCGACAAAGCCTAAATGATCAGATATCATTTTTGCAGACCCTACTTGTCAGTTCATCAAATAAAAAAATAATTAGTCCCTGATCAACAAAGCAGAGCCCCCAACAGCCAAATTTCCATTGTAAGATATTCTCTACCTCTGAAGAAATGCGAAGGAAATTATTCTTTGATAACGATATCGTAACCATAATTTTTATCTTTATGTACCAATTTTGGTGTCCAAAAGAAAAATGATGGTGACTTCATATTGAGATGCTAAAAAAATGAGAAGGAAGCACGATTTAAGGAAATTTTAATTTTTATATATTTTATAATAACGATATCATTTCAATAATTTATAGGTTCTTAACCAATTTTCTGCACCATGCAGAAGAACGATAATGAATGTATAATGAGCTGCATAAACAATACGAAAGACTTACGAACTTCACATAGATGTTGATTTCAATTTCATTTATAGGACAACAGGATCATAGATCATTATTTATAGGTATGTTTCAAAACTCGTTTGATCCTGCATTATTGACGTATTTCAGTAGCTCATGTGTTACTCCAAAACCTTGGAATCTCATATTATCAACTTGGCAATAAGTGCTAATAGTAAATCACTGACCAAAACCAAAAAGTGGATGGAACAAAAGTAGTTCATTTTTCTCTGTTGTTCTACAAGTGATAATGTACCAGAAACGAAATTGCTCCATTCTGTGTAAATGACTATCGAGATTACATGTAGATGACCAAAGTGATTACTTTGTGATTAAAAAAGGCATTTATTACAATGACATAGAAGGTGAGCAAAACGAAATAGCTGGATTAGGGGATGAAGCAATAAAGGAGGGAAAATGATTGGGGGGGGGGGGGGGGGGGTGGTTCTTAAACACTATTCATTCAGCAATCAAATCTCTAAACCTTGATCGATCAATAAAATTTTTGGCTTCTTAACCCTTCACATTCATTGAAGATAGAAATCTACGTCTGTCAAAGTCTTCATATCCAAACTTAAAGAATATACAAATCTCTAAGTATTGGAGTTAGTTCGAGTATCTATATCTTAGTTGTCCTTATCGACGAGAGCTTATAGAGTAGACCACAAGGCTAAAATCCATAACCCGTCTTAATGCAGTTACTTATGATTATTGCTGCATATGTCAAGTAAGTAATGAAGAAACCCCGTAGGAATTCACTAGCATTTAACAGCAAAAAAAAAAAAAAAAAGAAAAATTAGTAGTTACTCATTTATCTTAAACATTCCCTCAAATCTTAAATACTCATTCTCATACGTAGTCTCATTCCAAGAAAGAGCCTAACAAAAAACAACATACTAGTATAGATGTAGGTTTCTAATAGCAATAATACATTTATCAGTTGAAAAATTGATGGAAAGCAATGCAATAACAAATTACTATCAATCAGCGGTGCAAAGAAAGTTATTTTATAACTTAGGAAAAAATTACTATCGCATAGAAAGGCATGAATGCATTACAAACCCAATGCAGTCATATTAACGAAACAGAACATGAGAAGTTGATACTACCAAAAGCTATTAAGATGGTTAAATCGAGCCCCATATCCAAAAAAGTAAATCAAATAAGAAATATGTTACCGGGACGTCAAGTTTCATGGCTGAATATTTTTCGTCGATATTATTAGTGGGAGCCATTCCATGTACATTTCGGGCTGTACTATTATGGAACATGTGCTACACCGAGGTTAACCAAAGCATCTTGATGCTTGGAATTGCGTAATGAGCCTATAGTTGAACTCAAGCCAAAATTGACGTAAGGTCACGCGATTTAGTTTCAGGTTTTAACATCTTAACCACCGATGTCTTTTCAATACATCATATTGACGGCCTACAATTGAAATGTCAATAACAGGGAGATGAGACATCAAAAAATAGGGAACGACTACATTTCTAATGGGTACTTCAAATTTCAGGAAAGCCCATGACATAAAAGAACAAAAAATCACCCAAACAATTACTATGCATGGCAAAAACCCAAGAAGCCAATTCCCAAGAGAAACTAATAGGAGCAAATCAAGACCCAAGGAAAAGTTCGAAAGGAAACAGAAAACAAAAATTTAAAAGGAAGGAGAATTAAGACACTGAAAAACAAATCTAATGAAAAATAACAATATCGTTTCAGTAATTTTTAGGTTCTACAACAACACGATAATGAATATATAATGACATGCATAAGCAATGGAAAAGACTTACAAGCTTCACCCATATTGTCATCTCAACATCATTCATATGAGAATAGGTTCACTACCATTGTGAATATGAGTAATATAAATTTCATTTGAACTACACTCTGAACGTCTTTATGTAGCCATATTAGTTAGTCCAAAGGCTTGGAATCTCATATTATCAACTATTTTAAAAATGGTCATTAGTGATTTGCTTACCAAACCTGGAAAATAGATGTAAACATAAGTAGTATTATTTCATTCTTTTTGTACACATGATAATGTACTACGAGTCAAATTGCTAGATATTGTGTAAGTGACCATCAAGATTACTTGTATATGAGCAAAGTGATTATTTACTGGAAGAGCGAAGCGTAGATGACGATGGGGAAACAAGTGGGGAAAAGGAAATAACTGGATTGGGGAAGGAGGCAATAAGGGATAGAAGAAGATTGGGAGTGGGGGCTTTATAGACTAATGATTAAGGGAAGGTGGGGACCTTAAAGAGTGTAGATTCAACTATATAATCTCTATAGCTCGATCGATCCATAAAACTATTAGCTTCTTTCCCCTTGTCATTAATTGAAGATAGAAATCTACACATTCGAATTCTTCCTGTCTAAACTTAAAATGATATACAAATCTCCAAGTACTGGATTTTGTTCGATTATCTAAATTTGACATAACCTTATCGACGAGAGCTTATATAGTAAACCACAAGGCAAAAATCCATAAACCATTTAAATGCATTTTCTTATGGTCGCTGTTGCCTGTGTCAAGTAAGTAATGAAGAAATCACACAATCTCAAAGAGATCGTAAGAATTAACTAATGTTTTAACATCTAAAAAAAATACATACTACTCTTCTATTTTAATCATTCCCTCAAATCCTAAATACTTATTCTCATGCATAATCTCATTTCGAAAAAGAGCATAACAAAAAAGATAACAAGCATAAAATTCTGTTTCAAATAGCAACCATATGTTGATTTGGGTTTTCAAATAGTGAACAGCAGCACAATCCAAAATTGCCATCGACTATTTTAGCATAAAAGGTTACCATATATCTAAAAAAAAAAAATTTTACTATCGCATAAAAATGCACAGCTGAATTGCAAAACCGATACATTCATATTAAAGGAACAGAACATGGGAAGTTGATACAGGCCAAAAATTATCAAGATGATGAAATCAAGGCCCATATGCAAATAAGTAAATCAAACAAGATTCAAATAGTAAAGAACAACTACAGGATGGAGAAGCCAGGTATTACAAAAGCTCCAGTTTTTGGATTTCAAATGGTCATTGATCCATTCTTAGAAATACATTCAAACAAACAGAGCATTGAATGCAGGGAGTGCCCATGCACATGCTACAACAAACAAAGGATATTATGCAAGTTCTCACCTCTCTTGGCTAGAAACCCTCTTTCATTTGCAGGATTTTCTCCATCAACTACGGCGACGAGAGAACATCGCTGGCTGCTGGTGTGAGATGATCCAGACAGAATCACAGATTGGGGCGAAGACAGAAAGGAAGAGGGAAAGAGAGAGCAAGGAGCCAAGGGAAGGAGCGAGGAAGCGAGAGGGAAGGAGAGAGGGAGGCGAGAGGAACGGAGAGAGGATTCGAGAGGGAAGGAAAGAGGACGCGGGAGGGAAGGAGATAAAGGAACTGGAGAAGACATGCAGAGAGGGAGAGGGCTGAGAGGGAGAAAGGTTTATGGCGGGACGGGGGAGTGGGAAAGATGGGAAAAAATGGGGAATCGAACGATGTCGTCTGCAAAGGGGGGGGTTAAAAGAGTCCAAATGGGCTGTACGAATACCAAAATGGGAAAATACATGTATTTATGTTTAAAATGGCCAAATACATGTTTAAGCACACTTTTCTGGTAAAAATCCCAAAAAAAAAAGCAATTTCCAAAAAACAATCCAAAATAACAGAATCAATGACCATTCCTCACACTAATTTAGAGTTTTGATGACTTCTATGGTGGCTGAAAAGACATGAATTTCAAAAAAGAACTCTTTTCCTTTTGCCTTCTTGACTGCAAGAAAGACCTTTGTCGTTTCTGTTTCTTTCAACAGGAGCGTCTTTGGTCCCTTATGCGACTTGCATCAATTAAAAATCCAATGCATATCATAATAAACCAAAAGCAGAATTGTCATCGGACGAATTGAAGGCGGCTTGATTACTTAACTGAGACTTATGCTAAAATAGGTACCATGTATACAAGTTGCATCAACATTTAACAGATTTTGTTTGATGTTTGAGGCATCAAGATTCTAAGACTTAATATATAGTTTTTTTTCCCCTACAAGATGCAAGGCTCGGCACCATTACTGAAACATCCTAAAAAGCTATAGGGGCTTGCACACTATAGTTATCGAGCTTTTCATTTAATTTAAACAAATCAAACATTCAATGCGCGTACAGTTCCAGTAAGAATGACCATAATAAAAAATAATTCTCACCCACAGAGATCAGCTGAAAACCCAACATGCAATGAACAAGAACAAGAGAGAAACAACTGACAGAACACAACAACAAATTTGTTGAAACAATTTCTCAGCAACAAGAACAAGAGAGAAAGAACTGACAGAACTCAGCAGTCTAAATTTGTTGAAAAACCCAAAAAGGATATGTTATGCAAGTTCTCACCTTTATTGGCTAGAAAAACCCTCTTTCATATACAAGATTTTCTCCATCAACTCCGGCAACGAGAGGGCATTGCTGGCTGCCAAACACAAGAGAGAAAAAAAGAAAAGAAACCCACTTTGCTCCAACAAGATTAACTTTCTGTGCATGCATATTACAGCCACTTCTATTTTTCTCCACTAGTAAACAGCCAAATGGGAAGAGATAGAGATGGGGTGCTGGATAAAATAACAGGAGATGACATAAAAAAGATAGATTACAAAACCTGAGGGTACAAGTTCACCGGCGTGAAGGATCATCAGCAATGCATCATCTGGGGCCTCCATTTATTCATATGATGGTGCTGCCCTTTGAATCCTGGCCATTGATTGCATAGTTCTGACGTTGAAGGGTGAGGCCGGAGAAGAAGAGGGAAAGAGAGAGCAGGGGGCCAATGGGAGGAGAGAGGATGCGACGAGGAAGGAGAGAGGAGTCGAGAGGGAAGGAGAGAGGAGGGAACGGAGAAGGCATTCAGAGAGGAAGAGGGAGAAGGAGAGGAATAGGCAGGGAGAAGCTCTGGCGGGAATGGGAATAAAGGTATGTTGAGATAATGATGTCGTTCGATCTATGTAAGGGTAAAATCGTCCAAGAAGCCTGTACGAACACCGTTTTGGGTGTTTATTTGTATTTCTGATTATAATCGGCGTATACAAGTTTTGGGACACTTTTTTGGTAAAATTCCCTTCAAACTAAATCGAGCTATTACATATCTTGAGACATTTATTTGATAAAATTTCCATATATATATATAATTTTTTTTTTCTAACGTATATCACTTCGCCTTGGAACTAGATTTCAAGTCTATGAGGCTCTGGAAGTGCTCCGCATCACATGGTACCTTCAATATCCCTGGTTGTCCATATCAAAACTCCTCCTCAGCCATCTCAAGTGCCACTAAAATAGATGGATGCTTGAAAAACTTTGTATGTATCATTAAATCTATCCATCTTACCCTCCGATCTTACAAGCACAGGAACATACCCTTTTGGGGACCCAACATGATTCTCTGCCCTGTCAGCTTAGAAGACCTGGATTTTTATTTTTTTTTCAGATTTTTTCTATATTTCTTTTTCCCATACGTTGTATTAGATGTGTCTAGGACTCGATTGAAACGTCTTCTTTTTTCTTTGGATTTTCTCGTTCTTTCCTGGGTTTGACATTGACCTGAGAACTTTGTGAGTCATCAATGTTGATTTACTCATCTAAATTCTATTCCCTATCCCAGTACGCTTATAATTGTTGTAGTTAATGGAATACTACCCATAATAACCCATACTTAACTTGGATATGGCCAACACTGCAATTTAAATATTCATCTATTACAAAATCCCTGATTTTTAGACAGAAAAAAAAAGAAAAAAAAAAGGTTATGAGTACCTATTTTTGTAATCCAGTAACTAGTGATATAAAAATGAATTAGGAGAATTAGAAATGGTAGAGTTTGGATAGAAATGCAGTCTTTGCCGGGTTTTGATAAAGAGAGAGAAAAAGAAGAAGAAGAAGAAGAAGGAGTTTAACTTATAACCGACAATCAAAATCGAATCCAAACCCCTTCTCTTTAATATGGAATAACTAGCATAATGAGCATGCATACGGCCAACATTGCAATTTAAAAATACTCATGCATTAAAACATCCATAGATTTTAGAAAGAAAAGAAAAGAATTGAAAAAGATTATAACAATACTTGTTTATGCAGTCCAATATAATAGCTAGTGGCGCAAAAGCAAAGAGGAGAAATGGTGTAGAATGGAAATGGTTGAGTTTATAGAAATAGAGTTTTGTAGAAAAAGAAAGTGAGACTCTAAAAAGTCCGGTGTGGTTATGAGTCGTTCTCATGACGAGATAAAAGTAGGAAGTTGCATGAAATAAGGGGAGAGAAGATTTAAAAAAGGAATAACTTACTGAGATAATCCCATCCAACAGTCAAAATTAAGGACATAACCCTCCACTTTAATATTATAAGTAAGTACAATGGGAGTTAATGATGCATTTCTTATTATATGAACCTCCATTCTCCTGTCTGGCCAAGGCACTTCAGTGGGGCATCGCGATGAAGTGTTAGGTGGGGCCCACCTTCAATATGTTCTGTTCAAGGGCCAATATCAGGATGATTCAATCATCACATGGGTCTAATAATAGATCTGGACCATTAGATGATTTCACAAGAAAATTCTAGAGGGAATTTACTTCCTTTTCAAAATAGACATGGTCTGATCTCTCTCTCTCTCTCTCTCTTTAAGAAAACAAAGGAGGAACCAAGCCAGCTGCCTATTTTAAAGTCATGATGTTAAATGCAATCATCCATTTCATAATCTTACGTTAGGAATCTGGTAACATTAAAATTCTGTTTGTTTACATTAAAATATATAGAAATTGAATACATAGTGTAGTTACAATTGAAGATTAAAGCAAATTTCCAAAATCAAACCAAATAACTTTTTTTTTATTCTATTTCCTTGAAGAAAATATAATTTTTATATTCATTTTTTAAAATCCACCTTTAACCTTTATTTTAACTATCCAATTCCTATCTTTTCTAATGCAAACATACAGGCCCTGAGACCTGTTGTTTTTTACAAATGACTAAATCATAGCTGGTTACTTGAGAAGTCCGGCTAGTTTGGGAAGCCCAATAGTGTAATCAACTCGTTACTTAATTGGTTTATCAAAAATACTCATTACTTAATTTTTTGCAAATTACGAAAAAATAAAAATAGAAAAACAAACTTGAACAGTCTCATCAATAGGCCACTCAAGTGGTGAAAGAAGCTCGCACAAGCAGGAAGAAAGCTCATACAAGTGAAAAAAGAGCCCACACAAGTAGAAAAATGTTACGTACCCGGAGTTCAAATCCCGAACAGCCACGTAAGGACTGACGCTCCTTACCGAAGTCTCCTTACTACTTCAGTAATAGCCGTCCTAAAACCATCCTCTGTCTGTTTTTTTTTCCCTTTTCTTTGCTCTTATAAAGATACTGATTACAGAGACGAATAAAAGATAAATCACGGAAATAAAAGACTAAGATGCTAAAGATTACAAAAGCATCAAAAGATATGGATCCCGCACGAGGAACCTAACCAACCAAGTGCGGAAATGGGGCGACCAGGACTTTAGAGAGAATGTTTCTTTTGGCTCTCATTGGTAGAACGTACTCAAAACCAGACAAACCAGAGAAAAAACACAGGAACCCTTCCAAACAGTCCTTGTCATGGTCAAAATTTTGACATGGCTCGACCTTCTTTTTAAGCCTCCATCTGAAACAGTCAATTGCCATGGTCATTTTTAACATGGAAACACATCTTAACCTTTTAAACCAAGCTACTTGGACAGCCAGCTGGTCAAGAAAGAGCCCGTTAAAAGGCCAGTAGGAGAAGTAAGTCAGGTTCCGACCCGGTTGAGTATGTATTATCCAATAGCATAAAAAATAAACAAAATTATGTATTATCAAATACTAACTTCAGAGACGAAAACAAAATAACATAAAATAAAATAAAAATTAGAACAAGCTAAGCTAAGCAAAACAGGATTATGTAGAGTATCCGATCGGGAAATTTTCAAATTTGGTGCTTTTCTTAGAAAAAACTTTTTGAAAATAAGATAACCAATATTGAAATAATTAAAACGAACAGAGAAACATAAATTACTGTCAGTAACTATTCTTAGAATCATAAATCTTCACAATGTTTTCATTTTTTGGGCGTCATGCTTTAGTTACCAAGCCAAGGTAAAAATGGAAATATTATTGCGGCATTTTCAAAGGATAACAGATAACTGTGACACTAACCAGGACAAACATGTCATTTAATTAGTATGATTATCATTTAAGAACCCTGATGGCAGTAAATTAAAAATGGACATCACAGAGTGAGTGGATAGCACCCAACCTGTGTTATATCAATTCTGCAATCAAATATATACAAAGGAAAGCTTGCAGCGATCATTTAAGTGAAATTCATTTGCATTTCAGAAAAGATAGCTCAAAATTAGTCAGCATTTGGACATACACTTGCAACAAAATAATACATATTACTCCCATATGAATCGCATAAAACATCGTTCCAAACCTCACCAGACCTGGAAAAACAAATCTATTCTGACTTTCAAACCTTTTTTCTTATCTTGGAACCTTCCCTTTTCTTCTTTTGTTTCTTGTATTCTTTGTACATGCTAATGGAAGACATTGTATGATTCAATTCTGCTCTCAATTTCTCATTCTCAGTTATACCTCTAAGCAACATGAAATGATCTGAAAACTTCTTTCTAATCTGATCTTCATTTATCGCATCTTTATCTTCAAATACAACTGAACTTGAGATTAATGAACCAGTCGTCTTTTTTCTTTTACGGTTGGCTGTAGCAAAGTTACTTGTAGGATTGAATGATTCTTGCTGTATCGATAAGTCTCTGAAAGCTTGTTGGGGAGACATGGTAGCTAGATAAACCTGATTATGAGCTGTGCTCATATTCGAAATGCTTGAAGCAATTGATGAGACTGCTGGATGATAATGTTTAAATAGTAGGCTCAGTTCCCAGAGAACTGAGGCAAGTGCACCACTAAGATTTGGGTCTGATGAATCTGGCTGATACTTCTGCAAAAGAAATGACGAATGAATAAAAACCTAGACATATTTCCAATAGACTGTTTTGAGAGAGAGAGAGAGAGAGAGAGAGAGAGAGAGAGAGACTGGTGCCAGCTACTGTCAAAGACATGAGGCGAACCCAATCTGGATGGCTAGATATGAGGGCCTTCATAATCAAATTAGGATTGTTGTTTTTATAACATCACTCCATCATTCTGCATAAAGGGAATTAACAGCCCTATACTAACCCGGATCTGGATGGCAGGATATGAGGGCCTTCATGCTCAAATTAGGATTGTTGTCTTTATAACATCACTCTTATCATCCTACATATAGGGAATTGACAGCCCTATACTAACTAAAATATGCCAAAATGGTCTATGATGAATCATCCACAGAATACCTTCAGAAATAGTCTAGAATGGGGGTGGATGATACTCGATGCACACCAAATAAAGATAAACAGTTCCCACACTTGACATCAGTGTTCAGGGTTGTTTCTACATAACAATATGTCCATGATGTTTCATTGCAACTTAAAATTAAGAAAAGGAGGGCATACAGCGATAGAACCAGAAAGTGATCCACCACCAGCATCATTTTCCAACAGATTACGGCATTTGACATTCTTTTGGAGTAGATGCTTCAATGTGACCAGTGCTGCAACATATTCAACAATATGCAAGTGAGTCTACAAAATCTGCAACAATCTAACTAATAACTGCTAAGTGGAATTTAAGAATGGTAAATTTTGGGGGAAAATTTAAAAGGAGAGAAGAAAAGAGACATTGACAAGCATGTTTTATTTAAAAGAAGACATTGACAAGAATGATCCCATTCAAAAGAAAAGGCCAGATAATTACACCTATTAAACCTATCAAGTTTCCCATTCTAGGAAAAGTGCCAAAGCACACTACTCTCAGGTTAGATCAAGAAAAGGATATCAACCAGCATGATAACTACAATCCTGAATTCGCCTGCATGTTTCAAAATTACAGTGGAAGAGCTATTTGGAAACACACTACTACTAATCAATCAGTGTTTCAAGGCGAACGATGTGCAGATAAATGAACATTTCTTTTTATAGAGAAGGGAATGGTAGTTCACAAAATTGTACTGAAGCTGTAGACCAGGTTGTACTAAACAAATTTAAAAGAAGACATTGACAAGCATGATCCCATTTTAGAAGAAAAGGCTAGATCATTACACCTATTAAACCTATCACGTCTCCCATTCTAGGAAAAGAGCCAAAGCACACTACTCTCAGGTTAGATCAAGAAAAGGATATCAAACAGCATGATAACTATAATCCTGAATTCGCCTGCATGTTTCAAAATTACAGTGGAAGAGCTATTCGGAAACACTATATTACTAATCTATCAGTGTTTCAAGACGAAAGATGTGCAGATAAATGAACATTTCTTTTTATAGAAAAGGGAATGGTAGTTTACAAAATAGTACTTAAGCTGTAGACAAGGTTGTACTAAACAAATAGAAAGAGAGCGGTTAGTCAGTAATCCAAGAATGTGATTTCCCACTTTTTTTATCATTTGTTCTGTTTCTAAGGTTTTTTAAGAATAGAAGGTACTTCCTACTGATGCAACATCACATAAATTGGAAATGTCTACATTTCCTACCCGTACACTGGAAGGTTTTTTTTTTTTTTTTTTTTCTCATATTGTTTGAGACAGGAACAAAAATTTTAATTATATATCAGAAGATAAAAAGAAAAAAAAAATCTATTCTTACAGTATAAAAGATAGTTTATGAAACACAATCAGGTGGCTGCCAGCATAAAAATAAAATAAAACTAAAAGTAAAATTCATTGTTTTGACTCAAGCACCACACTAAGAGCGATACATAAAAAAAAAAAAATTACAGGCAAGCTGACAAAAATGATCCAAATCTACAGTAACCCACAAAACGCTTTAAATATAAGGTGCTAAAATTCACCATGAAACATTATGCGAGTGGTAAGCATGAACGGGAGAAGACAAACAACAAATGGCAAGAAAACAGTGTTATATCCTTTCCAATGCCCTGCAGCAATCAAACCAGAGAATATCTCCTCAGAGCTATTCTAAGTTCTAACCACAAAGGGAAACAAATTAAAGTCGAATCTTTGTAATCACTATTTTTTTGGCAAAAAACAGGGGAACAAATCAAAATCTATGTTGCATGAATTCTTGGAATCGAGCAAAGCACTGGTGTAAGCCACATAACAGACACATTTGGTTTCTTCACAGATTCCGCTAGTACTCTTTTATGTAACAAATTTAATTCATGTATGAAAAGTACAATATATTAAAATGAATAAAAACAGAACGAAAAGGTACAAAAACGTGATACATCCATTCAAAATAGGCAGCATGTCCAAAACGACTCTTGTATCTCTAAATTCATCATTTTTATCAGTCTCAGTATAAAGGCATTAATTGTTATCTCCTCCTTTGGGTGGAGACACTACATGATGGCACCAACCAAAACATGTCAAAATAGTAGCAATTCAGAAGGATCAGAACCATATAGACAAAAGGCAAGTTCTGAAAGTCATGCTCCTTAAAAGTCACACCGGCAGAATGCATCTGATTTACCATGTATATATAACTCCCAGCTAACTCTGTCAGTTGTAACTACGGGTCCCAAGCCCAGATGGAGGAGATGGGTTGCATCAAGTAGGTTAACTGGTGTAAAACTTTTGTCACGACTCCATGAATTCTAGGAAAATACTAAAAATGGAGAACATAATTGATGTAGCTGACCACAACATAGTTGGGAGAAGACTTTGACAATAATGATGGTGATTATATAGCTCCTAGCCATTGATCAAAATAGCAGTTGCGGACAGAGGCCAAAATTCTACATAGCTGGCAATACGTAGTGGCTGTGGCTATAGGTAATAGCAGTGTCGGTGTGAATTTATTAAGTATTAAAAAAATTTGAATATTGTGCATCAACCTATCTTTTTTTTTTTTTTCCTGATTTGGAACCATGTAAAGGTAGAGACAACTTTAGGAAAGGCTCTTCGAGAGAATAAATAGGGAAGATTGTGTTCTAAATGAAACTTCCGTGGCTTGGCTAGGTTTTATACTGTAGTGGTGACATTTTCAATTTAGCATAAAGGTCATGTATCCTAGCCTAGCTGCTGATATTTTGTTGCATGCTCCTAGCTATTCAAACATTTACAACTGTCTTTGTAATGAGGGACAACCAAATGCATGCGAAACTCACTTTAAAGACGATGCACTTGAAGATCCTTAAGTCTAAAGGAGGGCAGGGACTGACCCACCCTACAAGCTACATGAGAGCCACTGGTGCACATCTTGACCATGCCACATGTGCCAACATAAGACCATATACCATAATGTTATGAAATGGTAACGGCCGTTGCCATTGCCATTGCGTTATTTTCAATATAACGGTCATAAAGGTCATGGTATAAAAGAAAAATGAAAATAACGGTCCATAATGATCATAATGTCCATTATTTTGAAAATAATGGTCATAGCGACCGTTATTTGAAAATAACGGCCAACAATGATGTTTTTAAAATTTTTATTTCCCCTTCTTTTTTTTCACATCTTTCTTTCCCAAACTATTTGTTCGAGCTTCCTGAGATTGTGCTAGAGCGTCTCAAGCTTCTTTTTTCACCAAAATCCAAGTGATTTGCAAGGTTTTGGTGGATTCTCATATGAAGGATTCTTCCCTTCTCAACCACAATATCCCGATGTATTTAATTAATTAATTCCTCTTGATGTAGTAGTAAATGTTACTTGAAAGTTGAAATTCACTCTCAACTTAATTGGTGATTGAGGAATTGCAATGCATAGCATAAAATTTATGATATTTCAACTTATTTTAATATATACATGTAAATCTATTTAATTCAAAACAGATTTTACAAGTTTCAGATAAGACCACGATACAGGATGTTATGACTTAGGGAGATTGATATTTTTCTTTAAAAAAAGGGCCTGTTTGGATGTATGGTGAATTGAAGTATGGTAAGGTGAAGCATCAAATCAAGAGAGAATAAAATATAAGGTGTTATGATGGTGTTTTGTTTTTAGTTGTTCGGTATGAAATCTTTTTGACTTTTTGTATAGAAAAGTGGAGTTTTTTTTGTCTTTTAGTGGAGAAAGGAGGTTGCTTTTTTGACTTTTTTTTGAAAAATTCGGAAGGAGTTTTGAAATTGTGTACTTTTGATATGACCCCTTGTCATTTCTTGTCTGGTTCACTTTACTTTACTTTAACTAGTTAATTGCCAAACACGCCCTTGAAGTGTTTACTAATGAAAAAAAAAACATTCTTCTCTAGTATTCTATAATATTCTGGATTTTTTGGGGTAAAATAAAAACCCGCGCCGTGATGGACCACGATGACCGCGAACCGCGACATGATGCCGTGTCATAACGGATTTCAGAGTTGACTGTGATGGTGACCGTGACGGCAATTTTAAATCATGTATACCACACATCCAAAACAGTGGCGGCATCCCTCCTATTTGTGAATCTCTTTATTTTTTTCGCTTTGGCTTTATATTATGCATCATGGAGTTATTATGAGTTTTCTTTTCTTTTCTTTTTTATTTTTTTTCCTTATAGAAGGCCTGTTATGCCTGAGCTTCAAACATATCAGACCGTAATGTCAGTAGATGGATAGTCTAGACTAGTGCAAGGGTAAAAAGTAAACATAAAGGATTTCCTATAAATAAGATCTTAATGGGTTTAAAGACATGATACATAATTTAATCATTCATTTTCAGGAATTCAAGAGGTTTTCATTTCCTTCAGATGGTGACACGAGAATAATTAAGAGTTATGCTCTACTCCATTTAAAGGCCAGGTTTATCCTATAATTTCAGGTGTTTCTTTTGCGAGGATTGTGATGGGCGGTAAGGATGTTCACGGACCAGGTCAGGCCAAAGCTTCCAAGCGCAGCACGTTTCGTAAATGAGCCCAACAATCAAGGCCAGATTCAGTCCATGTGACAATAAGTTGGGAATGGGATCGACCTCTTTGTAATATATAAATATGATTGGTGCACGATATGTTAGGCTGGACTATGCCTCCTAACACATCAGCCCAAACCCGACTCATTTGATAAAAGGCCAGAAAATCAGTTTCATAACTATTCCATGTGCCTAAAATCACAACTTAAATCCATCACAAAGCAGTCTAGGATCAGGGCTTTTTCAGAGATTGGATGCAGTTACTAATTCAGGATCTGGCATGTAAAGAGAACGAAAACTTCATTCTCGATTCCACAACAGTTTTTATGAAAGCGTTTCATTTGCTTCTCTTTTTCCCCGAATGTATCCTCATTTTTGGCCTAATTCTTATGATGATCGATTCAACCTCTAATAAAAAAGATATATGTTGGTTATATTTCATCTCTTCAACAAGTTTAGTAATGAGCAAAACGGCCCTATTGTTATGATGGAGAGAAGAACCAATGATTAACTTTTCAGGAAATCTTTCAATTTCTTATTTTACTATGTTCAACTCTATGGACCATGCCTCTTAACACGTCAGCCCAACCTGACTCATTTGATAAAAGGCCAGAAAATCTGTTTCACACCTATTCCATGGGGATAAAAACACAACTCAAATCCACCACACAGCAGGCCAGGATCAGGTCTTTCGCAGGCTGGCCCGGACAATGAGCATCACTATCTTGGAAGTCTGCACATGAAGACCCATAAATCTCACCTTGGGACAAATGGGGTTTAACGCTGATTTGTAAAGTTTCATTCAAGTAAAAGTCTAGTTTTTTCTCACTTAACCCAGCACCAAAACATTAGACAGCTGGCATTTCTTTAACAACACAATGCCATCATAGAACAAGTTGAAACATAATGAAACTGTAAGGAGAACTTGCAAACCAAAAGCACATCAAAGAATGCAAACCTTTTTGGCATCATTAGACAACTTGAGAAGCAGACTACCATTACGAAAAATTGAAAAGAAAATTTGTTTTCATAACACAAACACCCCTTCATCAAAGGCCAACAAGTTTCAGCACTTATAAAATTGACCCGTCAATCCAGCATTGCAGTCCATTCAGATGGGTGTAAAAACAAGGGATCGGTGTAATTTAGGGGGTTCTAGTGTGTGATCCATTCAAATGGACCATCAGGTGTACAAAGTATGATGTGCTATACACACACAGATATATATATATATATAGAGAGAGAGAGAGAGAGAGAAGCATAAATAACATGCCTGCCAGAGCCTCTGCAGATCCATAGCATAAAGAAAAGGAAGCCAGGCGTTTTATAAAAGCTGCTGCCCTTTGCATATCATGTTGTCGTCCTTCACACAACATAATCTTAAGAGCTTCAGCCAGCACCTCACCTTGATCTTCTCTGCAAAGAACAAATATAAGATACACTGAGTTGACTATGTCCAATAAAGTATATGCACCATGCACAATTCCCCAATAAAGTAATTTTATGAGAACATGCACCCACTTCTTTCCACAATTACAGTCCATTATTATCAATTTCAACAGCTTATCAAAGAAAACAACCTTTCATGGCCCAAGCTACTGATGCAATCCTAGGGCTAGGATGCAAGTGCCAGGGCACAATTGGGTTCCCAAGGAACAATCACTCGATGAAGACAATCTCCACGAAAAATCCACACAGGGAATTTTATTAATCAATTCTAATCTCTGAGATCATTGATCTCTACAATGCTATATTTATAATAAAAGAAACTTAAGCCCTAAGAAACAATTCTAATCAAACTAGGAAACAAATAATAATTCTATCTAAATTAGAAACTTCCTAAAACACAACTTCTTAAATAAAAATTAGAAATTAATAATAATTGATAAATCAGAATGGTACGGGTCCCACAAGTGGACCATGCCTCTTGTTGCAATAACGTGGAATTGCTACTGCATCATTCTTCTCGGGTTGGAAAAGAGTTCGACCTCGAACTCGGCTCTTCTTCTTGACGTTACTTCTGTAGATAGTGTGTACGTGAAGCGCATCCTTGGTGAGACGAGAACTGGACCCTTTCTTTGGTGGTGTCAGCTTCATAGGACGGAGTGTGATTTGCTTTGCACCATGCATAAATGTGTATGTGTTGTCACGCATGCCATTAGTGCCATTCTTATCATACATCCATGGACGACCCAACAAGATATCACAACTATCCATGGGTACCACATTACACCATACAGTATCTGTGTAATCCGCACCAATGGAAAATGTAATTGGACAAGCATATCGGATTTGCACTTCATCACCTGACATTAACCATCTCGCAAAATAAGGACGATGATGCTTCCGAACTTTCAGCTGTAAACGATCCACAAAAGCTTGGGAGATGAGATTCTGACAACTGCCTCCGTCAATGACGACTGTGCATTCTTTACCATTAACTTGTCCTTTGGAACGGAACATGTTTTCTCGCAGCTATTTTTTCGCAGTAGTCGATGTTGGTTCTTGGATGACCATGAGAGACTCAAGACCCTCCTCAGGAGGACAATCCACAACTTCCACTGTATCAGTCTCTTTAGGCTCTTCTGGAGTATCTGTCACATCACTTTCATTCTCAATGAGGTTGAGACGTTTTGGACATTCTGCTACACGATGCCCTTGTTGTTTACAATTGAAACATGTAAGCCTATTTTGTCCCTCGGGCTTGTTGTAAACTTTCTCCGACGATGTACTCGGTTTAGAACTAGAGAAATTCTTCTGCATGCCCCATTTAGCTGCATTAAGTTTTTGGGCTTGATGATTTGCAATTCCCTCAGCTTTGATAGCATGCTGAATAATCTCATCAACATTATCGAAATGCTTGAATGCGAGGATATCTTGAATATCAAGTGTAAGCCCATTAAAGTATCTGTCAACTAAAATCTCATCATCTTCATTCAAACCACAACGAGCTTGCATGGTCATAAACTCCTCAGAATACTCAACAACTGACTTAGAGCCTTCTTTCAAATATTGAAAACGTGAACGGAGATCTCTGGAATAATTGACAGGCAAGAATTTTTGCTTCAACAAATTTTTCATCTCAGCCCATGTGTCAACAGGGTCAATTTGTTGGTATCTCCTCTTCTTTTGCAACTCGGCCCACCATATTGCAGCATAATTTCGAAATCGAGTTGCCACAAGTGTAATTTTATGACCATCCGTCATTGGTTTATGTGCAAAAATATTTTCAACACACACTAACCAATCTAAGAACTCATCTGGTTTCAACTTCCCATCATATTCAGGAATCACAAGTTGTATACCCAAATCGCGATCAACATTTACCACGTGTGGGTCTCGTTGATTCCGATTATGTCCTCCATTATTTCGATGATCATCCTCACGCCGATTAGTTTCTAAAGTAGTTAATCGTGTTTCAATCCTTGCAAGAGTGTCTTGTATTTGAACCATCATTGCAGATAGTTGATTAACATTTGTTGATAATTCCGCAACAGTTCCTCTCAAATCTTCATCATTATGAGAGGAAGATTCCACTTCGACCTGCTTCTTGGGAGGCATTTTTTGGTTAATGGAAATTGAAAATTTGCGACTGACCTGATGTGTAGATCTGCTCACCACGATCACGATGATGAAAAAGGATTGAAAATCTGACGGTGGATGAGTCTGGTATCACAAAAAGAAAATCTGACCGTTGATCTTTGTGAAACCCGCCGTCGATCAGATGTGCTAATGTCTGCCCTTTGCCTAAATTTTTAGGTTTTTTTTTTTTTATAAACTGCCGTGCTCTGCAAATACAGGTTGGGTCCTGAACCGGCTGGTCAATAAATGGTGGAATAGGTCGGGTCGGGTCAGACCCAGTCTAAGGAAAGGCCCATAGAACTTTTGTTGCTGCCTTGATTCTGGCGCCCAAGAGAAGAGAAGAGGGTGGCAAGGGTAAACCCTTCCTGTTTCTCCAACGAAGTGGAAAAATAACGCAGGCGCTGGCGCTGGCGATGAGTGGTGAAGCAACGAGCGATGGCGGTGACGGCGACGGCCTCTAGAAGGACGGCGGTGCACGGTACCCTTCTGCTCCTTTTTCTCCTCTGTTCTGTTCTTCTTCTTTCTTTTTTTTTTTCCTCTGGTTTGGGGCGACGAAGACGCAGAGTCTGGCTTTGGGGTGACGCTGACGATGAGGAGGGGACTGGATCGCTGGGTCGCTGAGGGAAAGTGCTTTTTTTGTTTTTTTGCTGGGTGGGGTTTCGACTAGGCAGAGGGTGGGTTATGGCGGATTTGATATTAGGTTGATGGAGATGGGGTGCAGTGGTGAGATTTAGGGTTTTTGCAGGGGGTCGGGTGCAGGTCTGGGGTTGGGGTTTCGGTTTGGGATTGGATGGCTTCTGGATGGTTTTCAGGGTAGCGGGAAAGGGGCGGCTATGGTCTGGGATTCTCGGACAGGGAGGGATTTTCGATGGGAAGGGACGGTGGATTGGGCTAGGTTGGGCGCAAGGAACTGATGAACGGAAGGAGGGATAAAGGGTAGTTACGCCGACGATCAGAGATCGTTCGGCTCTGATACCAATTGATGCAATCCTAGGGCTAGGATGCAAGTGCCAGGGCACAATTGGGTTCCCAAGGAACAATCACTCGATGAAGACAATCTCCACGAAAAATCCACACAGGGAATTTTATTAATCAATTCTAATCTCTGAGATCATTGATCTCTACAATGCTATATTTATAATAAAAGAAACTTAAGCCCTAAGAAACAATCCTAATCAAACTAGGAAACAAATAATAATTCTATCTAAATTAGAAACTTCCTAAAACACAACTTCTTAAATAAAAATTAGAAATTAATAATAATTGATAAATCAGAATGGTACGGGTCCCACAAGTGGACCATGCCTCTTGTTGCAATAACGTGGAATTGCTACTGCATCAGCTACGAGCCTGATTGCAGTGATATTAACAGTTGGATTGAACAGCTGAGAAAAAGTGATATAACAACCCCACTTAATTTAACAAATTATATCACAGAGTTAACTATATCCAGGAAGCAGAATTTTCTCCTGCAGGTGTCCGCAGGAGAAGCCACTCGTGAAAATGATCTTGGCCATCAATGCAGAGGGCCCCACCCTGCATTGAAGGCACGGTGGATTTCACAGTAATTCACTCACGGAGCTTTCTATGGATGCCGCAGGAGAAAATCACTCCGTACATTATAGTGTAGGCACCAGGCATGATTTCGCATCACTAGAAGGGCATGCACCCAATTTATTCCACATGTGCTATAGTTGACGCTATAACTTCTTTTCATCAATGTCAACTTGACAATTAAACTGATCTCCCTTAGTTTGTACTGGCTTAAATTATCACAATCAATGCGTACCATTGGATTAGACAACTAGGAAGAACACAGTTAAAAATCCTGTGCACATTTTCATAATGCGTAAAATCCAACAGTGAAGATAATTCTGATCAGTGTGTAATTTGGGAGTGATTACAATACAAGGGAAGCAGTGATTGTAAGAGGATTGGATTCAAGAAGGTAGGCCCTATGTAAGTCTTCTGTTACAGGAGCATAAGATCCAACCTTCTTTTTCCCCAAAAAGGGGGCATTTGATCAATACCGCGTAAATATCCTCGTACAAGCATATAATATGGTGGAAGTGCAACTATTCAAAACTAGCCACTATTCATTCAAATCTCATACATATATCCAGAAAGAGGGTTTATCCAAACCTCTCAATCGCTCTCTTTACAAAATGGGGGCATATGATATTCACTACTGAGTAAAGATCCTTATAAAAGTATATGCTATGCTGCAAGCATCACTATTGACAACTACTCACTGCATCATTAATTTAAATTATTTGGGAAAGGAGGTTTATCCAAATCTCTTTCCAAAATGGGGGCATACAATATTCACTATTGTGAATAGAAACCCCTCTTCCCCTGAAATTTCATTCTCTTCTAAAGGTACCACAAACAACAGCAAAATTGGGGGCATCTCTCCCTTTTTCACGTGCGCTTCGTGATTAGAGCTCAAGCTAGGCATTAGGATTATGGTTCTGGTTCAAGTTCAACCCAGGCATAGGCGTAACCTAATTCAATGCAGTTGGTCTTGGTCTAGGTCAATACCCATCCTGCCAGCCCAAGTGACCAGTGATTACAATACAAGGGAAGCAGTGATAGTAAGAGGATTGGATTCAAGAAGGTAGGCCCTATGTAAGTCTTCTGTTACAGGAGCATAAGTCCCAACCTTCTTTTTCCCCAAAAAGGGGGCATTTGATCAATACCGCATAAATATCCTCGTACAAGCATATAATATGGTGGAAGTGCAACTGTTCAAAACTAGCCACTATTCATTCAAATCTCATACATATATCCAGAAAGAGGGTTTATCCAAACCTCTCAATCGCTCTCTCTACAAAATGGGGGCATATGATATTCACTACTGAGTAAAGATCCTTATAAAAGTATATGCTATGCTGCAAGCATCACTATCGACAACTACTCACTGCATTATTAATTTAAATTATTTGGGAAAGGAGGTTTATCCAAATCTCTTTCCAAAATGGGGGCATACAACATTCACTATTGTGAATGGAAACCCCTCTCCCCTGAAATTTCATTCTCTTCTAAAGGTACCACAAACAACAGCAAAATTGGGGGCATCTCTCCCTTTTTCACGTGCGCTTCGTGATTAGAGCTCAAGCTAGGGCATTATGATTATGGTTCTGGTTCAAGTTCAACCCAGGCATAGGCGTAACCTAATTCAATGCAGTTGGTCTTGGTCTAGGTCAATACCCATCCTGCCAGCCCAAGTAGACCCCCCTGCTGTTGTCCTTTTCTTCACTTCTATCTTTTTGTTGAGCTTCCTGGATATAGAACAATTTACCTGAAATGCCACTTCATGCCTTCCCTTCCACTTTCTGTAATATTTCCTCGTAGTCAATTCACAATAAAATGACCACAGGCCCCACTCAAACTCTACTTAGTCACTCCACATGATAGTTACTCCACATGATTTTTCCTCTTGCATGGTTGTAGTGAACCCAGATCTAGGAAGAAGGTTTCAGCAATCATATCCTTTTGCCAATTTGCATCCCCATTTATACCTCAAAAGGCACAACAATCAAACTACACAAGGTCAAACATTTGATGCAGGTGCAGAGTGCCAGATTTCAGAGGATATGGCATTAGAGCAGGCCCTAAAATATCTATAGGTCAATTTTGATCAATCAAATGGGGTCTCGATCCACCTTACCATGGGCCCCAATAATAGAAAACGCCTAAAATCTAAATGGAAGGTCAAGATTGATCTGAAATAAATGTCTTTAAATAAAATTAGAAACTAATGACTATAAATTAGTGAATAAATATCATAAATCTACTTGGGGGCACTACACATGTGGCCTGAGGTCTGCCTGCATCATTCTCCCTAGCTTGGAAAGAACTCGACCTCGAGTTCGGTAAATGTTCACCTGGGTCGAAGATCAATCTAACCAACTTCAGATTCATTGGTTGATTTGCAGCTTCTGTGTACAGCATCATATATGACTTCTTTTGATGGATGGATATTATGTGGATGTGAAATCGAACCCTTAGGAACTTCATGTGTGGAATCTACACCATCGAATCACAATCTCTAGCTGTTGTTTATCTCCAAGTTTCCATTGTTGATTCCCGAAGAAAAAATTAATGTGAGAATTAATCTGGGGGATTGCAACAACTTGTTCGTCTTCCATTGTTGCTTACACCTCTTGATCATCAAGACTCGGAAGGAAATTCAGGGACCTTTTTATCTTTTTGCTCATTCTTTGGTTTTGGCATCACAATGTCAATCTGGATATCCTCTACCATTGGTTCCGCAACATGTTAGTTTGCTATTTGTGTCGATTTTCACATATGAGACCATTTAAGCCCAAGTTCAACACGAATTGGTTCCCAATATGCCTCATGAGTTATGTTGCAATAATTCATTCTCTCCAGTATATCTGATCTCAAACCTCTGAGAAAACTAGTTAAATCATGCTCCTCGTCATTATCTAATCCACATGCATCTTGCAGCATTAAAAATTGGTCAAAGTATTCAACGACAGGAAAACTCTGCTTGCAATCAAGAAATTGCCGAAAATAGTCTTCATTCTCAGAATACCACTTTCAATATTTAAGTGCAATCATTGTAGAACCTACTGATATGAAAATTTCATATTGAGTTGGATGTAAGACTAGACTGACCTTTTCTATAAATCTGCATTCCACGAACGTGCAAGTAAAAACTAATTTGAAATCCATCACTGAATGGCTTTGATATCGCAAAAATAAGTTGTGGCCCTTGATATGGTAAAATTTGTTGTTTGATTTCTCTTTGATGATGCAGTGATGAGGTCAACGATGACGCCAATTGTTTCTAGCTACTGCTAGGTTGGTCTTCAAACAGGGTCAGGTCCACCTAAGCTGTATCCAACTTGAATCTGCACTCAATTTGGGCTCTTGTTTTAA
The DNA here is from genome assembly GCA_003546025.1 of Camphora micrantha. NCBI lineage: Eukaryota > Viridiplantae > Streptophyta > Magnoliopsida > Laurales > Lauraceae > Camphora > Camphora micrantha. The sequence goes on along the minus strand of QPKB01000007.1, from coordinate 23,180,291 downwards.
TGGATCAGGCTAAACCCAGAATGAACTCAAACTAATTCAGTTTCTAGATTCAGGCTCACACGTGTCACATGCAAACTCTTCTTCTTTCCACCATTTCGATACCAGTGCCAGAGATGAATCGGGGTCAAAACCATAGGTGAAATCTCTAAGGCAAAAAGAGTTGAATTGGAATTACGGTCACCAAATATAAGACGCGTTGATACTCAAAACGGAGAGTCTGTGACTCGTAGAGTTCTTGATTTCCAAAATAATCGTCCTCCACCACCAGGTTATCGTCCAACTCCAAAAATTCCAAAAAAATCAAGCCCCACCACAAGGTTATCATCCCCCAACCAGACAACAGCCCCATCAGCGCCCTTCTGCTAAAACCCAGCGGGGTACAGTGCCATAGGGACAGGATACCCGGATACCTGTACAATCCCAACCTATCCGTAGTGGACCGATATGATGCTTGTATTGGTATCTGATCCGGCTCCAATACTTCCAGGAGACAAGTTTACCATAACCTACTTATAACATCCATTACTTCACATTTCAATATTTTTACTTATCACCTTAAAAAATGGCTAGAAAGGGACAAAAACAATGATAATTTCATTGATTCAAAAGAGATCTAAAGAAAAAATTAGGACACCCGTATCCATATCCATGTCCTATTTTTTCAAAAGTGAGGAGTCGCATGCCCAATCCCCACATCAATGTCTGTATCCATATCCGTATCTAGGCATCATAGCTTTACCAGCCAGATATTTTCTATATCACTTTCACACAACATCTCAAACCCAAACCATTTATTTCAACCCAAACCATTTATTTCCCCAAACCACCTACCATCAAGCTACCTAACATTTCATCAGGCTTCCTTTTCAACCAGAACCTAACGAAGATGAACTTTCTCACTCCGCCTTACGTAGGCCTGTCAATTTGGCCCTAAGACAAGGGGGCCCAACGCTCAAAAAGCCCTTCAAATGAGGGTTTTTGTTTCTAACGAAACGCCCTAGGGTCAAGCTTGGACAATTTTTTGCAGGCCCTGAGATTTGACGGCCGGGCTTGGACAGTACTAGCAGTAGTGGCGGGCATAGTGGCCCACCCCCAAAACGCTACAAAGCGGGCACTACGTAACGTAGCGGTGCATTTTGAAAAAAAAAAAAAAGTGAAAAAACTCTGAAAAAATTACAGAAAATCCATAATATTGGAAAATGATAGAAAATGTATTTTGTTTGCAAAAGCAACTAAGATAAGGGGGTGTAGCGATCTCCTCATTGTACGAGGTCCTGTATCGTTGCATGAATAGAAAATAGTAGGAATAATCATTTTTTTCACATGTACTCATGTTTGTAATCAAACAGTGTCATCAAAATACTATCCCCATCATTGCTTAGAATATCAAATTTCTAAGTTATATTTTGAAATGTATATATATATATATAGTTTAAAATTTCCCGTTAAAGAAAAATTTGATCAGGGCCCTATTTCCTATCAAAGTAAATCTAGGTTGGGCCACTATTTCCTATTAGAGTCTAATTTGGTTGGAGTCCAATTTCCTACTAAAATGAAATTTGGTTGAGCCCTATTTCCTATTAGAGAAAATTTTCCTAGAGCCGATCTTCGATTAGTGTGAAATTTGATTAGACTTTATTTTCAATTAGTGTGAAAGTTGGCCACGACGCTATTTCCAGATAGAGTGAAATTTGATTGGTCTGTATTTCTAATTAGAGTAAGATTTGGCTAAGCCCCTAATTTTTATTTATTTGGCTAAACCATGATTTATTTTTTTTTAATATTTGGGAACCATTGTGGAGCCCACCAATGCTAAGAACATTGGGTGCATCAGCTTCATTTTCTCTGAGGGGCCAATTGATTTTAATTTATAACTTGCATAAGGTGAGCCACCATGGGCCCATTTAATGTTTAGTTGTACCTTTATAAGGTGAGCCCAACATGGGCCCATTTTTATTTACCCTACTAGCTAAATAGAGGAGGGGACCGAAAGAGGGCTTTTGTTGCCCTATTTCTTCTCCCTAAACAGAAGGATCGAGAAAAGAGAAGAAAGAAAAGAAGAAGAAGAAGAAGTAGAAGAAGATAGGAGGAGACGGAGGCATGGTGCTGCTCCGCTGGTGCCTGCTGCCGCTTCCAGTTCCAGGTACCTTTCTTCATCTGCAGTCTTTTTTTTTTTTTTTTTTTTTTTCATTTCTTCATCTACCAAGTTTTTTTTTTTTTTTTTTTTTTAACATTTCATTACATTTCTCTCTAACTGAAACCGCAACCGAGTCGTAGCGGACGCTACAGGAATGTATTGGCCACTACGAGCCGATTGCGATAAGCTCAAAAAAGCGTAGCGGCCCAATTTATAGCATATGGGCTTCTTTTTTCATCATTTATCGATGTATAAATAGTAGATAAAAGGAACGATCATAATGAAAGGCTCGTAAATAAATTAAAAAAAAAAAACTATGTCATGACTCATGAAGTCAAGACTTAAGAGTTAAGAGTACCTAGAAAAAAGAATACATCTACCAAAGGGGGTGTCTAATAGGATGTACTTAAAGAAGAATCCTTGAGAAGAACTCTCTGTATCGACTGTAATTCGGCAAGATCATGAGCTTTTTGGTGTTCTTTTAAAACATAAAATGGTAGAAGAGTTGCGTAAAAATGTTATTTGGAGAGAAGAAGAAAATAAATAAGTCTTATTAAGCATTTAAAAAAAAATTTGGAAAGTAGGAACTGCTACGGATGTCAACGGCAATAAATATCATTTAGACCGCTGCGCCCGAAATAGCGGCCGCTATTTTGATCCAAATTAACTAATATTCTGCCGATGTTTTCTTATAGTTCATTTGCAATTGAGGTTAGACAAGATGACTGCTGTTTTCTTAAGGGTTCCTTTGCAATTGAGGATAGACAAGATAACGTTTGATCACACTCAAATTTTGGTAACAATGTTTTAAAAAAAAAAAAAATAGTTTTCTTGTTTTGAGGCCCTGAGCCCTTCCCCCGTCCGGCCCTAGCCCTCGAGGGTAGGGTAAGGGCCTATATAGTGGAAGCCCTCCGAGGGCTTTGGCTGGCTCAAGCCCGGCCCTGCATATATTGAGGGTAGGGCTAGGACAACCTTGGCCCTTTGACAGACATTTCTATCTTTAGGGTTAAAATTATCAACTAGGTTTACAAGCTTTTTCAACAAAGCAAAATCTCCAAAATCAAAATCATGGAGACTAGAAACAGAAGGCATGACTGAGATTCGGGATGTCACTCTCCTAGGTATCAAGAACAGTTCCCCCTCCATCTAATATCTACAGAGTAATTATAAGTTGAAGTTCTACAAATCCATAGAAAGCTACCAAGTGCAAGAAAAAGGACAAATATTCTTATTGCTCATAAGAAATGGAAATTGCATCCATGGATGAAAATAGCGGCCGCTACATAGTGTAGCGGCCGCTATATCGGCCGTAGCGGCCGCCACTGCTACGCTACGGCCGATTTATCGGCCGCCGCACCCGTAGCGGCCGCTATGTCCGCTACGGGGCCGCTACGGGGTGAGAAAATTCCTACTTTTCAAATTTTTTTAAAATGCATAATAAGACTCTTTTTTTTTTTTCTTCTCTCCAAATAACATTTCTACACAAGTCTTCTACTCTTTTATGTTTAAAAGAACACCAAAAAGCACATTATCTTGCCGAATTACAATCGATACAAAGAGTTATTCTCACTGATTCTTCTCTAAGTACATCCTATTAGACACCCCCTTTGGTATATGTATTTTTTTCTCTAAGTACTCTTAAGTCTTGACTTCATGACATAGTTTTTTCTTTTATAAGCCTTTCATTAGTTTCTAAGTTAGCATAACTAAGGAACATGAACACATGTAAAAAAAATGATCATTACTATTATTTTCTATTTAGACAGCGATACAGGACCTTATACAGTGAGGGGACCGCTACGCCCCCTTACCTTAGTTACTTTTGCAAAAAAAATACATTTTCTCTCATTTTCCAATATTCTAGATTTTCTAGAATTTTTTCATATTTTTTTGACGATTTTTCCAAATCGTACCGCTACGCCGCTACGTAGCACCGCTACGCTACGTATCGCCCGCTACGTAGCGTTTTGGCGGCAGGCCGCTACGCCCGCCGCTACCGCTATTTTCATCCTTGATTGCATCTAACACATGCCTGCTAAACAATGGCTTACTCTACAACATAAGATATTTCAATAGTATTAATTGCAAACCTGTCAGGCCTCCACTCAAGTAGAAGATTGTAAAGCTGAATGAAGAACTCATGAAGATCAACATTCAAGGCATCAAGATTATTTCTCATCACTTTGAATGCAACTATACAACATTGGAGACGTTCAGAAACAGTCAATGAACTTTCAGAAGAGACAGCATCCCCATTGCTAGCAGCAAGTTTTTTGAGGACGCTCATAATATCACTCATGAAATCTAAATCGATCAGATGCGAAAATTGCCCCAATCCCTTCAGACATGGAGAAAGTAATGGATGTCTGCCAAATCCGCCAGATACAGATCTCGTATTGACTTTAGGCCTGAAAGAAACAAAGTAATAAGCATAATCAACAATTCTTAGGTTAAAGGCAAGCAGTAATTCTGAGAACACAAGACAGTAAAGTCTCATACTTCCAAAAGAGCCATTTCGACTATCTAAAAACTAAAGGTGAATTTGAATGTGACAAAAAGTAAAACTTGTTTTTAGTATTTTAGCAGAATACATAGTTAACTATTTATTTTATTAGTAGAAATGTGCAAAAAATTTGAAACCAAAATAGATGAGTTACAGATTTTTTCACTCTTTCGACTTCCCTGCTTTAAATTATAATAGAAATTGTCATCAAGAATTCGTTGGTTTCTGCTGTAAACTATAATGGCAATTGTCCTCAATAATGCTTTGGGCCAGAGAAAGGTAGCAAAACAGTATCCTAACAAATGTAGTTTACAGTCCAAAATGCTCCGATCACATAGAAGAAGACAAATATTAAATATAAGAAATATCCAAACATGTGATTGCAGAGGCATCCATCAACTATCAGTATGGCAAAAAGAAAAAGAGAGCAAAAAATCCATCCATGATCCATCTACTATACATAGAAATAAGTAAGCATTCAAGAGGTTCCGATTAAACAAATACTCTGGCCAATGATTGTAGAGACTTTTTTTTTTTTTAAATATAGTGATTGCAGATGACATTACATAAATACAAAAAAGGATTTTATGAAAAAAAAAAAAAAAGAGAAAAAAAAAAAAAAAAAAAAAAAAAAACCTTTTTAAGTGCATAAGAAAATCACCCACCAGAATGAATGAAACATCAATTGAATTCCAAATACTTAAGACTAAATGGCAGACCCATAACACTTTTAAAATATATATATATATATATATAAAGAAAAAGAAAGGCCAATAATCAATAGGGGTCATCAAGACGTACATTATGTTTGTGTGGCATGTGTGCACTTAAAGTTTTCTGTTCAATTAACCAGCTCTTAAACTGAGTCAACTATTTTTAAAGCAAGCAGAAAAAAGTCCCAAGTAACAAGAATGTTCAGCAGTCATTATATTTAACAAGGCAATAATGTTCAGCGGTCATTATATTTAACAAGGCAATAATACAGGTAATTATCATATTCAAGTATAAAGAAAGAACACTGACATTTTCCAGCATAGAAGTATACCTGGTGATAGCTGGATCCATGGCGCGTTTCACAATACGGAAGTATGTCTGAAACAGAGCAGAGAGTGTCTGTGATTGCATTGTTCTTCGCTCCTCTAAATCTGGAGCAAAAGAAGTAGCCTTCAAATCTGCATTCACCTGTGTGAACACATTTATTGAAGACATTTATGAAAACAAGCAGCACCAGAAAGTGGTAAAGTTTAGAAGAAAGTGATACCTCCTCTCTTGTTTTCTTCATCAATTCCTGCTTGCCCTTCTTCTTGTCATTATCTTTCAATTGATTAATCTCCCTGTCATTTTGCCTTCTCTTTTTCTTCTTGTGTGTAAGTTTTTCCTCCTCCAACGATTTTGCCCTCCCAAGATCCTCATCAAATGACAATGACAACAAAACCTGAAAATGAATAGTCATAAGAACACAAAATGAAGAACACAAAAAGAGAACCCAAACACAGAAAATTTAGGTCACACCAATAGATGCAGGAAACAAAAAATTTATAAACAAAAGAGAAGGAATAGACAAGAACTGTGGGCAATTACAAAAGGACCGAGTGCAGCAAAACTAACAAGATTTTACTGCTACTGCATTAGCATCTCTTGAACTCAAAAGCAGATACCAAAAGAGTTGCTCAGGCTAAGAGATGATTCAAAGTGTGCCACTAACTATTTTCTGAGTGGTGTTCCACAATTTTCTCTTAAGATTATACAACCCGTTTTTTTTTTTAATATATATATATATAACAAGATTATACAACCCTTAAATCCAAAAAGCTTCCTGGATGGCATATGGAATATTGGAATTCACTTCCATGGAAGGAAATAGGAGTCCAGAACTAGAGAGATCTGCTACTACTCTAAACACAAAGTGGCAAAGGTGAAAGAGTCAATGAGACAAGCCAAAGAAGCACCCATTGGAGAAAATAGTTCAACATTTCCTTGCATCTATAGAAGTCAAAACACACAAGTCACATTGTCTGACCTAGAAGTACATGGTCGTAAGTGACGATATTTTGTTTCCATCAAGCCAACAAAGGCAGTAATGTAAGGCAGAAATCAGGATTCACAATTGCAAATATGAAAACCATTATCAAACTTTCCAAATTCAACAAAACAAAATTACATATAAAAAATGTTTGTGACCTGCACTTTATTTATATTGTAGCTAGTAAACTGTTGCTTCAGAAAGAATGTTATAAATGGTTCCAAGTACAATACATGGAAGCTCCAAATTGTCAATGTACCCATATCCAATCATATCTTACGATTCAAATCTGTATGTAAATCCATGTCAACACTGTATCCACAGTGCGACCATGCATACAGGCATCTTAGACTTGTAACCAGTATCAGTCAGGTCTGATGTCTGAATCAGAAAGCTATTGGCCCATATATCAGTCCATACAAAATACCAGTCCCTTTCACCTCTTTTCTTAGAAAACATAGCATTCTTTAAAAACGTTTTAAGAATTAATAAATTGAAAAACCTTAGATTAAAGTCCAGTGCATAAAATGTAATGCAGCATAGGAGAAAATAACAGTATAACAGACCTTACAGGTTTGGATTGATACGATTCCAGATAGATGGGGCAATGCTTCAATGACAGCGATAATGACAATGATGACGACGACAAAGCTTTTGGACAGGTACCATAAAAAATCAGTACCAATCAGGATGTGGGTATTGGACCATTTCACTAGAAATAAGTGGGGCATTCACCCACGGTTACTTGTATCTTCTCAAAATTACAACCAAAACACCTTTTAATTTCTACAAATAACCACAACTCTATTGATCTAAAAATCTAATTGACCAACCTGACTCACAATCAAAGTCCAGATTTTGACTCGTTGATCTGATTTTTCATGAAAAAAAAAAAAGTTACGTTTTTTAATCTGACCTCGTCCAGATTAAAATAAGAGCATTAATCCTAATTAAATTCTTTCACAATATCAACTCAAATGGCCTTGAAGTAAGAGAAGTTTTATCCTTTTAAAATAAAATACAGTGTACTTCGTCAATCAACTGAAAACCAGCCATTGACTGATCATCAAGGTGGATGACCAAAAGATTTGTATATCAATAAAGGTGTTTGCTAATAAAAAAAATTTTCTTTAAAAAAGGACAAGTGGTTATGACCAACCTGACTCGCAATCAAAGTCCAGATTTTGACCCGTTGATCTATGTGTCTTCATGAAAAAAAAAAAGAGGAAGCAAAGTTTCTTAATCTGACCTGGTTCAGATTAAAACAAGAGCATTAATCCTAATTAAATTATTTCCACATTATCACCTCAATTTGAATCAAATGGCCTGAAAGGGAAGTTTCATCCTTTTAAAATAAAATACAGTGGACTTCGTCAATCAACTGAAAACCACCCGTTGACTGATCATCAAGGTGGATGACCAAAAGATTTGTATATCAATAGAGGTGTTTACTAATAATAATAAAAAAAGGACCAGTGATTATCTATAATTTCCACAAAAAAGGGTAGTTCACTTTCCAATAAAAATTTCGCCCCAAACCACTATAAACAGTTATAGCAGTAGCAGCAGCCTAGTGGTACTGTTAGGTAGTAGCTGGAGAATTAACAGTAGTAATAGCAACAGCAGTAGGTAACAGGTGGTAGCAGCAGCAGCAGCATTAGTCTGCACTCTGTAGTAGTGGCAGTGGTAGCAATGGTAGAAGCAGTAGCAGTAAGAGTATCAATAGTAGTTAGCAGCAGCAGTAATAGCAGTAGTAGCAGGAACAGTAATAGAGATTAAAGTTAAAAATCGTGAATTCAAATTAGGAAGAAAAATAAAAATAGAACTTGCATACCTCAATACAATCAGGATGCAGCTGACAATCATAAACCTTGACATGATCAGAGATTAATTTCACAGCTTCTACAGTTACTTCACCACCATGCTTTCCCTCATCCGCAAAAAGTGACTTCAAAGCCGCACAACAGAGTTTTCTATAGAAACAGTAGAAAACATGTTGATGGCAACAAACAAATTGTCTTACTCAATAAAAAGTTCAAGACCCCAATCTATGTATACATCTATGCATTTACACATGCACATACAAAGGGTTCAAAGTTCAAATGTTAGTCGAACAAAGAAAAACATGTGGAGTGCGAGTTGTAGTGGATTTGAGAGAAGGGAAATGGGCTGATAATAACTGACAAGGCAGTGCCACAGTTACAATATTTGAGCAAAAATATAAAGGAAAAAAAACAGAGGGTTTAAGTTGGATATCTCAGTTAGGATCAATATATGGTAGTCATAGAAGAGAGTAGCACTGAGTGCTCGCCAAGTGCTACATCAATCAAAGGGTTCTGCAAGACAGGTACTTAGACCTGTAGTGTTGTAATAAGTAAATTTTGGGCAATGATGAAACAACATTGATGCAGTAGGGAAGCACAAGAAGGTCCAAGGACCCGCATGATGAACCTAGCCATCCAACCCAGTCCTTTGGGTTCAGCCCACAGGCCCAATTGGCTGAGAAGCTACTATGGCAAGCTATTTTTATCTCAAGTTTATTTAATTAGGGATTGTTTCTAATTTATGAATTAATCAGGATTAGCAGCTTTCTATTCTAGGGTTCTTATTGCATTATATATAAAGAAGCCTTCATTGTATTAGGACATGCTTGATTTCAATCAATAACAGATATCTGAGTTCATTGTGAGTTCCATGCATGGTTTCATGGTTTTGTTTGTGCCCTAGTGGCTGGAATCCATCTTGGATTCGATCAATCCCTCGGGTGATTGATCTAACGCATCAATCGCAAATCCGGGTTGCGCCAATTTGGTATCAAAGCCGAAGAGTGATCGCCGGAAGGCATGGATCAAAATAGCAGCGTAGCGGCCGCTATATCGGGCGTAGCGGTCTGAATGGCATTTAGTGCTATTCACATCCGGAGCGGCCGCTACGGAGCCGCTACGGGGTGTTAAATTTTTCTACTTTTCAAATAATTTCAAAATGTATAATGATGCTTATTTCTTCTTTTTCTCTCCAAATAACATTTTTATGCAACTCTTCTACCCTTTTATATTTAAAAAAACACCAAAATGCACACGATCTCGTCGAATTATAGTGGATATGGAGAGTTCTTCTCAAGGTTTCGCAGATATACAGGACCTCATACAATGAGAGGACCGCTACGCCCCCTTACCTCAGTTACTTTTGGAAAAAAAAAAAAATGAACATTTTCTCTCATTTTCCAATATTCTAGATTTTCTACAAATTTTTTCAGAATTGTTTTGACAATTTTTTCAAATCGCACTGATACGCGCTACGTTGCGCTTTGACGGAGGGCCGCTACGCCCGCCACTACCGCTATTTTCATCCTTGCCGGGAGGACAACCGTCCCTTTTGGATTCTATCTCCTGGCAATTCCATCATCATCGTCATCCGTCCTAGTGACATCCCTCTTCATCCTCAGTCCCCTGAAACCCTTTTCACCGAAACCCAACCACCATCAAGCAGCACCACCGATAATCCAAACCCTTAAACCTCATTGACCCACAGAACCCCCTCCATCCAAAATCCAGCCCAAACCAACCTTTAATCCCCAAACCGAACCTACCAAAGACCCATTCTCATCACCCAACCCTAAGCCTCCAACCCCAATCCCTTTCTCCCTCTCCACCGAACCCATCAAAACAGAGGACCCAGCCCCTGACAAAACCCATCCACCCAACTCCTTCGTCGAAACCACCCAAGACCCCAAAACAACTTCAACCGACCCCAAACCCAGACCAAACAAAAAGATACAGAGAGCAGAATAAGACAGAAGGGGATCTGAGTTTGAGTGAGCATACGTGGCACCGAAGTCACCCACTCCAGCTTGCTCCGGCGTCAACCCCTGCTCGCCTCGCCGCACAGCATCTCAACAGCTCTGGACCATCTCCATCGCACCGTTGTTCTTCGTTTTCTCAAGACAAAGAAAGTAAGAAGCCCAAGCTCCCCTTTTATTTGCTTTCTACAAAATTTCCAAGACAGCAAACAAGGCCTTCCTGCCACGTGAGTAACACGTGCCTGGCCTTAGGCAGTTTGGGCCTGACCTGGGTTCGGGCCAGATATGAGTCCAATCCCGACCCAGCCCACTAGCAAGCATAAAAAAATCTATCTTCATCCATAATCCCCCACATCGGACAAGTTTTCCGCGGAAGACTTACCGATATTCAGCGTGAAAACTACGTAAGAGACTTATATACACAGGTCGAAGCCTTACAAAACACAATATATGAACTCAATACGGCCACTTCCAACCCTAATGGTGAATCTTCCAGCACTAATGTCCCACAACCTCAGCAACGACAATTGGAGAATATTCCACGTGAATCAGTCCAAGAATTCTTCCAATGTCTATTTGATACGAGGAACGCTGAAGACATACCACAGGGCCCACGCCAAAATGCTCTCTCTTAGAAAATTAAATTAGAGGTCGTTGATTTTTCTAGGTGAGGCAATGCTCGTGCCTTCTTGACTGGCTTACTTCAATTGAGGATTATTTCACTTGCTACCACATCGAAGATCCTCAACAAGCAACTTTTGTCAAGATGAAGCTAAAAGGTCCCGCTAGAATTTGTTGGAAAAATATTGATGACCACAATGTTCATATGGGCTGCCCTCCCATCAACCGTTCGGAAGTTATGAAAGAAAGATTGGAAGACAAATTTTTGCCATCTGACAAATTTGACTCATTCCAAAGAGAGCTTATCAATCTTCAGCAAAGCTCCATGACCATATATACACTCATAAGTTCTAGCAGTAATTGCAGCAGCTTATCAATATATTAGTAGTAGTAGTAATTGCAGCAGCAGTAGTACTAGCAGTAATAATCTAGTTTGGATGTAAGTTTTACAGTCTAAGAAATAAAGTGCATACAAAGTGCAATACCAATTTGTACAATATACTTAGAAATGGAATTGAAAGCACTAGTCACCTAAGGCATGCTATTGGCTCCCACAAAGCACAATGCAATTCAACTATTCAAGGCCAAATAATTGTCAAATGTATAGGAGAAAGCACAGGATATAGTAGAACCTCATGACATCATCTGGTGTGCTTATGTTCTTGATAACATTAGCCAACAAGCTCTCACGAAAGTTGAAATGGGGAACTGCCTCTAGCAAATTACACATGCAGCGAACAGCAACATGTTGGAAAAATGGCTGCTTTTCTAGTGATATTAGCTTCTGGAGGTATGCCTGATAGATTCAGAGGGGGAAAGAAGCAAGACAGATGGCACAACCATCATTACAAATAAATGAACTATTAACTAGGAACCAAACAGATGTACTTTCTAAAAGAGAAATATGCAGGATCCTAGGACAACTTCCATAAGTAATGGCATTTTAAAGAAACAAAATAAATTATAAAGCTATCTATAGAATTCACAAATTATGTTGTTATTACAGTAATAAGAAACAAGATAATTACAGTAATAAGAAACAAGATAAATGAATCCAATCCAAAATCAATCTTTAATTCTGCTGCTCTTTTGCAAAGCTTTCAAAAAGAGAATATGATCCCTTACTCTTTGCAATGCAGAACACAAAGATTACTCCTAAAACAGCATATTCTATGGCTCTTTACTGGGATAAAGGTAATCTCACAAGGAGATTATGGGGGTAGACATCTAACATTAAGGACTTTAGAAGCTAGGGAATCTAATGGGGTGCATCTAGTTTTGGGAGTTAATCAGGGAGCCAAATCTATGCAAGACCCATTCATGGAATGGCCCGAAGGTTGGGTAGCTTCAAAGATGAAGAAATATGCCCTTGGGGCGAATGATTACGCTGAATCTTTTCATATACTACCTTTCCATGCTCAGGACTCCCATGTTGATTGCAATATTAGAAAAGATCTAAAGAACTGATCAAGAAAAAAATATTAAAAAAAAAAAAAAAAAGACCTCAAGAGATTTTTTGTGGGAAGGTGGGGAATAAAAAGCGAAGTCACCACATTAGATGGGAAGAGGTGGCCAAACTGGGAGGGGGAGGATGGGGGATAGGGAGAGATCAAAGACAGAAAATAGGCACTTTTGAGCAAATGGTGGTGACAGTTTGCAGAAGATGTCCGTCTCAAAAAAAAAAAAAAAAAATGGAGAAGGTGAGTCCTTACGGAGAAATTTGAATATTTAAAAAGGTGGGATCAGGGAAAAAAAAGTAGGAGCTAGGTATTGTGAATGGTAATAGAGTTTTTAAGGTTTGGTTGTCACTTTCAAAAGCAAAGGAAGAAGTCTCATGAGTAGCTGGGGCTCCATTCCAAATAGGAATTTGTTTCATTGTTGAAGCAGGTGGAAGAGGCGACTGCTAGCAGGACATTTGGGTGGGATTTGGACATTTGGGTGGGATTTATTAAGTTTTGAAATCCTTGCTTGTTCAGGTTATTTACAACTATGAATCCTTGGTCAGTTAACGTTTCCAATTAGTAGAGGCAGAGCGATTTGGTGTATGGTATCTACAAGATGCCTTTATGAATGTGAGTCAGAGGAGTATGTGCATCTCTTAAAAATTTAATGATGTTTATGATGCAGGCCAGACCATACGTTGGCCAGCCCTTTGGGCCAGATCCATAGGCCCAACATGACATTTGTTTAATTCAAGTTTAAGTTGTTTAGGAGTCTTAACTAAGTATTTTTTATTTATTAAGAAGTCTTTAGATTAGGAGCTTTATTGTAGTTGGATTGTTAAGCAAGTTTAGTGGTTTAGTTTCCTTTATTGCTTGGGAAGATATTGGTGTCCAAGTTATCATACTCTATATAAGAATGATTATGGCTCAGTTGTAATGGAATGCTTATTATCAATAAAATCTGAGTTTTTTCCTCAGTTATGGTGTTTACCATTATAGTGAGTGTGCCCTGGTGGCTGAATCCATGTCTGGATTCAATCAGTCCCCTGGGAGTTTGGTCTATTTTACGATCGAGGATCCGGGGCTGCGTCAATTGGTATCAAAGGAAGGAGATCGGAGTTGACAGCATACCTGGAACCGTCATTGTTCCCGTGCAGAACACCTCCATCGTCCATTGTCATCAGTATCATCACGCCACAGCAGCGCTCAGCAATCAGCATTGCCACAGCCTCATCTGCTTTCATCGAGACTGCCATCATCCCACCATCACCATTGCATCACCATCGACATCATTCCACCATCACCCTCTCCCTTCTCTCATGAAACAGCAAGGAACGAAAGAAGAAAAGGACTTCAGCAGTTCAACACTTCAACCCTCTTTTCTTTCTCATCTCAGGCACACAGAGCGAGAAAAAAATCCTAAATAGGTATTAGGTGCTAACATCTTACACGTGTTGAGCCCATCAGCTGCCTATTGGGCCTAAGGTCAAAGTCTGACCTGAACCCAAACAAAGAAAAGGGGTCAAGCAAAACCTTGCAGACCGGGCAAGCCCAATCCTCTACGAAACTTCCAAAGCCCAACCCATTCTACACCAACTTTGACTTTTAACCATCAAATTTTGAACGGTGATATTTGGGCCATTTATCGCCTGATAAACGATCCATCCTCGCCAGCAAGTTCCACTCATCAAGATCCACACAACAGGTCAGCTTATTCTTCAAAAGAGTTAAATTTTGATATACTTGCATCCAAGTCACCATGAGATATTTTGGACATTCAGCTAAACAGCAAAGAATTTTATATCAATGCACATATGCAAATTGGTATTTTGAGAACGAGTTTTATTTTGAAAATTTTCTTAATTTGAAACAAGAAAATATGACAATTGCTGATTTTTTTTTTTTAAGAGCGGCAGATGGAATTTTTTTTTTTCTTATAACAGTGGTGGATGAATATGCCTGCCAATTTCAAGAGTTACAAATGTATGTGAACCAGAGAAGGATGAGATATATGATTTGGTTCGTTATATCAGAGGCTTGAGACCAGACATCTTAGAGAATATGAGTTTTTGCAAAACAAGTCAAGAGGCATACTTAGAAGCATTCCATGTAGAGTGTATCCTTAGACGGTCTCGCATGCAACAATGTAAGCCTGAAGAAAGAAAGTCCCAACAAAGAACCGGAGAAGATAATCCCACTATCGTTATTCGCCGACTCCTCATTACAAATGAGAAGAAAGAAAAAAAAAATGGTGACCGGCTAAGAAATTCCAAATGCGAGTAACCGTAGAAGACAAGTCCGTTAATTTGATTAATGACAATGGTAGTGCAATAAATTTTGTCGCACAAGAGGTTATTGACAAACTTCATTGGCCAACTGAAAAGCTTCCTAAGCCTTACCAAGTCACATGGTCTAATGATTCAAGTCATTCCTGTGACTCGTAATGTTTGGCATCATTCAAGATTGGTCATTATGAGGACAAAATTTAGTATGATGTGATCCATATGAATACTGCTCATATTCTTTTTGAACGTCCATGGCTTTTTAATCGGAAAGTGCACAATGATAAAAAGATGAACGCATATACCTTTTTGTGGAATGGAAAAAGGATGAGACTCCTTCCAATGAAATCAACAGACCTATCTTCATCTACATCATCACCTTCAACCAAAGAACCACAAAAAAAGAGCAAAAAGTTGAAAGACAAGTCCTGATTGCACCAAAAGCGATGACAGAAGACATCAAGGATGACATCGAAAAGCAAGTTCATGGCAAAGTTGATTTTGTCGGTACAAGCAATATTGATCAAAGCAATGTTAATCAAGAACTGCAAAGGGTTAAGGGAGAACAAGGAAAAGTGAACATTGAAGACTTTGATAGGGTTAACAAAAAGATTGTACATTCGGTAGATCTGATTGCAATGCCACTTCAAGAAATTCCAATCGGGTCATCGGAAATCAAATCAGTTATTCCTGAGGTTTCACAAGAAGATCAAGTTGTTGAAGTCCCCCACATTGACTTCATCCTTTGAGGATCAACAATGGATATTTGAAAATTGTGATCTATTGGTATGGGGACAATGAAAGCATCTAATGGTCAGCTTGCACATCCAAGATAAATGCAGACATGAGAAGACGTGACACCTCCAACCCACTCCTACATGGACAAAAAGATTGCATCAACTTTCCAACTCATGCAAAGAAGGTGAAGATCGAAAGAGAAATCAGAAGTTTGTGCGATTGATTTTTTATCTAGGACACTGAAAGAAATCGAGGGCGAGTTCTCTACAAGACGGAGAGAGCTAATGCAGCCATAGGTCGGTTAGCCCATTGGGCCCAATCCATAGGCCCAACATGACATCTGTTTAATTAAAGTTTAAGTTGTTTAGGAGTCTTAATTAAGTATTTTTTATTTATTTAAAAGTCTTTAAATTAGGAGTTTTATTTTAGTTGGATCGTTAAGCAAGTTTAGTGGTTTAGTTTCTTTTATTTCTTGGGAAAGTCTTGGTGTCCAGGTTATCCTACTCTATATAAGGATAATTATGGCTCAGTTGTAATGGATTATGGAATACTTATTATCAATAAAATCTGAGTTTTTTTTTTTTTTTCCCTTCAGTTATGGTGTTTGACATTATCATGAGTGTGCACTAATCACTGAATCCATGTCTGAATTTGATCAATCCCTTGAGAGATTGGTCCATTTTCTGATTGAGGATCCGGGGCTGCGTCAGTTTAGATTTGAAGGGTCAGCCCTGATAGAAATAATCTAAAGCGCAATCCAAGTAAGGTTTCTCACCACTGAGTCCCTAATGTAGACAGGACTCAATTCCTCTATAGTGGAGGCTCTCTGTTCAGCAGCAACAGAAAGGAAGGTAATAACTTTAGACAATCTAGCAAGAAGGTGAGTACCTTAACACACACACACACACAACAGAAAGGAAGGTAATAACTTAAGACAATCTAGCAAGAAGGTGAGTACCTTAACACACACACACACACACACACACACACACACACACACACACACACACAGACTTAGCTTTCAAATTCTTGTATATGATAAAACAACAAAGAAGTAGTCAAGATGGACTGGTCACAACTTTGTTTCATTGTGACTAGCATGAAGCCCCCGTGCATCGCACAGGTTAAGTCCTCAATAATATATTAAAACTAATATTTTCTTTTATTGTTGCCATCGGAGGGTTCAATATAAATATATGTATAATAAACTAATTAAAAAATTTAAATCAACCAAAAAATTATGAAAACCAAACCTTTTTTCGCTTAATCCCCGTCAGCATACACGTTTCATCTTAAAAACAAACAAAGGATTCGTCTGCATTTATGCTCATTTTGGTTACTATATAAAAACTTCGAAAATACCCTCAATTTATAAAGTTGGAAGGCATCCCTTTGAATTGGGTTACATCCACACAAATGGGCTTAAGAGACGTTTTATTGAAAAGGCACATATTATGTGTTTTTGAAAGGACACATCCACAAATGGGCCCCAAAAAGCTGATGTGGCCTCTTCTAAGGCCAGAATTTAGGGTTATTTTTGGGTTTTTTGCAACCAACATTCAGCTTTAAAGAGAAAGAATTTTGGTCAAGAAATGTGGGTCAAGAACTCAAGATGCAATAGTTATTTAGCATAAGTGTGTCATCTACTAGAGGCACCTATAATTATTGAAATGAAGAAATGACTAAACATAATTTCACATTGTTCACAAGCATTTCAAGAAGAAGAAGAATCAAGTCAAAAGAAAACCTTGTATGAGTGCAGAAGTGTGGATTCATAGTATCGCATCTTTTGTACTGCCTTTGAAACTGTCATCTCCAACTCTTTTTCAGTGGGTAGCCTAATCCGATAGCTGTTTCACAAAAACAAGAATCAGGTGCAAAAAATATAAAAGATAAGTCATAGCTTATAAACACACTATAGAAGTGCACAATTAAATTCAAAACAGCATTATACAACAGGACAGCATACAGTATAAAACAAGAGAATACCCAGGAATAATATCTTTGAAAATAGCCAACAAAGACAGAAGTCCAAGTTTAACTATATTACGATCTCCATCTTTACATATCTGCAACAGATCTTTTAGGGATTTAATGTTTGATTCTGGATCTGCTAACAGGGCCATTCCGATCTCTGCCAGTTTACACTTCTTTTTGACAAACACTTCTTCTGCTGAAAGTTCTTCCTTCACCTCCGCCTAAACATAAAGGATCGGTCAAAATAGTGCATGTATCTGGTAAAGTATTATTGAAATATCAGAAAAATATAGGATTAGACTTAATGGGACATTATAATATTGTGTTTGAAAATCATAATCCATCTCCCAGAAGCTCTTGAAAGAACAGAGATTTTGTCGAGATACTGAAGAAAAAGAGAAATGAGCATCTAAAGACTTATGAAAGAATACTATCATCGCATGATACATTGAACTTCCTGTGAGATCAAAGAACCCAATAGGGAGCCTACAGTAGTATGCAGATTGATTCAATACCTTAGGTCACGAAAACTTCACAACAAGGGTGGGGATTGACCTGCTCAAACTTGAGAGAAAATATGTATTCCAGCCAAATTAACTCAACCAAATCAGAATTAACCAGTACTACAGTGATATAATAGTTGGGTGCCGGAACTAATTTCTATCAGTAGGCAGGAAGTAGAACTGCACATTGGGTTTTTGCAATAAAAATCTTTAACAAATACATAAAACATTGCCTGCCGATTACCAAAATTCAAAGCTACATGCCTACATCTTAATTACAACTGCAGAAACAAAAATAGGGAACAAAAAAACAAATAAGAAACTCTTCACCAAATCAGGTCATGAAACTCAGTCATTCCATCCTTCAACTTAATCTTAATCATCAAATAAATCTCATTTTCTGCAATGATAAGGACCACTTGTTGGGAACAAGGATCAAAATAGCAGTTGTAGTGGAAGCAGCGGACAATGGCCAAAACACTACGTAGCGGCCGCTACATAGCGGTTGCGGTGATACATAGCGGCACAGTGGTGTGAGTTTTTCAAGTTGTCAAAAAAATTTGAATCTTGTGTAGTCGTCAATCAAGTGTTTTTTTAATGATTTGGAACCATAATGTGTAGGACAACTATAAGAAAGGCTATTTAGGAGAAGAAATAGGAAAAACAATGTTTCAAGTTAAAACTACTTGGCTCTACTAGTTTTTAGATTGTAGTATCGCTATTTGAAAAATAGCGTAGCGGCTTAAACCGATGCGGCCAATAATGTGACCACTACACTACATAGCAGCCACTATTTTGAACCATGGTAGGCAAATCAGGGTAGTTGCAAAGAAAACAAAAACAGTGATAGGCCTCCCACAAAGCCATCATCATCACTGTGACGCCCCGGAGTCCCACATCGACTATAAAGAAGAAAGTGAATAAGGTTACATGTAAAGCTTACATCCTTACCTTGCATGAGGCATTTTGATGGGTTGAGGCCCATCAGAAACAAAACAGTGAGGCCCGTGGGCCAAAGCGGACAATATCATGCATGGGTATGGGGTGGGGCGTTACAATCACCACAGTAAACATCATCATTTTAGACACCCTTTTTTCCTTTTTCTTTTTCTTCTTTTTTTTTCTTTTGGGGTTATAGTAAATACTAGCACACCCACAAACGCTACCCAAGCCAACAGAGATACATCAGGGATTGATTCTTGGTTGTTTTTGTAGGGAGGGAGATGCCTCACCATTGAGCCATCAGTGGATTGGCCTTTTTTAAGATGCCTTGTCAAAAATCCTTTATTTCCTCCATTTTAATCAGCAACAAGGAAAAGATTACTAGAAGCTTGTTGAGATGTAAAGAAGGAAAGTGATGCAGATGAAAATATGCAACACAAGAACTATATACTGTGTCAATGAAATCCCCACAAGACATCCCCTCAAATAAAGAGGGAAAAAATTAGAGAGTAAAAGATCAAGTAATAGTCATATGAGTACTACCCACACCCAATTTGAACAATGAAGCTGCCAACCTCATCCCATCTATATGGAGTCAACTTACGAATTTCATCTCACTTTTCCATTAATCCCAATTTATGACCAAGGTCACTGCATCTTCACAATCTAAAATTTCATTTTTGACTACTTCATTCCAAGTTGGTCCACCCCTTCTCCTAATTCCGTGCAATCATGAAGTTACATGGGCTAGTTCTCATTAAGCATTGAAACAACAAATTCAACTTTAACTCTTTCAAGCTAGAATAACTTTGGCCCATCAGGTCTACCTCTTGCTAGGTTCAATCCAAAATCCACAACCACCCAAAAAATAAACATTTTCTGTCCCCTTTTAAGACACTTACTCACTGTTCACTTTACCAGCATTGGCTGGTCCAGATTGAGACTCATTCAACTACCACTCATCATTAGATTGAGTCAGCTAAAAAAAGGTTTTACCTAACTAGGGTTGAGATTTGTCAAAGTTTGAGGCCTTAAAATCAACAGTTAGGTTAAACTAAGGTGTACCATTTTGGGTCAATCCTTGGTCTAGAGCAAGACCTCTTTGTGTGTGTGAGTCAATGATGACTGAAGCATACTTCTTGTGCTAACAACCTGATTTGACCTTCTTTGGTGGGCGTTATATAGCTCAAATGTAACTCCAATAGGATTGACAAATACTGTATGCTTAATCATTTTTAAAACAGTCATGAGCCTTACATAAGATCAATCATTTTTAGATATCAATATAATCCTGGTTGGAAATTGAAAAGAGAGAATTTAAGGACAGGTATTCCCAACTCACAACAAAATACCTATAGCAACAAATTCTAACCACAAGCAGATTATTTCCAATCCACATAGTAATAGTGATACAATTAGCAAAAACATTAAAAAGAAATACGGCAAAACCAATGAGAATCTAGAGATGGGGAAATAGTTGCACTATGGCACCGACATACCAGAACTTCCGATTGCAAATTTTCAGGCACAGTGTCTTCTTGCAATGAATCAATCTCGTCTAAATCTTTTGCTTGTTTCTTTGCCTCTCTTTTACTTTTTTTCAGTTTTCGCCTCCGCTCTGCCTTGGTTAGTTTTACTATATCTTTATCCTTGCCATCATCTTTATCCTCACTTGCTGCGTCACCTTCTTTGAGCATATTTTCAGATCTTCTAGAATCGTCAGATGCTGCAATCATATCAGCAGATAATAATAAAAGAAGAAGAAGAGGAAAGTTTCAAAAGCTTGTAAACGTTAATTTTTTAAAGCAGAACTGGTAAGTATCAAATACAGTATCATCCAAATGCATCAGAGTAACTGAGTATGGCTGAGACTTCCAACAGAATGGGTAACAATATAGAAACAGCCATCACCAAAATGAAGGAATTCACAGACTCTGCTTAAGTTCAATAAGATGTAATTGTCCCAAATCCGTCCCTGATACTATTACAGGAGTTGCATTGACGATTCTGAAAATCAAACAAAACAGAAAAGCACAAACGGATCGACGATTCTGAAAATCAAACAAAACAGAAAAGCACAAATGGATCAAGTCCCTTAGAACCACTGAGCTTAAGAAGGTTTTATCATTATGACAAAGTCAACTATTTGATCCAAAAAAGAAAAAAGTCACCAGGGTTTCCAGACAGAAACAGCCCCAGTGTAGTGCTGATGGTTAGGGACTTGGGTGAAGTGTGTTACTGGGTGTGTCAATTGTATAAGAGCAAAAAAAAAAAAAGGGTTCAACTATTTGCAATAACCAGGAAAGATCAAAGGATTCAAGAATTATGAAATTTCAGAGGCGCAAATAATAAATGCAGTAACCATACATTTCAATATTCAAAAGAAAAACAAAACATTTAACTAAATCTTAGTCTTGAGACATTTAAATAACAACCATAATACCAGATTTTCAATGAAACTAAGCCATTACCAAGCTTTACTTAGAAAACTGCAAATTAAAAGTATATACATGAGATTCTGTTATTACCTGCTCTGTAATACAGTTTCCCATCCAAGGTTTTAAAAGGTAGAACATCAACTGGATCAACTGCCTTAAGGCCATCTTCCTCCGCCAGCTTTTGTGAAGACGTCTTTTTATTTCGTTGCTCATACAAAGTTTCTAATGCATCTTCTTTCTGGCCCGCAACACGAACCACATGCCTTAACAATACATGTGGAAAATACAATCAAATTAAAATAGTATAAAAAGAACATTACCTCCTTTCATCGCAAATATCTTTCCATAAAAACCACATTGGAAAATGATAATTAAGAAAGCAACTCTAGTTCAGTTGTCAATTTTGTTAGTAGCCTGCTAAACTTTCCAATTAAAAAAGAAAAAAACCCATTTCCCAATTATAATTAAAAATGACAGAGAAGAATTTTTTTTCTTACAGCATATTAACTCTAGATGAGTTTTTTTTTTTTTGAAAGGCAACATTTTTTATTGAATGGTAACTTTATTAATAAAAGCAAGATTCAGTATAAGAGATCTACTATTGAGAAAGCCAAACAATGCAAAGAAAAACAAGAACACCAAGTTAAAATAGTAAAGGAGAACAACTTCCTCTAAGACAGCTACCTAATGAAAGACAAGCAAGGAGCCATCTTCATTCATAATGAGATTACTTTCGCGTCCAACACCTTTCTTGGCTAAACCATTGGCCAACAAGTTTGAGCACTGATTAATATGCTAAAAGGAGGCAACAAAGGAGTGGAACATGTCCAGAATTTCTTCCACAAAATCTGCCATATGCCATGGCTCCTTGGAAGGACCGGAGGCTGATGCAGCCCAAAAGGTGCTACCTCACAATGGGTGATAATGGACCAGATCCAGAACAAGATCCAAGGGCCAGGGCCAGGGCCAGGGCCAGGGCCAGGTCAGGTCCATTAAGCTCAATCCAAGCCCAGTTTTATGCTAAAATCAACAAGGCCCAATAAAGCAACAAATCATTTGTCCTTGGACATCTCTATTAAGATAATAATCTCCTTAAGTATCTCCCTTTAATTTAGTTTTCCTATTTTATTAGAATTTTGAAGCAATGAATGCTTTGTTTCAAGGAAAGATATTTTCATCTTCTTTGGATAGAGAACCCTTCGGTAATTTTGATTGCTTGAAAGTGCCTACGTTTTGGCAGATTTATCCAACAATCCAGCTGTGTCAAATTGGTAATTTTGTCGGCTGAAAGGAACATACATTTGGGCGGATCCTACCACGAATCCAGTTGTGTCAGATTGGCAATTATGTTGGCTTAAAGGTGCCTGTGTTTGGGCT
This sequence comes from Camphora micrantha, assembly GCA_003546025.1. Classification (NCBI taxonomy): domain Eukaryota; kingdom Viridiplantae; phylum Streptophyta; class Magnoliopsida; order Laurales; family Lauraceae; genus Camphora; species Camphora micrantha. The sequence continues at coordinate 23,157,509 of QPKB01000007.1, read as the reverse complement.
GATCCTACCACCAATCCGGCTGAGTCAGAGGCCAAATAAATTGCACAAAAGGCATCACCCTCCACTGTGATCTTGTCAAACCCCAACCCAGGATTAACCCAATAGTGTTTGCTTAGTGTGTGCTTAGTCTTGATTGGGTTTAGTTATCGTGGGTTAGAATGTGATTAGTTTTAGTCATGGTTATAGCTTTGGGGAGTTCGAGAACGTTTAGTGTTTACTAGGCTCACTCAGGAAGGCCTGGGTGTACGTGTAAGCGTGGGAAGATCGTGTTTGGTTTTGTGTTAATCGTGATTTTCATTTCATTTGATTGGTTTTATGATTATGTGCAACTTTCGTGTTTAGCTCATTTGTGTTTGAAGCCCAGAAACTCAAGTTTTGGCCAAAAAGGGTAAAATAGCCTTTTCACACTCAAATCTGGACACGATTTTCGAGATCCCAAAACCATGTCAAAAATATACTTTTTGGAAACTAGATATTTCAAGGATCGTTTTATCCTTCTTCGTCAACTTCATTTGAGGCCCACAAGACCATGTTTTGACTCATGCAAGATTGGCACTAAAGGGGACCCACTTGTCTAGCACTTAAGCTACTTTCCCTTCTCCCTTTCCCCATTCCACAAAAATCCTGCAACTTTTTCTTGACCTAGGTTGGAAAACCCTCTTTTTCCCCTCTTCTTCTCTTCTTCAATGCAAGAGCTATGAGTCTCCAAATGAAATTCTAAGACCATCATCTTCTTCCTCTCAAGCCAAGCTTTCCATTGATACCATTTTCTTGAAGTCTCTTGTTGGAAAAGATCTCCATTTTCTTCCTCATTTCTTGTTTGGGCACCTCTAGGTAAGAGCTTCAACCCATCTCTTTAATGGAGTTCTTTCTACTCCTAAAGATCATGTTTTTCTAACTTGTAGCACCTATTTCAAAATGGGTTGCTTGGTTGTATTTTTGGGTGAGTTTTTGAATGGATTTCATGGGATTTTGTAGTTCTTGGCTTGGACTTTTGATTAGGAGTGCTTGAAGAAGAATCTTGTTTTCATTTGACTAAGGCAAGTGATCTATTTAAGTTGTTGTGCATATGGGTTCATGGACTTGTTATTTGGTATTAATGTTTTGATTTACTAGGTTTTCATGTTATGATCTTATTTTAGAGAATGCAAGCATGCCTAATAGCTTTCCAAACTTTCAGATTTCATATCTTTTAATTAAGTCTTGCTTTTGTTGAAGTTTGGATTTGTTTTGATAAGAAAGGGTTTCAAGGGTTTTGAAGTGGGTTGCTATGTTAATGACTTGTTTAAGTATGAAATATATGCCCAATGTGAGCCTTGATAGCATGTTATATTTATGTATCAAGTTTGCTAATTAGGTTGGAAAGATTGTAGAGAAGAAAGGAAGGAAAGGAAGGACCAGTGCACTGCAGAAATCAGAACTGGGTTCTGATTTCCGCAGTTCACGCGGTCGACCGGCCAAGGGGCGCGGTCGACCGGGGACACTGGGATTGGTCCCAGTTGGATGACCTGCTGCACTGCGGGATTTACTGTTTCCGCAGTTCACGCGGTCGACCGGCCAGGGGGCGCGGTCGACCGGCGACACAGGGTCAGGTTCTCTGGAACCTGACCAGAACACTATTCATTGAATTAAAAGTTACAACTTTGAGTCGACCGGGACTTGGCCGGTCGACCGGGCTCACAGTGTACGCGGTCGACCGGCCAAGGGCCAGGTCGACCGGGCACACTGGAATTTCCCTGTTTAAGCAGATTTTTGCCCATTTGTATTTTCTTTTAAAAATCTGAAAACTAGGCTATATTAAGGACTTTAAATGGACATTGTGTGAATGGAACTCCATGCTATGTACTAACTTCGGGGACACCAATTCTTGTATTTTAAACATAGAGTTCCAATCAACCAATGGTCAATGAATAGCCTAAGCTTGTACTTGATAAAATTATCGTGTTTTGAGCATTGATTTGAGATCGCAAGTCACATCGTGTGCTCGTTTTGAAATCAAGTTTGCAAGCTCGTTCTAAGATGTGTTTCAAGTATTAATGGGGATCACTTATTATAAGTTGTGAGCATATATATTATGCATCTTGCTAGTCGTGCCTCGTCTTGTCGTGACAAGTTATTTCCCCTTTTATTTTCGATATGTTTGAATCGTGTTTAGCGTGTTTTGTGCATTCATGAACTCAAGTGAACACCACAGAGCTTGGACTGCCCTTTCAGTCTGATCCACTGTCTGGGGGTCCTTAAACATGTGAACTAACTGCAGATTAGTCGTGCATTTATTACACATCGTGCGTGTCCGGTTCCGCAGCCGGAATCCCTTATTTGTGGGAATCGTGTCGTGCTATATTATGTATATTCGTGCTTGTCGTGCGTGCTTACTCTTTTCATTATAAATGATAGAGAAAGGATGGGCTCTTTGTGGATTTACGATTCATGATATATATGTTATGCATTCATGCTAGTTTGTCTTTGATTTAGGAAAGTGTTTCGTAAGTATTTGTTTTATGTTCTCGATTAAACATTGTTTTACATGCTTTCACTTAAAATGATTTCTTGCCAAACCGTCGTGTTTGATGCTTGTATTTTGGTGACCAGGTGCAGAGACCATCCTTTTGAGGAGGAGTGCCAGGAGGAGGCTGTTGGGCCTATCCTAGCCCGTGAGTGGCAAACCGACGACGTCATGTAGACGTTTGGACGGGTCATGAGTTCCGTTAGATCACCTCTTTGGGTTTTTATATACTTTTGGAATTGTATTGGCCTTTGTTGGCCTCTTATTTTGGGAAGTGTAATAATTCAATATACTTTGTTAACTTTACAACTTGAATTATTATGGGAATGCCTTGTTATGTCTTCATTCTGATATTTTAGTCTTGATGACATTATGTTTATATACTGTCATGACTTGTTAAGATGTGATTTGCCACGCGCTTCCGCATACTTGATCGTGTGAGTTGGTTGTTCCTTGTGTTTTTCGGAACCCTCACCGCGGGAACCTGTGGGAGGTTTAATCATCTTACAATATAATTAATCATCACCTTTTAATGCCGCGGCCTCGGTTCGGGGTCGCGACAGATCTGATGAAGGTCAATGTGATTGACTTCCATGAGGCTGGTTCTTAAAGCCAACATCTCTGCCACAGTAACAGAGCAAACACCAGCAGGCCCCTAGAAGGATAAAATGACTGCGGCTTCACTGTTTCTGATAACCCCCACCCAAACCTGCTACTCCAAGTTTTCCGCAAGCAGCCCCATCAAAGTTAAGCTTATGAATGCTTGGAGGGGGAGAGTACCAAGACAAGCGACATGCATTTGCAGAATGGTAGGAGAAAGCCACCTCATTCCAACTGTTGCAACAGAAATATCCTGAAATTGGGGAAGGACAAACATCCATGTAGCAACAAGGAATTTGGCCTTGTCCCTTAACGACTCCAAGATAGAAGATTGCCCATCAAAGTATCACCTATTCATCTCCTTCCAGCTGACCCAAACAACAGGTATAAAGCAAGCCTTCCACATAAGTCTGACTTTACAAGAGCCCAATGACATATGCCCAAGCCTCAAAAAATGAGTAAAGGTGTTGTGTAAAACCACACATGGTCAAACCAAAAATAAATAAATAATTAATGGTATCGAACCACAAAAAATCGACTTCCAAAAACATTTAGCTCCTCCATAGTTAAGAAGTGGTCCACATTGCTATAATTAAAAACTGGATTCACAAAAAAGTTCTGAATTCAGCTGGGGCAACCATAAAGCCATGAAATTTATGAGCAACCATAGCTAAAAGGCACCCTCCCACTCTATGAGTTCAATGTAAGTTAGAGTTGCATATTCAAGTTCAAGATGGAAGGCACAAAGCAAGATAGAAGATAACCCATCAAAGTATCATCATTCTTCTCCTTCCAGATGACCAAGTCCCAAAATGACAGGTATAAAGCAATCTTCCACATAAGTCTCAACTCTACGAGAAGCAGTCCACATTGTTATAATTAAAAACCCGATTCACAAAAACTTCTAGATTCAGCTGTGACAGCCCTTAGCCATCAGTTTTATGAGCAAACCATTGCTAAAAGGCACCCTCCCACTCCATGAGAGGTTCTGGGATCAATGTAAGTGACAGCCGTGTATTCAAGCCGCAGCCGTGTATTCAAGCTGCCGCCACCACCGCCGCCACCCCCACCCCACACCACACACCCACCCACCCACACCCCTTTTCCTCTCTCTTCCCCGAAGGAAAAAAATAAAAAAATAAACAGTAAGAAAGAGTTGCTAGAATCACCAAAAAAAAAATCTTTCTAAGGTTATATGATATAGCTTATAAAACAAACATACAGTACCGACGATCAATTCAGCACCATTGAGCCAATGAGACTAACTCAAATTGTTCATGCACCGAGTGTCCCACCCAATTGTGTCTGTTAAATGTGGACCATGAAATAATATGGCCCACTAGAAAATGGCTTATTTTTTAAAGATGTAACTAACCCATCTGTACAGTAGCAGGGTCGAACAAGAATGACGTTGCTTTATCACCAAACGCAAAATAGAAAGTAGAAATTTGAATCAATATCAAACGAGAATGACTTTCAACATATTTCTTGCATCAGTGACAACATAACTTTTATTATAAGATTCAGATCTATAACTTTTCTACAAGTATAATACAGAATAAACTACATGCATTACATAGCTATCAACATTCTTGTCTTCTTATGTTGTAAACGATTGCTCTAACAGTTTCTTCTTTACCCTCGCTCTTTTAGCTTTCAATATCATTCATAAGGCCATTTGTAGCTCTCCCACATGAGTAAATGAGACATTTGAAGAAGCATTTAAGAGTCTCTTGATGTGTGTGCAGCAAGGGCCATAAAAGCACAGCAAATAAGTGTGCAAGCAAACAACAAACAGAACGATACTGTACTATTGTACCACACTTATATTTTTCCCAGTTTTACCAACGCGTTTGTATCAGGTATTATCCCTCAAAAATGGCAGTTCTATAATCTGAATCAATGCCAAAATATTATATATATCGTGTCGCTCAAGGAAAGAGAAACAGAGGTCATCCCATTGTGTGATGGTCATTTCCATGGTTGATTTTCACAAATGCTGTTATTTATGACTTGCAATCATCAATTTTTACTCTAATGTAAAATTGTATATAGCCAAAGCCAGAAATTATTTTAACATATCAACACAATGGCTTGCTGTGAGTTCTGCTTTGCATGTGATGTGATATGGGTGGACCCCAAATTAAGAATCAAAAGGTTGGATAGTGTGTTCACCAACTTGGGGAGAAAAGGGAAGAAAGTATCCTGCCAAATTGAAGATGATAACAGGTGGAGGTAAACGCATACTTGATGATACTGACGCCCACCATTTCCAAACCCGTCCCTGCCTTTGACTGGTCTATGACATGTAATTCAGGTTGTCTGAATGGTAACATGACAAGAGCCCAAAACCTTGCGGTTGCAATGCCGTTGTGATATGTTCTCTTGTCCTTACTCCAACTGATGAGAGAAAGACCTTAAAACGTCTTAAGAGAAATAATAGAATTATTTTTATTGGTGAGAATAGTAGATTTTTAATAGGGTAAATTAGGGAGAGATCCCTGAGTATTGGGTTATAAAGTTTCTAGTATACAAGTCTTCCAGTCTCCCTCAATTTTAGGGTAAGGTTCTCTCTCATTTCTCGCATCGGCAAAGAAAAAAAATAACACACTGTCGTCTCTTGGTTACTCTTGGTTACTGCTACAGAACCAGAACAGAGGAGGTCTGGGCTCTGCTACGGTGCACGGTCTCCAAGGAGGAAGACGCAGATCTGAGTTTGCGGAGAAGATGACTGAAAGTTGCAGAGCAAATCAGAGTGGGGGCAGTGGCAGTGAAGATTTGAGAAAATTTCTGGTTTCGCACCGTTGCCGAAGAAAGAGAGCAATCTCTACCTGGGGACCGCAGCTAATCTGAGTAACTGCGAAATTTATCTGAGTTTTTTTTTTTAATTTATCTGAGTTTTTGATAAATTTATTTGAGTTTTGAAACAAACTCAGATAAATTTATGACTTAGTCCGACCTAGAGATGATTTTATCTGAGTTTTTTTTTAATTTATCTGAGTTTTTGCAAAATTTATTTGAGTTTGAAGTAAATATATCTGAGTTTTGAAACAAACTCAGATAAATTTATATGACTTTGTCCAACCTAGCCATGATTTTGTATGAGTTTGATATGTAGTTATCTATGTTTCCTATGATATACAGATTGCTAAGATTTGAAGATGATCACTATTTGCATATGTTTTGTTTTTTTTTTTTTTTTTTTTTTTTTTTTTTTTTTTTTTTTTTTTTTTGAATGGCTCACTATTTGCAAATGTTGTAATATTCAACATACTTCTTGTTTGGATTGAGAGAAAATGAATTAGAGGAAGAAGATGATGGCTCGGACAAAGAAGAAGATGAATCAGACGATAAAGAAGAAGAAGAAGAAAAAGAAAAAGAAAAAGAATAAGAAGAAGTGCAATATGATGATAGCTACTTTGTTGAATCACTTTTCCCCTTTCTCCAAAATCCATAATATTTGTCAAGACATTTTGTCTTTATGAAATTTACCGGCTGATTTTCAGCATTTTCTAATATCGCAGAGAGGATGTCTAGGAGGGGCATTTTAGACTTTTTAACTGTTAAGAACTTGAAAAGGGACCTTTGCCTCAACAGAAAAAGAAAGTGGACATTTTGCAATAAAATGTAATGTTGAGGGACCTGCAGCCAAACACCCCTTTTTAATACTCTATTAAGTGGCGTTTTCATTAATAAAAGTGTAAACAGGATGGCACAGCCAAAACTTGAATACCATCCCCCACAAAACCAGCACAACAACCACCATTATTCCTAACCTAACTCAAGGCTGGCATCATGGAACCTGTGCACACCGCGAAACCATTAATACTGCTACAAACCATGTGCCCCAATATGGACAAGTCCAAACGGCTACATAGTAGTAAAACACATTGCCATCCCTACGGCCACACCAAAGGCATGTTTGCATACAGCAGGAATTCTGCATTCCACAGATAACCATTTCTGCAATTCCATGGAAAAACAGTTTCGACCATACCCCATAGCCAATAGGAAATGGCTTTACACCGAAAATGAAAAACAGTTCAGTTTTTTCCTCTTTCCACGGAGAAAACCACGACCCCAAATCGCATAAAAGCAGCAGGCAGGCATCACAAAAAGTTTATCAATTGTGGTTTCTGATTTACATGCCTAAAGATTAACGCTTTGCTTAGAAAGAACATAAAAACAGTAGCAATTTGGATCACATTGTGCACAAATTAAAGCTACAAAGAGATGAAGAAGAAAAGTAGTCAGAACCTTGTTATTGATTTGGTGTCGAGTCTTTTGAGAAACCCAGCATAATCTTGATTCGATTCGACGAACTCAAAATCTTCGTCAGAGACTTCAACCTCATCATCGGCGATCTCCGGAGGGAGCTGCGGAGGGATAGGAATCTTCTGCTTCTTCTTCCCCATCTCTGCAGAAATCAGGTAATTCTCAAAGACAAGAAAAGAAAGGAGAAACTTTGATGTAGAAAAGTGAGGGAAAATGTAGGAAAGAAGAGGTTTTTTTGGATTCAGACATGCAAACGTAAGGAAGAGAGAGGAGATTGCAAGTAGATAGATTAGGAACTTACAGGCAAAAAAACCTTCTAGGGCTAGTGTTTTAGGGTTTAGGGTTCCAGCTTATACGAGTGATAAACCCTTCCAGCAAAAACCCAACCACGTAGGGGCGGCCCTAATGTACGGTTCCCCTAGATGTCTAATGGGCCAGTGCGGGGCGGGCCGGGCCGGGCCGAACCAGTCAACGGGCCGTGGAGCCTGGGCCAGTTGGCCCGGGGCCCGCCAGGCCTGGCTGGATTGGCCCGCCAGCCCAGCCCGCCCCACCCACCAGGCCCGCCCAACGTCCATATACCTTTTTTTTATAAAAAAAAGTTCATTTTACCCCCTCCAACAACTATAAAATGGTCATATAAGGGGTATTTTGTGTCATTTTCCATTTTACAAAGTCTATAAATACCCTAACCCTCCCATTTTCATTCCTCACCAATTTACACAACTCTCTCACTCTTTACATATTTTCTAGCTCTCTCTCTCAAAGCATTCAACTATTTCACTCTCTCTAAGAAGTTTTTGGAGGCCAAAGATCAAGTCATCAATATTAAAGGGGCCTTCAAAGATTTAGAGGTATTTATATTATTTAAATTTGATATTCCATATATATAAGTTTATATTATATTATATTAACTCTCATTTTCTCCCCTTTCTTATATTAATTATCACAAAAGAAGGCTACTAGCCTATTACTGTTATTATTTATAAAATTTATTTTTTGAAATATGGCTAGAAGATTTTCCACAGAATCTTCTTCCGTTAATTTAGATGTAGAAGAAAATTTTATTGAGTTACAAGATGAAGTAGGTGATTTACCACCCCCCTTTCCTCAGAGTTCCCGTAAACCAACTAAGAAGAATAGAACTTCAGTAGTTTGGAAGATATTTACAAGGTTTGATGTTATTGAAAATGGAAGGAAGTTGAAAAAGCAAAATGCAAATTTTATAATAAGATCTATAGTGCCGAGTCAAAAAAAGGTACCGGCCTTTTGACAAGACATAGGCAAAAATGTTTAGCCTTACATAAGCTGGCGGTTGCAGGGACAGGAGGGCCTGGTTCACAGACTCAAATTTCTACTACTGGTAGTGGTAGTAGTAGTAGCAGTTTGGGTCTTTTTCTTTTAATGCACAAAGTGCTAGACAAAATCTTATTAAAATGATTGTGTTATCCAAATTAGCATTTTCTTTTGTTGAAAATGAGTTTTTTGAAGAATAGGTCCAGAAATACCGTCAACCACAATTTCACAGTATTTCAAGAAATACTGCCAGAAATGATGCTATTAGACTTTAGCAGGAAGAGAAAACAAATATAAAAAATTACCTTGTAGAAATTCCTGGTAGAATAGTCATAACCACAGATATGTGGACTTTTAAAGGGGGTTATAGTTTTCTTTGTATTACTGCACATAACATAAATGCAAAATGGATTATTAATAAACATATAATTAGTTTTAGCTGTCTTGAATGGCCACACAATGGCACTAGAATAAATACATTTATTTTGGAAAAAGTAGAATATTAAGGAAAAAGTTTTATCTATAACTTTAGATAATGCCAGTAATAATACGGTGGCTATTGAATTAATGAGAATGCAGATGTCACTTGCAACTTTGATAGATAGCTCTATCTTTCAAAATATGTATGTCATATCTTAAATCTCATTACAAAGGTTGATTTAAAGCATATTGTAAGTTATACAGATGCTATTAAAGACATTGCTAGATTTATTTTCTCTCTCTGCACAAAGAAGACAATTGTATGCCCAAATATGTGCGAAGCAAGGTATAACAGCTATTAAGATGCCTAAAGAGGTTGAACATAGATGGAATTCTATGTATGATTTGTTAAACAAAGCACTTGACCGGAAAACTGTTTTGAATAAATTTTGTGCTTTTCATGCACAAGATTTGATGATTAGTGATGAACATTGGGAGTTATGTGCCCATATAAGAGATTTATTAGAGGCTTTTTATACTTCAACATTATTTTTTTCATGAATATATTATCCCACATCTAATGAATCTTTAATAAAGCTTTTTAAAATTACTTTACAATTTAGTAGATTTAAAGATCATTTTTTACTGAGTAGCACTATTAGAAATATAGAAGAAAATTTTGATAAATATTGGAAAAAGGCTCCAATGACATTTTCTTTAACTGTTGTATTTGATCCATGGCGGGCCGTGCCAGGGTTTTCCCCTCGCGGGCCGGGCCGGGCCATTTGACATGCCTAACGATTCTTCTATCAACGACTCAGGCATAAAAGCCCCTCGATGCACGGTTAAATATACTCCAAATGAAATAGTAAAATAATATTAATATTTAAATTAATTATTAATTTAGAAAAAAAGGAACATAAATCATTCAATTAATATTCAATAAAAATGAAAAAGCTTTCACGATGTACGGTTAAGTCCCGCATAAATTGATTTATAAGTTAAAACTAATATCTAAAAAATAAAAATAATTAATAAAAATGTTAAAGCACATCCAAAACCCAAGTCAAATACTAATTTTATTCAATAATTCATAAGGCACACACCCAAATGTCAATACCATAATGTCATAATAATAGAAGATCATATACACGAAATTAACCAAAAACCATATGAAAAAGCCCAACCAGATTCTTCAATCTTTTACAACACTTTAAAAAGAATTTAGAAATATGAAATTGCCCTTAAAACCAAAGCAAAAATAAATGAGAATAAAATTCTCTTAGAGAATGTGCTTATGAAAATGTTGCATTTCTGCTTATTTTTTAATGCTATATAAAAACCTGAAAATCACCTTAATTTATAGAGTTGAAAGGCATCCCTTAAAATTAGGTCACATCTGTTAGATTGTATGGACTCAATCCATCAGAAGATGCAATAAATTAATTAATTTCTTTATTCATCAATAAAACTATGATTTTCTTTCATGAGATGAATGGTGTTTTATTACTTTATGGACATGACCAATACATATGACATGATGGTTAATGAGATGAATCGAGTTCTAGTAGTATATTAGATGTGATATATGTGTATGGATGAGATCTATATACGGGAGACATGTCACAAATCTTATACTTAAATATCTTCACAACCAGTGATGAGACTGGGCATCTCATCTGATAAGGTTGTAGCACTTTGATCACTATGAGATAGTGTGATTTGTCTTGATTATCAGAATGTAAGATTCTGGATCATGGTGCTGGTACATTGGATGTATTGAAGGACCATGAAAAGCACCTTATGGAACACTGTCTCGATTTTAAAGTATGATCTCATAATTCCCTAGCAATAAACTCTCAATCTTGAGACATTGATGAATTCAAGTTTTCATCTATTCATTTGCTTTGATTCATCAATGAGTGAGGCCAACTGTAAGTCAACACTTCGGTGTCTTGGGTACGTGGTAGTAGGACTGTGTGAACATCCAATAGTCAAGATGAAATCTATCTATATTATCCCCTTGTGCCAATTAATGGATGTCATTAATAAGTGCGCACTCATCTCGATTAAGAGTTAATTGGATGGTGTTGATGATCACTGTGATTAATTGGGGTTCAAAAAATAATAAGATACTAGCACAACCACCCGTGCTCAGCACGGTACATCCATGTATTATAAATTAAATATTTGTACATTAAAAAGGTTACGTGGATTACCTCTTTCCATCCATTAAGTTGAATAAATAAAAAAAAACCTTGGGGAGAAAGGGTGTAAAAGAGACGGGTGGAGCAAGAAATTTAAGAAAAGATGAAAAAGTAGAACTAAAGTGGAGAGTAGTGGGTGGTTTGATAAAATAAGAATATGAGTGGGTAGTTATGGGAACAAAAAGTGAAACATTTAGCAAAGATGGATAACTGTCGGTCAAAATCGTAACTAACAGTCAAAATCCAATCCAAAAACACTTTAAGCTTAATATAGTATAATGGATCTAAGATTGGAAGGGACAGATTTGATCCAATTGATCCATGGATATTGATAGAGGGGCATACTTATGGTAATTGAGAAGTTTAGGGTCTTCTTTATAATTTATTCTTAAGACTGGAGTGCAATTGCATTTATATAGTGATGTTATTTGCAATTAACTGTGGGCCCGAATTGCACATGAGATGTGGGGTCGCAGTGTCCCAGTTGGAGCCAGCTTTCTATGGAATCCCTAGTGGTCCTTACGCTAGCCCAAGTTATTAGAAATGTACTAGTCCTACTTGAACTCTAAAAGGAAGGAATTAAAAAGTTACTATTTCTATTTGAAGTAAGACTTCTAATAGTAGTAATAGTAAGTTACTAATTGTTGTGGAAGTGAGACTTCTATAATAATTGGAAAGGAGGGAGTTATCAATTATTAATGGGAGTTGGACTTCTATTTTAATTAGTAAAATGAGGTGTCTTTGTGCTATAAAAGGAGGAGAGAAGCCCCCTTGGACGTCCATACAAGGAGAACACGCCCAGTCCCCTCTTTTGTGCAACAGTTGCACATATCTTCCTCCTTCTAGTTCTCTTTTAGTTCCTTGGAGTTTTTAGTTGGGTTTTCTCTTGAAGTTTCCACCAATCTTCTTGAGAAAAGAGATTTGATAGCGGGTCATAGCGTGGAAGACAACAAGGTCTTGGAGATCCTAATTTGCTTCAAGAAGAGTTCTTGATCTAGCTGATTGTCTTCTTCCCCATTAGAGCACTACCGGACTCCAAAGGTATAATCTGTTTCTCTGATTGTTGTGGGTTATTTTGGTTGCATGGTGCTGTTGATTTCAATCTATTAGATAGTTCTATTGCTGTACATGATTGATAAGGCAGAGGGATTGCATCTTGGATATAGTTTACGGCCTTATGGGCACTTGATCCCTGAGTCAAGTGGGTCAAAAGTTTTGAAAATCTGTCACAAGGCCTAACCACTTCCAACAACATCAAGGCAAATGAGCACGAGAGAAACATTTTATTGAAAATACACAAATGAAAAGGTACAAATGTATTTTCAAAAAGACATAAAATTTAAAATATATGAAAAGACACATTTAAGTCTTAAGTGCCTTTTGAGATACATTCACAAGTGGGCTAAACAAAGTTGATGTAGATTCTCCCCAAGTGATAATTTATTTTTTTTGCCATCCAAAATTCAACTTTAAAGAGAGAATGTTCTTCTGCATTGGGTCAACCATGGCAACATTGCAAGCTTTCGTGTAGAATAGCTCCATCATGGGGCCCACGTGATGATCATTCAGACCGTTCAAGATGAATATCAAGTTTTCATCCCCTCTATCGACATATCTTCAAATTTCAATTCAATTGGAGAGGATCCCATTAATATGTGTGATCTTCGGAAATCTATCATGGCTCCCATATAATCTATTATAATCTCCAATAAACTTAGTCTCAATGCAAATATACTTCAATTTTAAGTACCAAAATCTCCTAAAATCTAGACTTTCCATGTATAATAGATTTTTTTTTCTTCCGATTATATATAATGTTGTTTTACTTCACATTTTTCTATTCTGAAATTCAACATAATCTTTCACATCATTTCAGCAATAAGCCTCCAAATCCATTAGGTATTTGACATCTTTTTATATATATTTCTTTTCATTGTTTAATTTAGTTTAGTGAGCCTCCATTTTACAATTTATTTTATTATTATATTATTTGAATTTTTATATTTCTTTCACTTATTCTTTTCTAAAAATGGGATTTTGGTTTGTATTGGGATATGCTCCTTTTTTTTTTTTAAAGATTTCTGAAATTTAATAGATTTCTAAATAGATATTTCAAATTTGGGATTAGAAATTTCTGGATTTCTAATTAGGGATTTCAAATTGGTGTTAGGGATCTTTAGAATTGAAAGTATTTTTATTTTGGGGTTACAAAATTCAAATCTAGGATTAGTGATTTCTAAAATTGGAAATAGAGATTTTTCAATTATGATTAGGAATTTCAATTTGGGGTTAGGAATTTATGGAATTATGGATGTCTAAAACTTGGATTAGAGAGTTCAAATCTATAGTTAGTTTTTTCCTCACATTCTTAAATTTGAAATATTTATCTATAAGAAACCACATTGGGACTCCAAACATTCCCGTGCTAATATATTTCATAATATTAAAAAATATAATAAAAAATATATAAGAATTGTAAAATAACATGTTGTACTATCTAAGGTCATATTCGAAAATAAGTTGGTCAGCCCCACACGATTGACTTGTTAACTTATATGTCTTTAGTAAATATTTTAATGTAAAATTATAGTAACATAGGTGATATAGGCAATATATATATATATATATATATATATTATAATGGGGTTCGATTTTTATCCACCACATAAGTATTCTTTTTTAATTGTAAACAGAATAAAAATTAATCCATTATGAAATATCTATAATAAATTAAAATATTGAATCAATTGAAATCCTTATATATTATAAGTGTATTTATTAGAAATGACCTTAAGTATATATTAATAGGGTCTAAAATAAGAAAACAACTAAACATTATGCTCATATCGACACTTAAAATTTTAATCTCTCGATGTAAATATAAAACAAATTTATGATATAATTCAAAAAATGGACTCAAAGTAGAACCCTTTTGTTCAATGAGTGAGACCTCAAAGCAGAGAGAAAAAAGAAAAAAACAAACAAATTCCAATATGGCATTCATCATCATCATCATCCTAGAATGAAGCAGGGATGGTATTAAAATTTATATATATAATAAATCCTTATAAATATCTTTAGCTTTTACAATAGATAAAGTCTAAAAGACCTAACCTATGCCCCACCTACTTATGGTTTGTGTCACTAAATTCAGACCAAACTCTGACCAGTAATGCTCGTCCACTAGTCCAAAATCATTCTCAAGATCCAATGCATTAGGGCCCATTACATGAGTCCATTGATAGCCTTAATCAATTACAACTTAGGAAATCTTATAAACTATTAAATGATATCCAATTAAATGGTTGCTAACAAGCTGCACATGGGCTTCGGACACCAATAGGATGGCCTAGCCTATTTAGAGTCTGAGTCTAACACATAATTAAAATGCACAAAACAATACAAAGGCAATGAAAACAATATATAATAAAATATTAAAAAAATTAATTTTTTCCACTCACATGTAACTAAAACATATTATATATAGTAAAGCAGCAGGTGAGTTCGTGGGGGAGCGATACGTGGCGCATCCTCAGACTTTTTGCAATACTACATTTCGGAATTAACTTTCTCATCTAATTCCAACAAATCACTATTCTCTAATTTTCCTACAAAATTGGATCTTAAGAATCTCCAAAAGCCAACTTTCCAATTTTGAAATTTGAGCCCTTTTGACGAGAGTACGACACGTGGCGAATCCCCAAAACCCCCTAATTAAAATCTCTTCAAATTTCTCATCTAAAATTTCTAATCATATCGAAATCTTTTCCAACAAATATCGCAATGAATTAAGTTGCACTAGAGGTTCCTTATATCTTCCAATATTTGCTATTGCCTTTCCTAAAATCTCTCCCAAATTCTACAGTTTAATTCTATCAACCACACCCATTTTTCTCTTTCTTAAACAGTGCACGTATTTCTCTCAAGCAGCCAAAGTTTTAGGGGCAGATGCCAATGGTCACCTAGCAGTTACAGTGCCCTCTACGGTTATTTAACTTGAATCGGCGAACAACCGAACCCTTGGGACCTAACCTAAAGGATGTGATGAGCGCGTAGCCCCATGAAACATTAAGTCGTTCAGTTGTGTTGCGTCACAAGTCTAAGGGCGAGGGCTGTGATCGAAAAACCCGCGCCGGTAGCGAAAAGTAGGAGGCCATAGATAGTAGCCAGTCAGCTTTCCTGAATGGCTCGTCCGGCCGAGAACGTGGAGATGGTGCTTCCTGTTCTTCGGCCTTTACCTTTACTTTTACCCATTGTTGGGACTCTACAACTTTTGGAGGCATGAAGAATGGGTCCTTATCATATGAATTATTGTTGATTAGTATCAACTTCATTTCCTACGGTGTTGACACAATCAATTGCAAGAGTTGTCACAAGTGATCTTCTTATGCCATACCACTGGACTTATAAATGGCAATTACCTGTCATCCTATGCCACCGACAGTAGCCTTCAATTGAGTTGATTCAATTCAAGAAAAAACATTCATCTTTTCACCCCCTAAAAACCCTCCTATGCCACTGAAAGTAGTCTTCAATTGTGTCAATTCAATTCAAGAAAATACATGGATGTTTTCCCTCTAAAAGTTGGAACTTCTAAATGACTCGACTAAACATGAAGGAGATTTGATATTTATGAACATTAAGTGGAATCAGGATGATATTGAACGGGATCAAACTTTGTAATTTTTCTTTTTCTATCTTCCTTTATTTTCTCACTTTAAATTTGTAATGATCACGTATTAATCCCTTTTGTTTTGCATGAATTTTGTTTCCATGTACAAGGTATAGGTGTTTATTATATGATACTAAGAAACAAATATCTCAAATAGCCAAGATTTATCAACTGTGTCAAGTGCCATAAATTGTCATATAAGAAGTGAGGAGAGTTCAGCATTACAAGATAGAGTCAATGACAAAGAACCACATGTTTCATCAATGAGTTAAATTGAAATTCGGTTTTCCTTTGATGAATTAAAGGCTCGCGTTGGGCGCGGGCCCTGAAGCGCTAGTTATATATATATTAAAGCAGTAGCCCTTTTTGCGAGGGAGCGACATGTGGCTCATCCTAAAACTTTTTGCAATGCTGCATTCCGAAATTACCCTTCTAATAGTCCCTAAAATCTCTCAATTAAAATCTCCTCTAACTTCTCTCTAATTGCAACATATGACTATTAAGGGCATGAAATCTATATGGATTGGCCACTGCCAAATGATCAGTTTGAATAATAGGTCCAAATAAAGTTAAGTGATACTAATAGAGGCTTAAAACAATTCCATGCATATCCTCAAATTATACTTCATACAAATCTGAGTTAATGTAGTCGTAAGCTTAATTAGTAAATTATGTGAGTTAGTTAATAATTATGATAGGTAAAACGACAATGGGTGGCACGATACTATGCAGTCAACCCTAGATCATACATGAACCCTTAATCAAGCATAATTAAGGCTGGGCAGTTAGAAGGAATTAAAAAGCATAATAAACCCCACACATTTGACCATTGACCATACCCAATTATTACGTGAGTACAATTATTATTATTATTATTATTATTATTATTATACTTTGGGTTAGAGCAATTATTATTATTATTCTAAGTAAGATCCATGCCCTAGTTCTACAAGAATTATGTTTCACAATCAGTTAAGTGTTTTATGCCAAGAGAGTGTACAAGGTGTTAGATTGTATGGTCTCAATCCATCAGAAGATGTAATATATTGATTAATTTCTTTATTCATCAATAAAATTATGCTTTCCTTTCATGAGATAAACTGTGTTTTATTACTTAATGCACATAAGCAATATATATATATATGATATGATGGTTCATGAGATGAACCGGGTACTATTAGTATATTAGATGTGATATACGTGTATGGATGAAATCCATATATGGGAGACATGTGTCACAAATCTTATACTTAAATATCTTCACAACCATTGATGTGACAGGGCATCTCATCTGATAAAAGGTTGCAACACTTTGATCACTACGAGATAGTGTGATTTGTCTCGATCATCGGAATGTAAGATTCTGGATTATGGTGCTGGTACATTAGATATATTGAACGACCATGAGAAGCAATTTATGGAATAATGTCTCGATTTTAAGGTTTACTCTCATAATTCCCTAGCAATAGGCTATCAATCTTAAGATATTGATGAACTCAAGTTTTTATCTATTCTTTTACGTTGAGTCACCAATGAGTGAGGCCAACTGTAGGTCAATACCTTGGTGTCTTGGGTACGTGGCAGTAGGACTGTGAGAACATCCAATGGTCAAAATGAAATCTTACTATATTATCCCCTTGTGCCAATTAATGGATTTGGCATTAGTAAGTGCTCACCCATCTCGATTAAGAGTTAATTGGATGGTACTGATGATCACTGTGACTAATTGGGGCTCAAGGATAATAAGATGTGGATCTAAGATTGGAAGGGACATATTTGATCCAATTGATCCATGGATATTGATAGAGGGATCTACTTGTGGTAATTGAAAAGTTTAGGGTCTTCTTTGTAATTTATTCCTAGGACTGGAGTGCAATTGCATTTATATAGTGGTGTTTTTTGCAATTAACTGTGGGCCCGGATTGCACATGAGATATGGGGTCACTGCGTCTCAGTTGGAGCTAGCTTTCTATGGAATCCCTAGTAGTCCCCACGCTAGCCCAAGTTATTAGAAAGATACTAATCCTATTTTAATTCTAAAAGCAAGGAATTAGAAAGTTACTATTTCTATTTGAAGTAGTTATTCTAATAGATCTAATAATGTATTACTAATTGTTGTGGAAGTGAGATTTTTATAACAATTAGAAAGGAAAAAGTTACTAATTCTTAATGGGAGTTGGACTTTTATTTTAATTAGTAAAAGGAGGTTTCTTAAAGCTATAAAAAAAGGAAGCAACCCCTTGGACGTCCCATACAAGGAGTCGACACCCAAGATCCCTTTTTGTGCAAGAGTTGCACAATTCTCTCTCCTTTCTCTCTTTTAGTTCCTTGGAGTTTCTAATTGGGTTTTCTCTTAGAGTTTCCACCAATCTTCTTGAGAAAAGAGATCTGGTAGTGGGTCATAGCGTGGAAGACAACAAGATCTTGGAGATCCTAATTTGCTTCAAGAAGAGTTCTTGTTCAAGCTAATTATCTTCTTCTCCATTAGAATACTACTGGGCTCCAAAGGTATAATTTGCTTCTCTATTTATTGTGGATTATTTTGGTTGCATGGAGTTGTTGGTTTTTCTATCTTTTGGATAGAGTATATTACTGTATATGATTGATGAGATTGAGTGATTGCATCCTGAATATAGTTTATGGCCTTATGGGTACTTGATCCTTGAGTCAAGTGGGTCAAAAGTTTTGAAAATCTATCAACAAGGCCCACCTACTTGCAACACAAGGAATAGTAACAATGGATACAAGTCACAAGTCAGGGAGGAATTGCAATCCAAACCTAAGCAAGTGGTGTCATCCCTGTATCCTACATGTTCTAGCGGAGTACATGTGGATATTGGATCAACGATGCTTCTAGGGAAATTCCTTGGTGTACAATCATGTTAAGTATCTATCGAAACAATTCCATACGTATTCGGTTGAACCATGTGTAATACACAAATACCTAGACAACCCATCGAAGCACACCAAGCCACGTGCTTTGATTTTAATCCAATTTACGATCATGTGAGTGTAGGTTTGTAGCTTCCAACATCTAAGTCCCAAACCTAGGTTAACAGTCTTATTTTCAAAATAAATAAGGTAAACTGGGCATTTCGGCTATCCTTCGGTCAGCCGTCGGTTAACCAAACTCTTTTATTCGGTCGACTGAATCCTTGAATTCAAAGTTGACCGAACATAAATAGAGAGCTAAATCCTGCTCTCTAGAATTTGAACCGAGTCTCAGTTCAGTTGACCGAACCCTAACCGAACTTCAACCGTACCATCTAGCAAGAAGTCCAATTTTAGATAGTTCCGCTTTGATTTGATCAGTTGTCGGTTCACCTTCGGTTGATCGCACTCCATTGTTCGGCTGACCGAAGCTGAATTTGGCTGACCGACACCCCTCAGGAGCTAAATATTGCTCTCTGGAATTGGAACCGAACTAGGATTTGGTTAACCAAACTCAAGTTCGGCTGACCGAATCCAAACTGACAGCTGACCGACTTCAGGCATTCAGAACAGTTTCAAGCCATTTCTGAATCTCTTTCACTCCAGTTCATTTTCTCTATTTCTGAGCCTTTCTAAAGGCTATAACATGCACAAAACTGAGCCTCCTGCTCTCCCCAGAATCCATTCATCACATTCCATCCATTCATTAAAACATTCTAGAAATACCAATTACATTTTAACAAAACCCAAATTCCTAAACCTAACTCAGCATGTTAATCCCCAAATCGAAAACAGAAATAGGCTTGGAATTAAGGAAATCTAATACGTAAGCATATCCAATCAATATAAAACATACACACAAGCTTAACTATAAAATGCAAATCTACTTGCCTCAACGAAGAAGATGATGAAAATTGGAAAAACTTAAGGAGAAGCTCTTCTACCACGAAAACCACAATCAACCCCGCTAAAAAGCAATCTAGAATACCAAGAAGGAGAAAGAAAGGAAAAAGATCAAGAACAACCTAATCTGAACAAAAGAGAAGGCGATTGAAAAGATGAAGGTATGAGAAAGCTTACCAAATTGATACCGGAGGGAAGAGGAGATTGAGGGGAAGACGTTTTGCGGTTTGGATCTTCGAGGATGATCTTCCACGGTGGATTCCTGGGCTTGAGAAGATGAAGAGGAAGGAGAAGGGGGCTGTTGGTGTTCTTCGTTGCAGAGAATGAGTTAAGAGATTAGGGTTAATTCCCTGCTTAAGAAGAAGAGAGGGAGGAAAATGACTGAATGCCCTTAAGTGGGTCCGATGAAAGAATGGACCACTTAAAGGGTTTCTGATCGTTGGATCGCGACAAGTCAGGAGACAAAAATGATCAGTACGACGAGACCTTTCCAATGAACCCAAAAGTCACGGCGATCGGAATTTTTTTCAGAAAAACATTAAAATTTTCCTAAATTGCAAACTTCCCCTTTACTAGAATCAAACTCACTCGAAATCGCATGAAACTTTGCAGACACTATTCTAACACTAAAAGAAACTCGTTCAAGGTCTAAACCCACTTAAATATCTAAAATACAATTAATTATAATAATTACAACATAAATGGGTCAACTGGACTGCTATTGGGCCCAACTGACCCAGTAAGGTCGCGGACCTCACAGTTGCCTTGCCCCTTCTGAGTTACCCAAATCATCTAATTCTTTTACCACCCGTTCGAGGCAACCATTTCTAGACGAAATGACGCCCACTTATCGTTAGAATTTCTAGGTTAATCTAATCCTCTTTATGATCCTGACTGTCCCGATTCCAATTGAGTTGATTCAATCTGTTAACTGGCTCGACTGTTAACCCGACTTAGTATTGACTCGACTCTGTCTGCTGAGGCTCACTGATGGTACTCAGTTTGGGAAAACCAATTTACGTCCATCTGATCCATTTGATCTACAATCTTTTCTATTTTCGTTGATTATGTCAAAGACTATAACCTTGAGAGAGACGAGAGATTGAGATAACCATGGACTTGATGTCTGAAATGAAGTCGCGAGTCTAGTTGGGCGATGAAGTCCCCTTAATAGGGTCGAGGTCATAGGTTAGCCTTGAACTCGTGGGGTACTTCAGATACCCAATGGGAGCTTTGAATTCTAGAGTATGCCAGAGGATAAAAACAGAATGGACCCTGACCCTTTGAATTGGGGCTAGGAACCATAACCACATTATTATTATAATCACTATTATCATCATTTCTACAACCATCATGATTAGTGTGGCTGCATTGTTACCTGCATTGATTTACATCATCGTAATCATCGCATTGCATTTTAGTACGGTACCACCCCGGTTGAAGAAGATGCACCCGTGGTATACTCAAGGAGAGCCGTGAAACTGTATGTTTCGATCTCTACGGGACCAGCGGATGCATTGTACCGATGATTATGTTCTGGTTGATATGGGACATGGGTATGCACCCATACCATCCTGTTCTGTCACCGCACCCCCGACTTAAGCTGATGCCTAGGGGAAAATCCTAGCGACACCCACCCACTTGGACGCATTGAAAGATCATGATACTGTATTGTTCTATAGTGTCATGTAATATTCTTACTATTAGGTTTTACACATGACATTATACAACCTCTTGACAGTTTACCGTACTACATCAATATAACTTGTCTAAGTAGACTATACTCATTTTTAGTTAATTAATTGTATTTATTTATGTATTAATGTTGCATACTATGACATTTATATTGAATGCTAGCCAGATATTCGTGTTCGACTCTACACTTGGTGCTGTAAGTAGGATTACCCTAACCCTTGTTCTATAGTGGTATCCAGAGGAGGCGGTTGCTGAGCCGCAAGAGGTGAGTGATTGATGAGCTAAGGTTGTCATATAGACTCCACTCCTTGCACATGACGTTATCACCTGGGAGTCTTTATTTTGGTTTTCTATTTCTATTATACTGGCCTATTTTGGCCTTTTATTTTGGGATTGTAATTAATGTACGTTTTTTTATAAATTCTAACTTCAATCATGGGAATGAAACCTCCAGTTTACTTGTCTAGCTCTGTTTATCTATTGTTCATGTTATACCAGTCTGATGATATGATGTACAATAACACAATTAGTGATGCAACACACAATCCTATGAGCTCCGGACTTTGAGTTGTGCCGCAATGTAAGCTTCCGCTAAATGTTCCATGACGGTGATGGACCTTGGCATCCTCACCCATGCAGATCCCGGAGAAAAAGAAATTTTATGCTACAATAATCCCGTTAATCACGACCCCTTAATCATATCTCAATTTTGGGGTCGTGACAAAAAGGAGGAAGGGAGGAAGCTCAAATTTCATCGAAAAAATCTGAAATCTCGATGGATTTCCTTATTTGAAATGAAACTATAAAACTTGAGTTCTGTTTTGGACACTCAATTTTATTGTTCTGAGTTGAAATCTGGGTAAAACTTGATTTTTGTTTTGAAATCTTCCCTAAAAAGAAATTTCCCACTAAACCATTCATGTATAATGATGGATGAGGCCCACCGAAATGATCAAGATCATTCCAACTTAGTGACCTGAAACCTTTCCTCACCATTCGTTCCTCCAGACACGGAGATACAGCCGTGTGGCTGCTGTATAAAGTTGGACGGATGGGATCATAAGTTGTGAAACAAAACCAATATGGATTAGCTTTGGCTATTTTGGTGAGCTCCACTATGCTTGGATCATCTGGGTAGCCTTGCCAAATTCCCATCACAAGAGCGAATGACCCTATTTCAATTTTGATCAACTGTGCAGGCTCCATCCATTTTGATACGTTTTCTTCTGAATTAGTTGTTAAAATTCTTAAAAGACAACAAAAAGGTGTAATTTAGTCCTTTAAAAAACAGGCGAAATTTGTATAAATCCCATAAGAAAATTTGAGTTTTCGAACACTTCAATGCCAACAAAAGGGAGGGTGTTTGTCGTTGATTTCTCAAAGATTTTTTTAAAAAGAGACAAGTTTTTTTTTTTTTTTTTTTTTTTTTTTTTTTTTTTTTGACAAAGTTGAAGTATATGAAAAAGAAAAAACAGAACCTCATAAATGAAGTACGACTAGTGGCATTTTCTAAGTTATTATTATGTTCCTAATTCCCTCCAAAAAGTTAAAAAACTGGCTTAACTTCCATTTTTTTTTGGTAAAAATCCAACTTCCATTTAGTTCCACATTAAAAAGGCTAAGAAAGTGACCTTTTTATGATTGCTCAACCCTCCTTTTTAAAATTGGTGTAAGAAAGTTTTTTCTTAATTATATCCCACACGGTTTCCTATGTAAAATGCGAAATGAATCGCTTAGGCTAAAACTTGTCCAACTAATGTTTGCTAAAATCACAGCCATTTGGCATGCAATTTAGCTCTTCAGAAAAGTAAGTGTTGGGCCGTCTTGCATCACATGGCTATCATCAGGATATGTACAAACAGATAGTAACATCATTAAATTAGCCTAAAGGATCCAACAAATTGACCCAATCAGTCTACTATTTATTAAGAACAAAGAAGTCCTTTTCAAGTAAAACAACAACATCTCTGCCTATAATACTAGATTTTAGTAGCTTTGATGGTGACTTTGGAATTGGATTGAAGAAAGATGACCCATTCAATGGACGGCAACATACTAATGTACTTCAATTATCCATCCACATCTCTCTATATATATATGAGTCTCAAACCATGCAAGTTACATAACCAAAGTACTTAGAAGTCTCTCTTTGGTCTTTGGATCTTCCTCTTTACTAGTAGAAATTTTAGTATTTCTTCACTATGGCAAAGCAGTTTCTCATGTTTGGGCTTTTTGCTCTCACTTGCTCTCTTGCTCTTACCTCCCATCCCAGTCCTTTGCAGGACTTCTGTGTGGCCAACACCAATGCTGGCCAAGGTACCACCACGTACAATGTTGTTTATTGTCTGTCACCAGAAGTGCACCCCACAAGATATAGATGTAACCACTTGCACATGGGGTGATCATGAGAGCCATTAACTGGGCTAGCCATTTCAAGGGTGGGCCATAGCCTGCTTGATAGGCAGTCGTGGTCGATGATAAACAATCAATTAGTCGATTTGATTGATAGGCTAGCCCATCCATGAGCAATAGATGGCCCCTGAAATCAATGCAACAATTGTTTCATCATTTGTACAAAAGATCTCTCTGTCTCTGTCTGTCTGTCTCTCTCTCTCTCTCTCAATGAATTGAAGTAATAGTTGTCTACTTGTACTGGTGAACATTATGATTCATCAAACACCATGAATTCATTTTTACTGATATGACTGGTAATTTTTTTGGCAGTGCTGGTGAACAGGTTGGTCTGCAAGGATCCAAAACTTGTTCAAGCCAATGATTTCTCCTTCGCTGGTCTCCACAACTTTGGCAACACATCCAACAAACTTGGTTCTGCAGTGACCCCTGTCACGGTGGCCCAATTGCCTGGACTAAACACATTTGGTATCTCCACGGTCCGCATAGACTATGCAGGATGGGGCCTCATTCCTCCTCACTTGCATCCTAGAGCCACAGAGATCTTGACCGTCCTGGAAGGCACTCTCCATGTCGGCTTTGTCACCTCCAACCCGGAGAACCATCTGATCTCCAAGGTTCTTCATAAGGGCGACGTGTTTGTCTTCCCAATGGGCCTCATACACTTCCAGCAGAATCTTGGGAATGGCAATGTTGTTAGTATTTCGGCGCTCAGCAGCCAAAATCCTGGTATTGTAACTATAGCAAACTCTGTCTTTGGATCGAAAGAGCCCATATCTGATGACATTCTTGCCAAGGCCTTCCAAGTAGAAAAGACAGTTATTGATTCTCTCCAGGCACAGTTCTAGAGTTACAAAGAGCTGTGGGATTTGAGGGCATGAATGGAAGAAACCCAGCTTTTTCTTAATGGCGGCAGTGTTATTATTTGATTGTTTGCATTAACATTAGCCATTGTGTTGCTTTGATTGTTAAAATTGTATTGGAAGTTTACATTTATGTATTGTTTTGAGTGCTTTCAAGTATGTAGTACAATACTTTACCAACAAAAAAGTATGTAGTACAATAAGGGTCTTATGTCTTTTCTTTACAGCAAAAGTCATAATAGTCACGCTGCAACTTCTTCTGGTCTGTGTGTGTATATTGGTGGCCATAAAAAGTTTTCCATTTGAGACACAGATCTATTCTAGTGAAAACCGTCGGCATATAAGACTTGGGGGATGGGGAAAGATCTAGGTGAGACCTAGTGGTGTGCAAAATATCAACCAATTATATCATTCTATTGACATATGGCCCATAAGTCTAGCGGTTTTTAAAGGCATCAATTATTTGTTTGGATTTGAATCCAAAAATGTGTAACGGCTGGAAGCGTATCAAATTTTGGTTTGTGGCAATTCATGGCACGGGGGTTGGGGGAAGGCCCAAAAAATGAGCCAGACAGAAAGTGTGTGGACAGTTCCGATCGATCTGAATATTTTTCTGCTTATTTATGTAACAATGATACATGCATATGGGCGCACACTTCAATCCCATATTGCTATGACACTTGCACGACATTAGATGTTCAAGAACTTGCTGCTTTTCTTTCTATACTCTTTTCACCAGTTCGACAAGTGGAGATTTTTCTTCTTTTCTTTCCTATATGTAACATGGAGAAGTGGTCTCCTACGAGCTACTGCAAATTGCAGTCCATCTCTGTGGATCAGTGCAAACCCTCTCACACTCTCAACCCCTCATGATCTCGTACCAGGCCCAAGTTCACTAGCATCAAACCTTTATCCTCTTCGAAGTAGGTGGACCTCGATGATAGGTTTTTCAAAATTTTTTGACCCACTTGACTTGGGGATCAAATACCCTAAAGGCCATAAACC
The DNA here is from genome assembly GCA_003546025.1 of Camphora micrantha. Classification (NCBI taxonomy): domain Eukaryota; kingdom Viridiplantae; phylum Streptophyta; class Magnoliopsida; order Laurales; family Lauraceae; genus Camphora; species Camphora micrantha. The sequence goes on along the minus strand of QPKB01000007.1, from coordinate 23,131,727 downwards.
ACATCCAGGATCCTCAAACTCATGATCAAGATTAGTAAAACACTATCTCCAAGATAGATAAATAGCAGCCAACAAGAAACCACAAAAATCTACAATATATAAGAAAGTAGATTATACCTCGGGAGCTCGGTTGTGCTTTAATGGAAAAGAAGACAACTTGGTTGATAAAGAACTCTTCTTTGTAGTAAATTAGGATCTCCAAGACCTAATTGTCTTCCACACTATGTCCCGCTTCAGATCTCTTTTCTCAAGGCGACTGGTGGGATCTCCAAGAAAAAAACAACTAGAATCTCTAAGGAAAAACTAAAAGAGAACTAGAAGAGAGAGGAGAGAAGAGGGGCTTGCAACTCTTGCACTTTAGGCATACGAAGCATAAGGGGGGCCCAAAGGGGGGCTCCCTTAGTTATAGCTTAGTGCAACCTCTTCTTACTAATATTATTTAGAAGTCTTACTTTCATAATAATTAGTAACATTCTCTTCTTACTATTACCCCTATTAGAAGTCTCACTTCCAATAGAAATAGTAACTTTTGATTTCCTTTCCTTTTTGAGTTCAAGTAGAATTAGTAATGATCTAAATATTGGGCTAGTATAGAAACCACTAGAAATTCCAAAGAAAGCTGGCTCCAACTGGGACACCACAACCCCACATCTCAAGTGCAATTGAAAATGACTCTACTATATATATGCAATTGAACTCCAGTCTTATGAATAAATTACATAAAGACCCTAAACTACCCTATCGCCACAAATAGGCCCCTTTATCCATATCCATGGATCAATAGGAAACAACATGTCCCACAATTTAGATCCACATCTTATTATCCTTGAGACCTAATTAATCATAATGATCATTAGTACCATTCAGTTAACTCTTAATGATGGGTGCACACTAACCAATGATAAATCCATTAATTGGCACAAGGGGATAATTAAGATAGATTTCATCTTGACCATTAAATGTTCCCACAATCCTATTACCATGTTCCCAAGATACTGAGGTGTTGACCTATAGTTGACATCACTCATTGGTGACTCGAAGCAAATGAATAGATAGAAACTTGAGTTCATTAATGTTTAAAGATTGAAAGCCTATTGCTAGGGAATTATGAGAGCATACCTTAAAGTAAAAACAATGTTTCATAAGGTGCTTCTCATGGTCCTTTCATACATCTAATGTACCGGCATAATGATCCAATGTTCTCTCATAGTGATCAAAATGCTGTAACCTTATCAGATAAGATGCCCAATCTCAACACCAGTTGTGAATCAATTTTAAGTATAAGATTTGTGACACATGTCTCTTGCATATGGATCTCATTCACACACATGTATTACATCTAATGTACTTGTGGGCTCCGGTTCATCTCATGAGCCATCATGTCATAAGTATTGTTTATGTGCAAGAAGAAATAAAATACCATTCATCTCATGAATAGAAAGCAAGATTATATTGATAAATAAATCAATTTATTACATCATCCACTGGATTGAGACCATATAATCTAACATATCCACCATTAAATTGAATATCAAAGAAAACTATGGTTGGAAAGACCAGTACTAAATCTTATCGCTTCCAAATCAAGGGCTAGGATTATCTTACAAGGCTGATTTTTTTATTTTTTTTTGGCCCTCATCTGCTAGGAGACCTTTCCATGTATCCTCCCCCACTAATAAGAGGGCATCTTAAGTGGGCTCCACGAGCTAGACTGCATATTGCTCATATTCTTGTAGGAGAACATTGCCCAGGTAACATGACTTTAGCCTGGAACAACATGGTTGGTGACAATGAGCTCCTTCCAACTCTTTTAAGAAATAGGAACTAAAGAAGAATCATTAGAGAAAACCACGATCAAATAAATGTTTTAGTGACTTGTTTTCTAAATTTTGGAGGTCTTGTAATTGCGGAACAAATTATTTTCATGTTATTTACATAAACACACGTCTATTTCATACATAGAGTATATGAATGCTAATATGTTACCGATCAAAAAGCAAAAAAAAAAAAAAAAAAGAATGCTAAATGTTACCTATAGTAACTAGTAACTAATTGAGTTCCATTTTTGAATAATATGAAATTACTTTTAATGTATGCACTCATTTATGTATGTATGTATATATTCATGTTGAGAGCTAAAAGGAAACAGAAGAAGATAAATCTCTCGGAATCATAGAGTGTCGCTGTGGTACTCACACTTGCTCCCATAGCACCACCCTAGGATCAATCCCTGGGTGGGCAGTTTATTTCCCCTCTTCGTGGCCACTGGGCCAACTAGCAATAAAATAAAATAAAATAAAAAACTAGAAGAAGATAAATCTTTGACCACATGTAAAGTATGCCAACTCACCCCTTGTTTTGTAAAATATCTGCTAAGCCATTAGCTTCCCTTTCTATTTGTAACAAACAAAGTTGTATTAACAAGATAACAAGATGGTGAAGAGTAGCTACAAGGACAATATAGAAAAAGCAAAAAATAATAGAAAAACTGATAATTTCTTAGATAAAAACTATACCTACTCACCCACTATCTTTGCCAAAATATTAAACCGTTAATAATTCTTTGCCACATGTCATGTTTAGGCATGTGCAAGTCCCAAGTCCAGAAAAAGGAGCGTTGGAGTTGGACAGGCAATCCTAAGCCCATAAAAAACTCACCAAACTAAATTTTGAGACCATCCTTTTGTGAAAGTTGCAAGCGACCTGCCCAGAAAAAGTTATAGCGGATAAGGATCTTTAGTAAACCTAACTGCTCAATTTATAACTTACTAATGAAGGTAACCTAAGATTGACCTGAGTATAACAAACCAAATTGTGCTTTTACATGCGCGGTTGCTAATATGAATGTTTCATCTGAGGCACTACCGGAAGTAGTTCTTTCTGTTGAGCTAAGTGCATCCTCGAGGTTATTGATCAAAATTTCACCAAATAGATCCATTTTGTCAGTTTCATACCTGTAGAGCCTGTCAAATCAAACCATTGTGACTTGGCTATCTTCATATTTTCAATCAAGCTTCTGAGAAGTAGGTAGTTAAACCACAAAGCTAAAAATTTAAATTTGTTGTACCAAACAACACAACATAAGAATAAAAATTAAAAATTAAAAAAAAATCTCTACACTTGATGAAAAATCTTGCTCACATTGGAACTTACGTGTAGTGGAAGATCCATGCAATTCAAAGACATAAAAAATGGGTCTCAACATTGTTTATAGGTGCACTTGAGCTTTGGAAGAAGGGACATGATCATACTGTGATCTTTATCCCTAATAAGAAACATGAATGCATTGGCAAAACAATGTCGTGGCCACCTTGAATCCAACAATTTTCAGAGAAATACTAATCAGCACTGATACAGAAAATCTCTAAACCAAATCAATAACATGTCGAACTAGGGAATTAATTGGTACAATTTAAATAGGTACATATCCAAAAATAAAAACAAAACCTATCTAATGTAAATATGTTTTTCTACATCCAGTAAAAACTCTCTCTAGCAGAGACCAACAAGATTAGTGCTTTAACAAAATACAGCAGAATATGACTGCAATAAAAAGGAAGATTACTTGAATGTGTTGCAAGCTCTTCTCAAGAACAAGAAGCCTCCGGTGCTATGATTCTCAGATTCGGCATGGATACAACAGGGACACGTCATGGTGATAGGTTTTACACATAAAAAGTAACGTATCAGATATGATATGACACGATATGTTGCCCATTTTGAAGTATCCGTGCATCATAAATAACTCTGGTGTAACTTCTCCTAAGATCAAATGAATAGCCAATATAGCAGATGCTTTAGAAGAACCATTTGTCCTAGATAGCTTCAACTACCTTTCGGTAGAAAGCCTTTGCCAATAAAATTCCGACCCAAATGTAAAAATAGACCAAGTGACAATGCATCATTCCCTATAAATTAAAGATGCAGCTGATTTATGTTTATGCCAATTGCAAAATATGGTAATTTAGATGATGAGCACGGATTTTTTATTTAGTGGTAAAACGGAAGACTATTTCATAGATTACTATAGTAAGGACAGGGAGTTGGGAAGGATGTTGAATATAAGATAAGATCTTGATGATTGTAATGGAGCCTTTCTGATCGGTGCATATTAATAAAAATTGATGGGGAATTTTCACAATACAATGATCAGACCGGCTATAACCTATGCAGCAGAATGTTGACCAACTAGATTACAACACACGTAAAAAATGAGTTTAGTAGAGATGGAAATGTTGAAATGGATGTGCTATAAAAATAGGAAAGACTGAATCAGAAATGTGCGTCCGTTCAAGAATAGAATCAGTATACGACAAATTAAGAGAGACTTGTTTGAGATAATTTAGATTTGTTCAACGTAGGCCAATAATGACACTGATAAGGAAAAAGTTTTCTATGTAGGTTGATGAGCACATTTATGTGTGAAATCTTAGGGCCATAAGCATGCATTTTACTCACATTGTACAAAGCTACTTGGGTATTCTTTTGTCTTTTTCAGGTTTTAGGTTCTTTTGGATACTTTATGATATTTTGGGTTATCAAGAGCTGTATCTTCAAATTTACACGTGAAGCTGCCCAATATTTTTTTTCGTGGCTGTGTTCAGAGCTGAAATTCAGGCTTAATTGACATGACAAATTTCAAGTACACATTCCTAGAAGCAGTCATACAAGCAATTATCGTTTTGGGCCATGAAAGAATAATGGGCCAGAATTGAGATCCAGCACAAAACGGGCCAGTCCACAATCTTTCCAAGGGTTTATTTAAGCACCAAAGAATACATTTGTGATCAATGACTGAAATGCAATCCTACACTTGCAACAAGAAGAGGTGTCATTTTGTTCAAGAAGGGGACCACATAAGCACAAGTCCCACATTTTTATTGAAGCAAAAGAAAGAAAAAAAATATAGAGAGAAACGTCTCACCAAGCAAAGGAGAAAAAAAAAAAGAAATTATTTTCCTTGATTTTCTCCACTCACCAAGGATGGAGGGCCCACATGTTTTCCAACCACAAGGAGGCCACACGTCATCTTCCTTTTTCTTTGGGATTGTTTCTAATCTAACACACCTATTGGAAAGAGAAGAGATAAGGGAAGGAGCTAATTTGTCTCTAGCACACCTCATCACAAGTGGTCAAAGAAGCCAAGGAAAGAAATACATAGAAGGAATTTTTTTTTATCTTTCTTGGTCTCTCTCCAACGTGCAAGTAAAAGGGAAAGAAGAAGTTGAAGATATTTTTTTTTCTTTCTTTCTTTCTTTGGAAAGTCAAAAGAAAGGAAGAAAAAGTTGGAAAGATGTGGGTGTGGTTGCCAAGCAAGAGATCTCACGTTTTTCTTTCTTTTTTTTTTTCTCTCTTAGAAACTCATAAAAAGGAGGACGTCTCTCTCTCTCGAGAACAGGCTCATTCTCTCTAAAATATTTGTCCTCTTACAAGTTTTTTTTTTTCTTCTCCTTTGGATGTCCTCCACTTCTCCTTTAATGGTGTCTTCTCCATTCAAGCAATAAAGTTCTTCTTCAAGCAAGCTTCAATTTTATTCCATATTTTTAATCCATTGCTTTCTTTTATGTTTTTTTTTTTTGGGTTTGTAACTTCAATTCAAGGTTTGTAATTAATTAATTTAGTTAGTTTCAAAGCCTTGTAATTTCTAAATACTCCATTGAAGACCAAGCATCAAGCAAGCATAGGCGCGCTCACAGACTAATGGTAGAAAACAAAATCACCTTCTTCAACATCAGGTATATCTAACTTTTCTCCTTTTATTTTATTTTCTTTTCCATGTTTTTATTTATTTATTTTATGTCTTCTCTTGTGATGGCTAGCTAAATTCTCCTCTCTTGAGGATGGTGAAGCCATTGAATTAAGGGATGATTAAAGGAAACCATAGTTGAATTTAATTGCATTGTGTATGTGGAGGGATTATCATGAATGAAATCTACATATTGCATGACATGCCTCAAACTACTTTAGGAGGATTATATGCTTTATGATTTTTTTTATCCATAATGATACCTTGCTACCCATGAATTTTTGGTGTTAAAATACATGGAGAAAGATGAGAAACTATTCATGGGTTTTGTCTCGTATATGGTTTGAATAATCCATTGACCAAAGGTCCATCTAGATCTACGTATCTAAAATTTGGTTTTCTTAAAATCAGCCCCTAATTTCATTGGTGGATCCATTCTTGAGAGTTCTCTTCGTCATTAGATCTCATTAAATTTATTTTTCAGCAATTTAGTTGTTAGGGGTATTTTCGTAATTTTGCGTAAATAGTCACGTTAGGTCCGTAGTTGCGTTTAGTTGTTTTAATTAATTTTAGTTGCTGTTTGGTTGTGTTTGATTAGGTTTAGATCACCTGTCATCATTTTTTTTGTTCACTTTTGCCCTAATTAAAAGAAAGTAATCTAAAGCATTGGCCTCCCTGAGTTCGACCCGTATTGCGAACGATCCGTACGCTTGCGGTTATTTTAATATTCACATCAAGTTTTTGGCGCCGTTGCCGGGGAGGCAATAGTTTTTGGATTTCTTTTTATTAACTAAGTCGAAGTGATTTTATAAAAAAAAAAAAAGGGACCTCAATTCAGGCTAGGTGGCTAGAATTTGGACTCGTGACCATACCACACGTCTCGTGAGAGTGCAATCATTTACCATGGGCGACCACCGTCAGCCTAAGGTAACTTTGAAGGATAGGTTTTACCCTGCCCGGGCTGCACAACCATCTTGCATTCAATTGCTCGCGGCCCAAGGGAACAACTATGAGCTCAAGTCACAATTCATTACCATGCTCCCCCATTTTCATGGGCTCCCATCTGAGGATGCCTATTTGTTCCTGAGAGAATTTGAGGAGGTGTGTGTCTTCATAAAAATTCAACAGCTCACTGATGATGCTGTTAAACTTCGTTGTATAACCTTCTCCCTCAAGGATGGAGCAAAAAGATGGCTTTACCAACTGCCTACAAATTCCATTACTACATGGGAACAGTTCACAGTCGCTTTCTTAAAAAAGTTCTTTCCATTGCATAAGACAAACAAATTAAGAAGCGACATTATGCAATTTAAGCAAAAACCGGGAGAATCATTCTCTAAACTCATGGAGAGGTTCCAAGGCCTTCTCCAAGAGTGCCCCCACCACGGTGTAGAAAAGTGGCATTTATGCCAAATTATTTACGAGGGGATTGACTACCATACAAAGCAGATGTTGGAATCCATGTGCTCCCTTGATTCATTCACCGCATATGAGGATGAAAACGATGCTTGGAACTTTTTGGTGGACCTCGCTGAAAAGACTAGAGAATGGGAGTCAACACAAGAAAATGACAGATCCCAGTTAGGAAAAAGTTTCCATGTGGAGGGGATAGTAGCAAAAGAAGCTCATTTGGATAGCCTCATCAAAAGGCTTGAAACCATTGTTTTTAAAGAAAACAAACCTATCAATCAAATTAGCCAGGTACCCATGTGCAATTGGTGTCAGTCACCTGGACATGTTATGGAGGAATGCCCCAACACTTTTGTGGGTAATGTCCATGAAAATGTGAGTGCGTTATCCTTGAACAATCCTTATAGTAGCACTTACAACCCCGGTTGGAGAAATCATCCAAATTTCTCTTGGAACCAAGGGAATAGAGCGGGCCCATCCAATTTTCAATCTCAAGGCCCGCCTACTCCTCAAAGGCCAAATTTTGCACCCCGTCCCAATTTAGTCACCCAGGCCAATTTTGGGCCTCAGGGGCCTCAAGTTCCTACCTATGCCCCGCAGCCAAACTATGCTAGGCCACCTGCTCAGGCATCGTATCCACAACCCCCATGGGTTTATCAATACGGGTGAGGCAGTCCGCATAAGTGAGTTGGAGAAGAACATGGCCCTTCTCATAACAAGCCATAATACCGTGGAGAGGCAACTCTCCCAACTTGTGACCCTCTTACATGAGAAAGAGAAAGGCACCCTGCCTAGCCAACCCGAGACCAACCCACGTCATCAGGCTCACATTCATCAAGGTCAACCACCTCAGCTGAATCAAGTTCAGAGCCACCAGCAACCAGGGCCCTCCGGTGATTGTAACATGGTTTCTGCTTTAAGGAGTGGTCGGGAGTACCAACAGGCGAGTGTTCCTCAGTCTTCATCTCTTGACACTCCCGTTGTTGCTCCCCATGTTGAGGCAAGTTCTGAGCCTCCTCTTTCTAGCTTGTCTGATAAGTCAATGGGGAATAGAGAAGATACCCAGGATAGAGTCTATATCCCTAAGGTCCCATATCCTAGTAGATTAACAAACAACAAAAAGTCTGCGAATGTAGAGAAAATTTTGGAAGTTCTCAAACAAGTTCAAGTGAACATCCCTCTGTTGGATGCAGTCACCCAGGTTCCTGCTTATGCCAAGGTCCTTAAGGACCTATGCACTCAAAAGAGGAATACCAATGTACCCAAAAAGGCATTCTTGGCTGCCCATATTAGCTCTCTCATCAATCAGCCTGTGGCAGCCAAGTATAAGGATCCTGGGAGTCCCACCATACCTTGCATCATAGGTAACACAAAAATTGATCATGCTCTTTTAGACTTAGGTGCAAGTGTGAACCTACTTCCATATCATGTCTACCAGCAACTAGGATTGGGAGAGCTGAAACCAACTACCATTTCTCTTCAGCTCGCCGATCGTTCAGTCAAGACTCCAAAAGGGATGGTTGAGGACGTCCTTATCAAAGTAGGGGAGTTCATCTTTCCTGTGGATTTTATTGTGTTGAACACCCAACCCGTGTCTTCTTCTAGGGATCAAATCCCTATCATCTTAGGCAGACCGTTCTTAGCTACCAGCAGTGCTCTTATCAATTGTAGGAACGGTCTCATGAAGCTTTCATTTGGCAACACATCTGTGGATTTTAATGTGTTTAGGTTGGGCAAACAACCCGATACTGATGGAGAGGTACATATGCTTCAGGATTTTCCCGATAACATTCCTACCACTTTTGACATGGATTTTGATTCGGGATTCCAGGAGTGTATGGAGGAATTGGGGGGTGATAATGACACTTTATTTTCTGAAATCCGAAATGTTCAATCATTTGTGGAGCCCCTTGGACCATTATCCACTTCCACACCCAAACCCTCTATCATTGAACCCCCTAAACTAGATTTAAAGGAGTTGCCAACCAACCTTAAGTATGCTTTCCTAGGACAAGATCAAACTCTTCCTGTTATTATTGCATCTGATTTAACTTCTGAACAGGAAGAGGAGTTGATCTCACTTCTGAAATATAATAAGGAAGCCTTAGGTTGGTGCATGGCTGACATCAAAGGCATTAGCCCCACTGTGGTTCAGCATCACATTCATCTCATGGAGGGTTCTAAACCTTCTAGAGAACCACAGAGGAGGGCTAATCCTGTGATGCAAGAAGCCATCAAGAAGGAGGTCCTGAAATGCTTGGACCATGGGATCATATATCCCATTTCAGATAGTCAGTGGGTGAGTCCGATACAGGTGGTACCTAAGAAGTCTGGGGTCACTGTAGTCCCTAATGCAAATAATGAACTGATTCCTACCCGTGTGCAAACAGGGTGGAGAGTTTGCATAGACTATAGGAAACTTAATGCAGTGACGTGGAAGGATCACTTCCCGTTGCCTTTTATTGACCAAATGCTTGAGAGGTTGGCCGGTCATGAGTATTACTGTTTTCTTGATGGATACTCTGGCTACAACCAGATCCCTATAGCTTTAGAGGACCAAGAAAAGACCACATTCACATGCCCTTTTGGAACCTTTGCTTATAGACGCATGCCCTTCGGGTTGTGCAATGCCCCAGCTACGTTCCAGAGGTGCATGATGAGTATATTTTCTGATATGGTAGAGCACTTCTTAGAAGTGTTCATGGATGATTTCTCTATACACGGCTCTACTTTTTCTGAATGTTTGCATCATTTATCTCTTGTTCTAAAGAGGTGTAGAGCAAAGAATCTGGTCTTGAACTGGGAAAAATGCCACTTCATGGTGAAGCAGGGCATTGTCCTTGGTCATGTCATTTCAAAGGATGGGTTAATGGTCGACAAAGCCAAGGTGAATCTCATTGAACGATTGTCCCCACCCAAGAATGTGAAGGATATCCGATCATTCTTAGGACATGCAGGATTTTATAGGAGATTCATCAAGGACTTTAGCCACATAGCTAGACCTCTCACTACCTTGTTAGAGAAGGACCGCCCATTTGAATTTACCCCTGAGTGCCTAGAGAGTTTTGAGTGGTTAAAGAAGGAGCTGACCTCAGCCCCTATCATTCAGGCACCAGTTTGGACTGAGCCCTTTGAGCTGATGTGTGATGCCTCTGATTTTGCAATCGGAGCTGTCTTGGGGCAGCGAATCAATAAACTACCCCATGTTATTTATTATGCAAGTAGGACTCTAAATGACACACAGCTGAATTATACCACCACAGAAAAAGAGTTCTTGGCTGTTGTGTTTGCTCTAGAAAAGTTTCGTTCCTACTTGATAGGGTCTCATGTCATCGTTTACACGGATCATGCAGCCATCCGGTATCTTGTGCAAAAAAAAGATGCAAAACCTCGACTCATTAGGTGGGTCTTACTTTTGCAAGAATTTGATTTGGAAATTAGGGACAAGAAAGGAAGTGAAAATTTAGTAGCAGACCACTTATCCCGGCTGCCAAACTCCTTGGCTGAGACATCTCCAGTCAACGAAAGTTTTCCTGATGAACAACTGCTGGCAGTGTCGAGTGTACCTTGGTATGCAGACATTGTAAATTACCTTGCTACGGGTGCGACACCTTCTGATTGGACCACCCAGGATAAGTATCGTTTCCACTCTCAAGTGAAATATTTCTTTTGGGATGATCCTTATCTTTTTAAGACTTGTTCGGACCAGATTGTCCGACGTTGTGTACCTGATCATGAGCAACATTCCATTCTTTCTTTTTGCCATGATCAGGCGTGTGGAGGTCATTTTGGGTCTCAGAAGACAGCCGCCAAAGTTCTTCAGTGCGGTTTCTATTGGCCCACTCTCTTTAAGGATGCATTTGATTACTGCAAGGCTTGTAGAGCTTGTCAGACCTTAGGACGCGTGACCAAGCGTAACATGATGCCCTTGTCTCCCATTTTAGTTGTCGAAATTTTTGATGTTTGGGGCATTGATTTTATGGGTCCATTCCCAAATTCTTTTGGGAATCTTTATATCTTGTTGGCTGTGGATTATGTTTCTAAATGGATAGAGGCCATCGCTTGTAAATCCAATGACCATAAAGTGGTAGTCAAATTTCTGAAAGAGCATATCTTGTCCCGCTTCGGCACTCCTCGAGCTATCATAAGTGATAGAGGTGCCCATTTTTGTAACAGGTTTTTCGAGGCCCTTATGCGAAAATATGGCATCACTCACAAGTGGGCTACCCCTTATCACCCCCAAACGAGTGGCCAAGTGGAAGTGTCCAACCGGCAAATTAAACAGATCTTGGAGAAGACTGTGAACCCTAATAGGAAAGATTGGTCTACCCGATTAACAGATGCGTTATGGGCTTATAGGACCGCTTATAAGACCAATCTTGGTCAATCACCATACCGTCTGGTGTATGGGAAAGCGTGTCATCTCCCAGTTGAGTTAGAGCATAAGGCCTTTTGGGCAATTAAGAAGCTCAACTTTGATATCTCAGATGCCGGTAACCATAGGAAACTCCAGCTATCTGAGTTGGAGGAGATTAGAAATGATGCTTATGAGAATGCTAGGATTTATAAGGCGAAAACAAAAGACCTTCCATGATCAGAGAATTTTGAGAAAGTCTTTTGAGGTAGGCAACAAGGTCCTTTTATATAATTCCAGGCTTCACATGTTTCCAGGTAAGTTGAGATCCCGATGGGATGGCCCATATATTGTTCAACATGTTTTTCCTCATGGTGCAGTTGAAGTTTTGAATCCAGGTACAGGTGAAACATTTAAAGTAAATGGTCAGCGTTTGAAGCCATTTTATGAGATGCCCGTTGCAGAAATAGAAGAGCTCATGGTTCTCCATGAGCCCGTCTATCCCGATGCATAGACCTCCAGGTATTTCTCCTCCCTTATCTTTGTTCCTATTTTCTGCATGCATTGTGGACATTGCATGATTTAAGTGTGGGGGGAAGTTTTGAGCGTCATTGTTAGATTTTATTCTTGGTATTGGTAATTTGTATGTATTCACTCTCCATTGCTTTAAAAATAAAAAAAAATAAAAAAAAAAAAAAAAAAAACTTAGGGAGATACCCTATATAAGAAGCAATAAAAGTTCTGTTGAGATAACGGTAACAAATCTGTAACTTGAGACAGGAGTTGACTTAGAAAATAGGAGTATTATCTTAGTTGAATGGAAGGACCACCTGTGGTGAGGAGCTGAGACCTAAATTAATTTTATGGCATTTATGGCATGAATGAATGAAAAAAAAAAAAAAAAAAAAAAAAAAAGAAAAGAAGAAGAAAAAAAAGAAAAAAATTCAATCTAGTTGTAACCTGTAGCCTCTTTGGTTCGAGTGATTAAGCCTGAAGGGTGTTTTACACCTAGTGCCTTAAAGTCGTTTGGCTTGGGAGTCATTGGTCTAAAGCTCGTTACATGGACCATTGAGAAAAGCTTAATAGGTTAGAACATTGCACAGATTTGAAAAAAAAAAAAATATATATATATATATATATATCTTGAGTTATGAGTACCCTTGATGCTATGCGTGGTACTACCTTAGGCTAGGGTGATGTTCCGGAAATATAAGGACATTCCTTGATTAAGATGCATATTTGTTGCTTGAATCGAAACAGGATAATAAAGTTCAAGTGTGGGGGAATCCTTAGGAGCTAGGATTTTGAGTGGATTGCCTTAGCCATGGAGGGGATGTGTGCATATTATTTTTGCTAAGATTAAAATCTATTATTATTATTTTTTTTTTTATTTAAAATCATGTTCATGAATTTTGTGTGTAGATTCACTGCAAACACTCACGAGACCTCACTCGTCCACTAGGGGTAACCTAGGGGTTTAAAGGGCTTGTTGCATATGCTAAGTGCAACCGTGATTCCTACGAAAGTGAGTTAGGATTTTTGCATTATAGGTTAGTTTTTCTTTGCTTTTATTTTACTCGAGGTCGAGCAAAGTTCAAGTGTGGGGGAATCTGATGAGCACATTTATGTGTGAAATCTTAGGGCCATAAGCATGCATTTTACTCACATTGTACAAAGCTACTTGGGTATTCTTCTGTCTTTTTCAGGTTTTAGGTTCTTTTGGATACTTTATGATATTTTGGGTTATCAAGAGCTGTATCTTCAAATTTACACGTGAAGCTGCCCAATATTTTTTTTCGTGGCTGTGTTCAGAGCTGAAATTCAGGCTTAATTGACATGACAAATTTCAAGTACACATTCCTAGAAGCAGTCATACAAGCAATTATCGTTTTGGGCCATGAAAGAATAATGGGCCAGAATTGAGATCCAGCACAAAACGGGCCAGTCCACAATCTTTCCAAGGGTTTATTTAAGCACCAAAGAATACATTTGTGATCAATGACTGAAATGCAATCCTACACTTGCAACAAGAAGAGGTGTCATTTTGTTCAAGAAGGGGACCACATAAGCACAAGTCCCACATTTTTATTGAAGCAAAAGAAAGAAAGAAAATATAGAGAGAAACGTCTCACCAAGCAAAGGAGAAAAAAAAAAAGAAATTATTTTCCTTGATTTTCTCCACTCACCAAGGATGGAGGGCCCACATGTTTTCCAACCACAAGGAGGCCACACGTCATCTTCCTTTTTCTTTTGGATTGTTTCTAATCTAACACACCTATTGGAAAGAGAAGAGATAAGGGAAGGAGCTAATTTGTCTCTAGCACACCTCATCACAAGTGGTCAAAGAAGCCAAGGAAAGAAATACATAGAAGGAATTTTTTTTTATCTTTCTTGGTCTCTCTCCAACGTGCAAGTAAAAGGGAAAGAAGAAGTTGAAGATATTTTTTTTTCTTTCTTTCTTTCTTTGGAAAGTCAAAAGAAAGGAAGAAAAAGTTGGAAAGATGTGGGTGTGGTTGCCAAGCAAGAGATCTCACGTTTTTCTTTCTTTTTTTTTTTCTCTCTTAGAAACTCATAAAAAGGAGGACGTCTCTCTCTCTCGAGAACAGGCTCATTCTCTCTAAAATATTTGTCCTCTTACAAGTTTTTTTTTTCTTCTCCTTTGGATGTCCTCCACTTCTCCTTTAATGGTGTCTTCTCCATTCAAGCAATAAAGTTCTTCTTCAAGCAAGCTTCAATTTTATTCCATATTTTTAATCCATTGCTTTCTTTTATGTTTTTTTTTTTGGGTTTGTAACTTCAATTCAAGGTTTGTAATTAATTAATTTAGTTAGTTTCAAAGCCTTGTAATTTCTAAATACTCCATTGAAGACCAAGCATCAAGCAAGCATAGGCGCGCTCACAGACTAATGGTAGAAAACAAAATCACCTTCTTCAACATCAGGTATATCTAACTTTTCTCCTTTTATTTTATTTTCTTTTCCATGTTTTTATTTATTTATTTTATGTCTTCTCTTGTGATGGCTAGCTAAATTCTCCTCTCTTGAGGATGGTGAAGCCATTGAATTAAGGGATGATTAAAGGAAACCATAGTTGAATTTAATTGCATTGTGTATGTGGAGGGATTATCATGAATGAAATCTACATATTGCATGACATGCCTCAAACTACTTTAGGAGGATTATATGCTTTATGATTTTTTTTATCCATAATGATACCTTGCTACCCATGAATTTTTGGTGTTAAAATACATGGAGAAAGATGAGAAACTATTCATGGGTTTTGTCTCGTATATGGTTTGAATAATCCATTGACCAAAGGTCCATCTAGATCTACGTATCTAAAATTTGGTTTTCTTAAAATCAGCCCCTAATTTCATTGGTGGATCCATTCTTGAGAGTTCTCTTCGTCATTAGATCTCATTAAATTTATTTTTCAGCAATTTAGTTGTTAGGGGTATTTTCGTAATTTTGCGTAAATAGTCACGTTAGGTCCGTAGTTGCGTTTAGTTGTTTTAATTAATTTTAGTTGCTGTTTGGTTGTGTTTGATTAGGTTTAGATCACCTGTCATCATTTTTTTTGTTCACTTTTGCCTTAATTAAAAGAAAGTAATCTAAAGCATTGGCCTCCCTGAGTTCGACCCGTATTGCGAACGATCCGTACGCTTGCGGTTATTTTAATATTCACATCATAGGTTGATGACCCCTTAAAGAAAAAAGGGCAGGTCGAAGAAGATATGGGTGGAAGTTGTAAGAATAGATATGAAGAAGTGTAACCTATTAAGGATTTGGCCAATGATAGTTGGAATGGGAAAACATGGTTCATGAACTTGACCCCAACAGAGTTGGGACAAGGCTTTGATGATTGTGATGATGATCACATTTCCAAAATGGGCATGTGAGAGAGCTAGATGCAACTACTAGTTCATCTCCTTGGAGGTGCTAACTATTTGAGAAAAAAAGGGAACTAAAAGATTGCCAATAAAAACCAAAAGCTACAATATGGAAGCATTGCTTCAAGTCCCAAGGTTCATCAGGTTGCATTTACGTGATAGGAGGTGCAAACGACTACACACATGATAGGTTGCATTTACATGAAAAGTGGAACTTAAGTTGAATTTGTTAAAAGTTAAGAGATCCAAAATGAACCAAAACTTGAATGAGATTTGATAAGTAGGTTAGAGGAAAGTTTAAAATTTGAATGAGATAATGTAGGGTGGGTGGATGTAATGTAAAAGATAAGATTATTTAAGAGAGAGGGAGAAGATTTTTTTTAAGGATGAAAGTTTATGTCGGTGGAACCAAATTTCGTTAAAAAGGGACCACGATGAGGGAATTGATTATAAAGATTTTGGGTCCGAATCACCTATTGTAGTTGTTATACCTTCACCGTGAGTGGACCAATAACAGTCTGCCACGTCATCCAAAAACTTAGGTACGTCATCCAAAAACTTAGATAATTTTCTTTCATCTGATTGAAACTGTTTTAAACTTCAAAATCACCTAAATTTTTGGATGACGTGGCGGACTGTTATTGGTCCACTTACGATGGAGATATAATAAATGTGATAGGTGATCCAGACTCAAAGATTTTTGGATGGATTAAGATTAGAGAGTGATTTGAGGAGTCCACCTTTATTCACCTATTCTTTGAATCTCAAATCTTAAAGTTACCAAATTGATCAGATAATGAAAGGGCTTGTGCTAACAAAATAAAAATGATGTGATGAGACAAGATAATTGGAGAGATGTAGTGGCCCACAACAAAGCCAAAGCTCTCTATATTTTTCGAAGTACTGTTTTTTTGGAAAGGAGAACTCCATGGGTGTTGATGTCGTGCCCTCTATAGCTTCCATCCCTATTGCTTTAATAGATATAATTACACAAAATGAAGGGTCTGTAAGCATTAACACTTTATGGATTGCTTTTCATCGGAATATGAACAATAAAGGTTTTGTTTATTATACTCAAATAGCTTTTATTAATAAAAAATATCAAACAAGGGAAACTATATCATGACCCATTGTAGGCCACATATGTTGATAAAATTTAGCTGGAAAACCATCTAGACCTGGAGCTTTAAGAGGGCCCAATTGAAAAACCATTTCTCTAACATCATTAGCTGATGGGACTTCCAACAGGACTATATTTTCCTCGAAGGAGACACAAGGACTAATAATATTTTAAATATAATGTAAGTCTCTAGTGTTATGAGATGTGGATCTTGGGTGGATGCCCACTTAAGATAAGTTAGGATTAGGATTAGGGTTCCTTTCTTATGAGGTTACTTTGCCTATAAATAGGCTTCTCCCCTTGTATTTGTACATACAGATAATGAGATAATAGAAAAGCTTTCTCCTCCCTCTAATCTTCTTTCTCTCAGTCTCTCTCTTTTCTAACACGTTATCAGCACGAAGCTCTAAGAGAAGGAAGAAAATCAAGTCTTCTCACCCAAAGAGAAGAGAAATCCTTCCCTGCATGGATTTCCATCGCAAAATTCTTCCCAGCACGGATTTCCATCGCGGATTTCCTGCGCATATTCCTTCCTTGTGCGGATTTCCATCGCAAATTCCTTCCCAGCGCGGATTTCTATCGCGGAATCCTTCCTAGCGCGGATTTTAGAAAATGGTCACATTTTTCTTCAAAAGCAATAAGTAGTATATGAGCCATCGTCAAAATTAATTTATTTGAATGCATAAAACTAGTTTATGATACTTATTTACTGTAATTATAGTGTTTGGTTACTGGTGATCGTCTTGCAATTTTTTTTTTCTTTTAATTTAAATTTATTAATACTATGAATGGATCACAAAATTGAACTATAAGTTCTAAATTTGAACCTGAAGTTCACCTATCTATGGACCAGCAGTCCTAAAAGTTAGAATACTGATATGAACATCTAGATTTATATCCATAAATCAAAACTTGGAGTTTTTTATTCAAATACGAATAAATTATACGGCCATGAAATTAAACATGAAAATTTGACAGAACCAGAAGTTCTGATCATTTGTTAGAATCAGAAATTCTACTTCAAGCCTGAAGATTTGATAAAACCTGCAGTTCTAATTTCATGTATAATGAACCTGAAGTTCTAAATCAAGCCAGAAGTCTTGATAGAACCAGCAATTCTGATTCTAAAAATTGAGAACCTGATGTTCTAACTTTTCATTTGTCAACTTATTTGTCATGTTTAATTCATTCCTTAGTTTAGTTATGATGTTAAGGTTTCATTTTTTTTTTCCTTTTACTTTATTGATAATCTGCATATGGTTAACATTATATATACATTTCTTATTACAGTACTTGCATGATGTCAAATCTGGCTAAACTTGACTTTAAAGCACTTTACATAAATGAGGACAATTACTTATCTTGGCAATTGGATGCTAACATCCACTTGCAATTTAAGAAACTAGGAGAGACCATAAAGGAAGGTTACAAAATGTCTCCAGAGGAAAAGGTGTTAGCCCTCATCTTCCTGTGCCATCACATACATGAAGACCTAAAAAATGAATACCTTACTGAAGAAGAACCAGTAGGCCTATGAAAATCCCTGAAGGATAGGTATGTTCACCAGAAGATAGTCATACTACCAGCTGCCCAAAATGAATGGTTAAACCTAAGGTTACATGATTATAAAACAATATCTGAATACAACTTTGCCCTCTTCAATATTATTTCCCGATTAAGACTATGTGGTGAAAAGGTTTCGGAAGAGCAGTTGTTAGAGAAAGCATTATCCACTTTTCATGCCTCGAATGTGCTCCTGCAGCAGCAGTATTGAGAACGACATTTCTCCAAATATTCAGAATTTATCTCATGTCTCCTAGTCGCTCAACAGAATTGCATAGTATTGATGAAAAATCATAACTCCAGACTAACAGAATCTTCGGCAGTTCCTAAAGCAAATGTCGGTTTTAGCTCAAACAGAGGTTGAGGAAGGGGGAATGGAAGACATAACTCTTCTAGACGAGGTGGTTTTAAAGGCCCCCCTCCAAAATTCAAAAATCACCAGAAGTGGTCTGCCCCTCAGCATAAGAACAACCAGAATCCACCGGTTAATCCTACCCACCATCCTGACGACTCATGTCACAGATGTGAAAGAAGTGGGCATTGGTCACACACTTGCCATGTACCAAAGGAAGTAGTGGAATAATACAAAGCATACAAGGCCTTTGTTCATTTAGCAGAGACTAAATGATCTGGAAGGTTGGAATTGAAATACAATGACACCACAGAGGCCTCCAATTGACATTACAAACTTGGAGACTCGAGACATCTTTGAGGATGAGAATAGATGAGCCATTTAGTAATCTCTTGGGAGCACCCCTTGGCATGGTCTAGAAGACTAATAGTTCTTTAAACTTCACAACCTTAATTTGTTTTTAGTTCATTTGATATGCATGTTTCTTAGATTTTTTCGTTTTGATGGGGAACTTCAATTTTTTAATTAATATCCTAATTTAAGGTGAATGTCTTAATTATTTCAGCTTATATCATGTGATTGCATAGTTATATTGATTTATTATTTAAGGTATGAATCATTGAATTGAGAACAATCTATGTTTGGTGGATGGTGCCATAACACACCATTCTGAAAAATCAGAAATATTTCTCAAAATTGCTGCCTCATTCCACGAAAGGTATCTAGCATAGTAGGACCTGTGCAAATAATTGAAGGCTCCGGAAGAGCACATATGATGTTACCTAATGGTACCCACCTATTCATTAAAGATGTTTTGTTCTCAAAAAGTTTCCAAAGAAGCTTGAATAGTTTCAACGACATCAGAATGAATGGGTACACATTGAGATTGTGAGTGAAGGTAACAAGGAATACTTATGCATTGTTATTAATATTGGAAGCCATAAGCAAATACTAGAAATACTAAATGCACTCTCCTCAGGGTTATATTACATGACAATCTTCAATGTCGGATCACATTAGATTATGTACAAAAGAATTAAAGTCAAGCTCAAAGCTTAAACTAAGCCCGAAGCTTAGTGATCCTAAGACTTTGGCATGATAGGACACCTAAGTGTATTAAGATGGGACCACAATGTAGATTGAGAATCTATGTATGTTATGTCTCTCCCTCAATTATTCGATATCTCGAACCAATGACAAGAGATGTCTTTACTACTCGTTTTTTCTGATTGTCAATTCGATGAGACAATATTCCCGCTGTTAGGGGGAGATAAGATAGTTCCTGAAGAACGGCGAGAACTAACATGAAATACTTTAAGTCTGTCTCATCTAGATCAACGTACTTTACAATGTGAAAATGAAGTAGCGAGAATTATGCACTTACAATAAATTGCAAACAGAATACCCGAAGCATTTAATGATGTAACAAAAGCGACAAAGTCACATGTGTCAACTGTGAATGCACCGGCCAAAATTAATGTCCCTGCACGACAAAGTCAAAATATAGCAGCAAAAGAATCTGCAATATGCCAGAAGCGTGGTAGACCTATAGTTTTAAAGGACTCAGCTCTGCGGAAAAGGAGAAATAAACAATCATCATTATGTCCTCCTAAAGAAGCACGTTATGCTCCTAAAGAGGTTCCTCCCGAAGAGGCACGCAACGCTCCTAAAGAGGTTCCTCCTGACGAGGCACGCAACGCTCCTGAAGATGTTTTTCCCGAAGAGGTACATAATGCTCCTGAAGAGGCACATAATGCTCCTGAAGAAGTTACGGTAAAATTTGTTCTCTCTAGAATATTAAAAGTCCCTGGTGAGACTTTGAAAGCCCCTGAATAGGCACCAATACCAAATAATAAAGAGATATAATTATTCAAGAGAGAGATGGAATAGAAATGATGATGATGATTAGGACACAATACCACAATCTAGAAATCCCAGAAGGATTTTCTTTGTCTAAGGCAAAGCCAAGGAGTATGTACTCAATTCAATTAAGGCACTGGATTGGTATTAAACACATCCTATGATACTTGTGTGGAACAACTGATTTAGAAATATTTTATTTTTATGATCGGAAAGATTCCAGTTTTGTAGGACATGCAGATTCAGGTTATCTCTCTGATCCTCATAAGGGTCGATCACCGACAGGTTATGTGTTTCTTAATGGTAATGCCGCCATTTCTTGGCGTTCTATTAAATAGACTTTGGTAGCTGCTTTCTCCAACCATGCTGAGATTTTGGCTCTTTATGAAGCCAGTAGGGAATGTGTATGGCTAAGATCTTTGATTCAACATTTTCGTAGTTCTTGTCAATTACCATATATTGTAGGTATCCCAAATATTATCTATAAAGATAATGAAGCATGCAGAAAACAAATTCGAGAAGATTTCATTAAAGGAGACAAGACTAAACATATAATACCAAAGTTCTTCTTCACTCATGAACTTCAGAAGAATAATGAAATTGAAGTCAAACAAGTTTGTTCGAGTAACAACCTGCCTGATCTGTTTACCAATTTTTTGCAAAAATCAATATTTCAGAAGTTTGTATATGAGATTGGCATGCGTAGAATTAATCATCAAACTATGTAAATGGTTGCTATCATCAAGGGGAGTGGTTTACAAGGGAGCATCCTGAAGTAGGCTACCCAGGACATTTGTAAGCTGTACTCTTTTTCCTTTTCTAGGTTTTATCTCATTGGATTTTCCTAGTTAAGGTTTTAACAAGACATTATTATGTATGTCTAACACCAGTTCAATGATCTTGAAGAATGTTGTACTCGTTTTCCCTTTGCTTTGGTTTTTTTTCTACTGAGTTTTCCTGAGCAAGGTTTTTAATGAGGCAACTGTCCTTGAATGGTAGTCATCCACGGGGGAGTATTATGAGATATGGATCTTGGGTGAATGCCCACTTAAGATGAGTTAGGTTAGAATTAGGGTTCCTCTCTTATAAGGTTACTTTGCCTGTAAATAGGCTTCTCCCCTTGTATTTGTACACATAGATAATGAGATAATAGAATAGCTCTTTCTTTTCCCTTTAATCCTCTTTCTCTCAATCTCTCTCTTTTCTAACATTTGTATCCCTAGATGATAAAATATTCTTGATGTTATTACAAAGGGAGTGCCCAATGTCTCACGTTTGTGCCTTTAATTTTTTTTATTAGTTTTATTTAATTCCCTTATATTAATTACGCTTGGGTGAAAAGAAAGGAGTATGTATTTTATCACCTTCCATCAACCACAATTCTCTTGATTTTTGTCTCCAAAGTTCCGTTTCCCTACCTAGGTATTCATTAAGTTTAAGATTAAGTTCCATCTCTTTGTAAATAGAATTGTCATTCATTCCATTCCTTCTACTCTCCTCTAATTCCTCCATAATTTTTCTTATCATTACATCAATCCTACCAAAGTTTGATTTATTCCATTTGGTCAGATCTCTACCAAGAAATTTAAGAGTACCAGTAATATAATTCTTGTTAATTCTTATTTAATTGTGCCATCTTTTGATGATGACCTCCTCACATCCTTTGTCTCTAAACCATATTATGGAACCTAAAGGGACGAGGAAGTTTATCAGTTCTCAGATTTCCTATGAAGAATAATGGAGAATGACCAAAGCCTCTGGTAGATAGCACATGGAATGCCCGCATCCAGAAATTGGAATCATCATTCAATGTTTCTTATGGCTTTATCAAGCATTTCTTTAACATGAGCCAATCCTTTCATGGTCCCACTGATCCAAGATCAAGCATTATCATGGTCTCCATAGAATTCAAACCGTATTTTGCCATTTTTTTTTATTGAATTCTCTACCTCCTCATTTCTCATCTTTACCAAAAATCTCATTAAAATCACCCATGATCATCCATGGCCCTATAAATCTATTTCCTAAGGTCTTCAGATCATCCTAGAATTTTGGTTTTTCGGAGTAGTAAGGCAGTCTTTGTATGAAGGTAATATACCAATTTATTTTGTCATCCTTAATGACACAGTGAAAGAACCATCTATATTTTTAACAAAAATTTCTAATTTAAATACGTCTTGCCACAAAAGGGTAATCCACTTGCTGATCCATGGGCTGGACCTGTTTCCACATTTGGGAAATTGATTAATTTTGCTAAATCTCTTAACTCACTATCATTTGATTTAGATTCTGATAGGAAAATAAAATTTGGGGAGAAATCCTTCCGTAGCTGTTTGAGTTCCTAAATAGTGACCACCTTTTTTGCACCCGTAGTTTTCCTTTTAGGCAGGGAACTAGTACTACCGCCCATGGCACAACAACTAGGATTCGATTGTTTAGAAGAGGAAATAAAGGGGGAACTTACCTGATCTGAGTCAGCTATTCTGAGACCACTTCTAGCATTCACATCGGCATAATGTTCCTGGCCCCTGGGTATACCATGCATGTATTCTGCTTCTATCTCCACAATGCCTTCCATCTGCTTCCGTTGATAGTAGAGAGTAGTAGTACTATTTTTCTTTTGCATGGGCATGTTATTTTCTGGTCCTCCAGTATGAGAAACTCGACCAACCCCTGATCTTCTAGACTTATATATTATATCACTATCTCATGGTGATCAACCCCAACATCTTTACGAGGTTGTAAAATCCCATGGTCATTGACTTTGAGCACTTCATTAGAGTCGACATCTATTTCCATCTCCTCTTCATCTACTCCTTGATTCAGAAACTGGTTGTGGTTAACAACCACTTGTCTGTGACTTCTGCTACTCATGTTGTTGTGACCCTGAGCAGGAGAATGAACCAAGTCCCCATCTCTTCTCAACCAGCCTTTTCCACTCATATGTTCTTCTCATTTTTTTTTAGAATAGCAACAACTTTCTTCTCTGCTTTTTTTTTTTTTTTTTAAGACCAGCAGCAATTGAGGAAGTCTCTTCAAGCTCTTCCCAAGTACTTTGATCAACGAAGCATTACTGATAATGTGTAATGACTTTCTACATACGACGCCAATCTTCTGTTCCACCCAAAAGAGAAAAAGAAAGGAAAATGAAAGCTCTGGTGAAGAAACTTCTTTTATTTTATCCTTTGAACATTACAGAAAGATGTAGATATGACTCGCGTGAATGTTTGCTCGCACAGGAAGAGTCATCTCCACTTTTGTTTACATGGGTTCTTCGTTGTTTCACCTTTTGAGTGCAAGTTGTTTACAAATTTTTTTTTACAACCCCCTCGTTAGGCTTAGGAGTTCAAAACAAATGAAAATTTGAATTGAAGGGAGGGAAGAGAAGTATGCCGTCCTCAAGAGTTTGCTGGAAACGGAATTGGAGAAGTCTGTAATTTAGCATCTTCTGTCAGTCTTTGTAGTTTATCACCATTATTTAGGAAGAATGATTAATTAGAGAAGTCTGCTTCAAAATAGCAGAGACAACCTCTGTCCTTCCTTCACGGTGAGAGGAATAAATGCCGACTTTCAGAGGTTGGTGTGTTGAGGATTGCAACGGCTGATGTGCCTTGTAGACAGTAGCTGCTGGAGAATACCTTTGTTGTGGCCAGCTAGATAACATCGATCGATAATGTCATCATTTTTTTTTTATGGAAAATGAGTATTTTGCCTTGGGGAATGTTATGTATGGCAAGATGAATTTTTGTGTGTCAATAGGTGGTACCCACCAACCTCTACCATAATCCTATATACCTCCGCCTGGACTTCTACCTTTGATGCTACCGCTTTCCCCTCCAAATTTTGTGATCCTCCGGGTAGTCTGTCAGACTATCTGGTACAAAAGGGTTCCACTTTCTGTTCTGGGACCACTTCTTTTGTGAGGCCCTCGTGAGACCCGGCGAGCTCCTTTTCTAAATTCTTTTTCTGCACAGCGTTTTCCAATTTCACTTTTAGTTCCATAAGCATTCCCATTAGGTTTCAAATTTGATTGTCCTACTTTTGTAGGCGATACTGGAGAGGCTCCTCTAGCTGGTACCTCGCCAGGCTGCTTTCGGGACTGTCTTCCCCATCTATTTCGGCCATGCGACATTAAAGGACCGCATCTCATTTGAGATGGCAGGAACTTCATCTAGGCTTCCCATACGGAGTCCACTTTCTGATGTTCTCTCATTCATCATCCTGTTTTGGGGGTGTGGCTCCCTTGAAATGCCCTCCCACCGTAAGACAGTCTAGTCCTGCCATATGTTTCTTTGACGTTGGTGGTTTCATTTCTGGGTCAATGTTAACCTTGGCGACTTGGCCCTTCGTGCGAAACGACCCTCCTCAGCGCTTTTGTCTTTTGTCACTGGTCATTCTTTTGGACCCTCTTATGGTAAGGAGTTCGTTTGGACCCTGCACATCCTGTTGGCGTCAGGTGAACCGATAAGCCCCGAGTTAGGCAGGGTTTCTACCGGGTTGAACCCTAGGAACCCTTTTCCAATTACAACTAGGGCTATCAAGCTCTTTGTCGACGCTTTCTTCACAACTTGGATCAGCCTTTTGTGACTCCCAACCATTTTTATATTTTTGTTCACTCGCGATTGCATGCATTGCGGTTCGTGCAATAATGAATGCGTCTTGTGCACATGTCAGCGCCCTTCTAGCCATGGCTAGTGGGCTTTTCGTTGCCTTTGAGCGATTCCGTTCGCTCGTGCAGGACAATCCCTTCTCACGTGACACTTCGACCAAGGTCTCCTTGATAGTCGAGGTTCCTGCCATGGTGGAGTCGCTTGGGCGAAGTGTCATTTGATAATGGGAATGACCGGGATCATTTCTCTTGAGGATGGCTAGTCCCCTCTCGCTTGATGTCTTGACTGACGTCCCCTTAGTTGCTGGCATTGTTGCTTGAGCGCCAGAGGGCATCGGTCGAGCCCCCGTTTGGTATTGGGCACCGTCGAAGGGATGGGACCCCATCTTGTACCTAAGGGGAGGATATTATGTTACAGTCATCCTCTATAATTTCTTCATAATGTTAGAGCAAGCTAACAGTTGTAGCCCTAGGTCCCCAGCGGAGTCCCCAAAATATGTAAACAGAAAATAAAATGTAACTCAAAAGAAAACAGAACTAGAAGATAGGTGTGTACGTATGACAATTCTATTTCAACAACCAGAGACCCCGGGCTTTACACTAAGCTTCTGGTCTGTTCGATT
Organism: Camphora micrantha; assembly: GCA_003546025.1. Taxonomy (NCBI): domain Eukaryota; kingdom Viridiplantae; phylum Streptophyta; class Magnoliopsida; order Laurales; family Lauraceae; genus Camphora; species Camphora micrantha. The sequence goes on along the minus strand of QPKB01000007.1, from coordinate 23,106,201 downwards.
CTCAGACTACCAGTACCCCTTTTTACACAGAGATCATAGACGATGGGCTTTCCCACTTGGGAGGAAAGGAAGAAAATAGAGGACTTGCTCATGCCTTCCCTTTCCCCTAGAAGGAGAATCTTCTATATCCCATTCCTTGCTTCCTTTCCCCATTTCCTTGGGAACAGCGTCCTCCTTTTATAGCCTTCTTCACACGTGTCGTCCTCACCTTGCCTTCTCTTCTTCTGCCTTTGTCGATAGACGAAGGCCAGCCCTTACGAGGTGAGGGCGTACTTCTCTTTTATTCTCCTTGCATTCGTTTCCTTTTTCTTTGTCCCAAGCGTAAGTGAGACTCCCCAGGGTCAGGTTTGTATTTTTCCTTCTTTGCCCTTCCTGCCTTCGTTCCTCTGCCTCTGTTAACCAGCGGAGGCAGGACCCACTTGGCGAGGACATGCTTTAATTCTGTCCCTCGCTACGGGCCTCCTTTCTTTATTCTAACTTCCCTAGGAGATCTCGGGTGTGGGCCCGACGGCAACTTCTGCCCACATTTTGGCTTGCCTACAGCAGGCCCGCTCAAGTGCACCTACCCAGACTTGTAGAAAGTTAGGGATTTGGTGTCGGGGGCCCTAGTTAACCCTAGAATGGATCCTATGCACCCTAATGGCATGCTCTAACAGATTGATTAGCATTTGAGAGTGTCGTTTGGGCTCACGTATACTCTCATGCAAGCTCGCTCTTTGGACTTTTCACCTAAGCCAATGGTATTCTCCTAGAGTGTTTGGGGTCCAAAATTCAAGTAATGCCAGGTGTTTTCTTGTAGCCTAAATGATGCTGGGACCCTAAGACTACATGCTATTGGACGAGGAAGCCACGAGCATTTTCAAAACCTTAGGATTGGTTCGATTATTCGTCCTTGACTCGCCATACGACCTTTATGCATGCATTTGCATTTCCCTTTTCACGTACTCTTTCATGACGTGTAACTGCTTCAATATTTGTCTTGTATTGCTTGTAGACTTTGCTATGTATGATGTTTTATGCCCCTCTATGCTTAAATATTCTAGTTATGTCATGTGTGACCTGTGTTCGTGTTTATGTCCATGTCTATGTCTATTTATGTACTTGCATTATGTTATTTTACACATGTATTCCATTCCTTGAGTCGGCATCACTTAGCTTCAACCCAAACACAGTCAGACCCAGCTGGGTGTGGGTTTAGAAATGTTCATGGACCCTCTGCAAATGAAAATTTATGGGGGGTTTGATCGGTACCCCAGGTCCATGATGGCGTTTTCGGGCCCTATGCCTCCTAGTGGTACATCATGTCATGTTATGTATGCTCATGTTCTCATTTTATTTCATGTGTACATGCTTATGTGGGAGAATATGGCTTATATCGTTGTTCCACCTTGATATGTTATGCTTATGCACTTGTCACCTTTGACCCCATCTATTATGCATATTCATGCACTAAGTATGCCTAGACTACTTTCTGTGACTTCATATGAATTTTCTTGTCATTTTTACTCATTTGGTATATACTTTACATTTTACATTTGTTTATCTTGCTTAGCATTGTCTAATGGTGGTGCCACCCTTGGCGTTACAGGTGAGGACCTCGAGGCCACTGTCTAGGAGGTCGAAGAGGAGGAGGAAGCTCCTCAACAATTAGCTGAGTGGACCTCTGATGATGTCTTCTAGACATCTGCACTGATGAGTTGATCAATGTAATTGACCCTTGACTGTGGCTTGATTTCCACTTATTTTGATGTGGCAAGATTTGATTTCCACTTATTTCTAGACATCTCCACCAATGAGGGAAAAAGACGAAAGAGGACAGAAGAAGAAGAATGGAAAAGAGGAAGGGAGGACGCTCAAATCTCGCCAAAAAGTCTGAAATCTCGCCCGATTTCCTTATTTGAAATGAAACTAGAAAACTTGAGCCCTCTTTTAAAAACTCAACAAATTTTTATCCTGATTTGAAAATTAAGTAATACTTGAGCTCTGATTTGAGATTTCCCCTAAAAAAATTCCTATTCTAAAACCATTTATGTATAACGGACGAGGCCCACCAAAATTATAGAGATAATTCCAATTTAGTGACTCGAAACCTTTACTCACCATTATTCCTCCAGACACTGCGACACAGCTGTGCTGCTGTCGTATAAAGTTCGACGGATGGGATCATAAGTTGTAAACCAGCTCCAATGTGGGATAGCTTTTGATATTTTGGTGAGCCACACTATGCTTGGATCATCTGGGTAGCCCTGCCAAATTCAAATCACTAGGGCGAAGGACCCTATTACAACTTTGATCAACTATGCAGGCTCCATCTATTTTTATACATTTTCTTTTGAATTAGTTGTTCAAAATTCTTAAAAAATAATAAAAAAGGTGTAATTTAGTCCTTTAAAAAAACAAGCAAAATTTGTATAAATCCCATAAAAAAATTGGCCAATGGTCAAGGGGAGTTTTTGAACACTTCAACACCAACGAAAGGGGGTGTTTGTCATTGATTTCTCAAATTGTTTTTTATTTTTATTTTATTTTTATTTTTTTTTATTTTTTTTTTACACAAAGAGACAAAGTTGCAGTATATGAAAGGGTAAAAAACGAACCTCATAAATGAAGTTATGGCTGGTGGCATTTTTTAGGTTATTAATATGTTCCTAATTCCCTCCGGAAAAATGAAAAGTAATACTTCCGTTTTTATTTTTATTTATTTATTTTTAAATTTTTTTTTTTTAAAAAGCTAACTTCCATCTAGTTCAACATTAAAGAGACTAAGAAAGTGACCTTTTTATGATTGCTCAACCCTCCTTTTTAAAATTGGTGTAAGAAAGTTTTTTCTTAATTATATCCCACAAGGTTTCCTATGTAAAATGAGAAATACAGAATCGCTTAGGCTAAAACTTGTCCAACTAATGTTTGCTAAAATCACAGCCATTTGGCATGCAATGTAGCTCTTCAGAAAAGTGAGTGTTGGGCCGTCTTGCAACACATGGCTATCATCAGGATATGTACAAACAGATAGTAACATCATTAAATTAGCCTAAATGATCCAACAAATTGACCCAATCAGTCTACTATTTATTAAGAACAAAGAAGTCCTTTTCAAGTAAAACAACATCATCTGTCTGTCTATAACACTAGATTTTAGTAGCGTTGATGGTGACTTTGAAATTGGATTGGAGAAAGACGACCCATTCAATGGACAGCAACATACAAACGAATTTGAATCTTCCATCCACATCTCTCTATATATATGAATCTCAAACCATGCAAGTTACATAACCAAAATACTTAGATTTCTCTCTTTGGCCTTTGCATCTTCATCTTTACCGGTAGAAATTTTAGTATTTCTTCACTATGGAAATGCAGTTTCTCATGTTTGGGCTTTTTGCTCTCACTTGCTCTCTTGCTCTTGCCTCCCATCCCAGTCCTCTGCAGGACTTCTGTGTGGCCAACTCCAATGGCCAAGGTACCACCTCTTCCAATGCTGTTTATTGTCCGTCAACATGCACCACCCACTATATGGATGTAACCACTTGCACATGGGCTGATCACGAGAGCCATTAACTAGGTTAGCCATTCCAATGGCGGGCCATAACCTGCTTGATAAGCAATCGTGATCGATGATAAACATCCAGTTAATCAATTTGACTGATTGGCTAGCCCATCCATGAGATGGCCCTTGAAATCAATGCATCAATTGTTTCGTCATTTGTACAAAAGAGATCTCTCTCTCAGTCCCTCTCAATGAATTGAAGTAATAGTTGTCTACTTGTACGGTGAACATTATGATTCATCAAACACCATGAATTCATTTTTACTGATATGATTGGTAATTTTTTGGCAGTGCTGGTGAACGGGTTGGTCTGCAAGGATCCAAAACTTGTTCAAGCCAATGATTTCTCCTTCGCAGGTCTCCACAACTTTGGCAACACATCGAACAAACTTGGTTCTGCAGTGACACCTCAACACTTTTGGTATCTCCATGGTCCGCATAGACTATGCAGCATGGGGCCTCATTCCTCCTCACTTGCATCCTAGAGCCACAGAGATCCTGACGGTCCTAGAAGGCAGCCTCTATGTCGGCTTTGTCACCTCCAACCCAGAGAACCGTCTGATCAGCAAGGTTCTTCAGAAGGGCGATGTGTTTGTCTTCCCAAAGGGTCTCATTCACTTCCAGCAGAATCTTGGGAATGGCAACGTTGTTAGTATTTCAGCACTCAGTAGCCAAAATCCTGGTATTGTAACCATAGCTAATTCTGTCTTTGGATCGAAAGAGCCCATATCTGATGACCTTCTCGCCAAGGCCTTCCAAGTAGAGAAGACAGTTGTTGATTCTCTTCAGGCACAGTTCTAGAGTTACAAAGAGATGAGAGATTGAAGCGCATGAATGGAAGAAACCCAGTTTTTTCATAACCGTGGTAGTGTTATTATTTGTTTGTTTGCATTAACACAAGTCATGTGTTGTCTTGATTGTTAAAACTTTATTGCAGGTTTACATTTATGTATTGTATTGAGTGCTTTCAAGTTTGTAGTACAATAAAGGGTCTTGTCTTTTCTTTACAGCAAAAGTCATAATAGTCACACTACAACTTACTCTGGTCTCTGTGTAAAAGCTTCCATTTGAGACATATCTATTCTTGCGAAAACCATCGGCACATAAGACCGTGCGGGCATGGGAAAATATCTCAATGAGACCTAGTGGTGTGCAAAATAGCAACCCATTATATCAGCCTAACCCCTTTAGGTATGGCCCACAAGTCTAGTAATTTGAGGGGGGCACACACCTCAATCCCATATTGCTGTAAATTTGTTGCTTTTATCTTTTTTTTTTTTTTTTTTTATAGTAAGTAGTATTCATTAAAAAAGAGGCAGGTCAGGCGAACATGCCTCAATCCCATATTGCTGTAAATTTTCTACTTTTTTTTTTTTTTGAATGGTAAGCAGTATTTATTTAAAAAGAGGCAAATATACAGCAAGGCATGATCGTCTGGTAAAGATCCTCTCTAAAGGGGCATACCCCATTAAATAATCAAAAGGCAAGATCGTCTGGTAAAGATCCTCTCTAAAGGGGCATACCCTATTAAACAATCAAAAGATAATAGCTAAAAGTATCAAAAACAGGCCAGAGAAAACAACTTTAAAATAGGCCATAAATCATTACAAGTGATTTTTCTTTCAAATGAAATTATCTAAGAAATCCTCTCTCGCAATGTGTTTTTTTCCTTTTGTCTCCACCATACTAAGAGGATGAAGAGGTACATGTAGGTTTTCCTTCTCTGTCACTCACAGCTACAAGAACGATATGTGTAGCTCGCTCAATACTTTGCTGCTTTTCTTTCTATACTTTTTTCACAAGTTCGACCAAATGTAGTTCTTTTCTTTTCTGTTCTATAGGCAACATGGAGGAGTGATCTACTACGAGATACTGCATATGAAGTCCAACTGTGTAGGGCCCACCTTGGATCAGTGCAAGACCTTTCATAGTCTCATCCCCTCATGATCTAGTACTAGGCCCAGGTTCACTATCATCAAACCTTTATCAACCATTAGATTGAATCTCAAAGAAATCTATAGTTGAATGACCACTAAATCTTTTCGCTTTCAAATGAAGGGCTAGGATTATCTTACAAGGATTTTTTTTTTTTTTTTTTGTTGGCACTCATCTGCAAGGAGACCTTTCCATGTATCCTCCCCGGCCCCACTAATAAGAGGGCATCTTAAGTGGGCCCTATTGTGCAAAATAAAGGTTTTGAGAAAAAAAGGATTACTCGTGTCTACTTGTAATGACACTAGACCTATATTCATTTTATAGGACTTCCTTAGAGTTTGGATCCCCTGTTTCATAGAAAAAGGGAGATATTGTTTCATCCAATCCACTTTTTCCAAACTGTGTAAAATCTCTTCCTTGATTTTTTTCATTCCAAGAAACAATTGAAAGGGTGCATTAGCTAGCATAAGATTTTATACAGTTGGTGAATACAGGTTGGATGAACCAGTATCTCCCTTTTCCACAAAACTGAGGATCCGGACTTTTCCTTACAAGATTTTGGAATAATATTTTTAGATATGATTAGGTGCAATTTCATCCACGTATTGTCTATAATAAGGAAGCATGATCACCACTTTCTTCATATAGCATATCTTTGAGTAGTCAATAATCTTTTTCTGAATTGGTCCATCCTCATGTGGCTGGTTCTCATCTTGACATATTTTGTACGAGTTGGCTCTATTGACTATCCTTTTGAAGGATAATTTCAAGACATATGTTGTTGTATTTGATAGATTTGAGATTCCTACTGACATGGATGCCGGATTTGCTGGTTTTGACCACTTGATGTGCACGACATATGTTGGCCCACTTCATTTGTATGATGGCCCATTTCTTCTTTCTTGTCATTCCCCCTAAGCTGGAGTGGGGCGCTGGCAACACACCCAACTTGGGCCTTAGAAATCGGTGAGCCTCTTTTGCAAAAGGTCTGGTAATAAGGATGTCTGCATTCTGATTACCTGAAGTGAAAAACTTAGTGATCAAAACTCCCAAAGCCACTTTTTTATGAACAAAATGGTAGTATCTCTCTATGTAATTGGTTCTTGCATGAGAATCTGGATTGCCAATCATATACAGGGCATTAAATTATCACAGAAGAGGACTCGTGATTTGTCTAATGGAAATCCAACATCATGCAAAATGTAGGTTATGTAGTAGTGGAGGCCCTAGCATGATACTCAGGCTGCCCAAGATATTCAATTGAACCCCAAGTAAACACAATATCCCGTAGTTGATTTTCTCTTAGTGGGACATCCTGCCCAATCTGCATATGAAAAGGCATAAAGACTTGGCGAAATTGGGAGAATATTCTGATTCTATAATCCATTGTGCTCTTTACATAGTGAAGAATGCGCTTGACTACTTCATAATGAACTTCAGTTGGTTTATGCATGAAAAGACACATCAGATTGATTACATATGTCAAATATGGCCTTGTCAAAGTTTTACATTGAAGGGCACCAACTAATTGCCAATAAGTTGTAGCATTGAATAAAGGCTCAGTAGAGGAACGAAGATCATGTTGTTGAGCCGAAGGGGTACTAACATGTTTGCTTTCAGGCATATTTGCTTTAGAGAGAACGTGTCCGAGGCATATTTGGTTTGAGAAAGGAACAATCCTCCATGAAAATGAGAAACTTCAACTCAGAGGAAATAATGTAAAGGCCAAAGATCTTTTATTGAAAACTCGGAGCTCAATTAAGAGATAAGATGGGTGAGAAGTGAATAATTGTTGCTAGTCACAATTATATCATCAACGTACATGAGAGGAGTAATTGTTCCATTATGACCAATGTAAGACAAACAATGAGGAGTTGGCTTTGTTGCAAAAGAGGCCACTATGGATGAGAAAGAGACCAAAATGGGTCGAACCTGGCTTATGGAGCTTGTTTTAGACCTTATAGGGGCTTTTTAAGATGACAAGCATGATTTGGATATGTAGGATTGATGAACCAAGGGGTTGTTCCATATAGACTGTCTATTTAAGGAAACCGTGCAAAAAGGCATTTTGCACGTATATTATTATGTCAAAGGTTCTGTTTGAGAGATGGTAGATATGCCGAGAGTTTACTGGTAGAGCTCTGATACTCTGTGCAAAACAAAGATTTTGAGGAAAAAAGGATAAATTGTTCCTACATGTCATGACACGAGACCTATATTCATTTTATAGGACTTCCTAGGAAGAATTTGGAATAATATTTTTAGATGTGATTCGGTGCAATATCATCCACATATTATCTATAATAAGGAAGCAGGATCATCAATTTTCTCCCATAGCATATCTTTGAGTAGTCAATGATCTTTTGCTGAATTGGTCGATCCTTATGTGGCTGGTCCTCAGCTTGACAGATTTTGTATGAGTTGGCTCCATTGACTATCCTCTTGAAGGATAATTTCAAGACATATGTTGCTGTGTTTGATAGATTTGAGATTCTTGCTGACATGAATGCCGGATTCGCTGGTTTTGACCACTTGGTGTGCATGACATGTGCCGGCCCACTTCATTTGTATGATGGCCCATTTCTTCTTTCTTGTCACCCACAAGCTGGACTGCATATTGCTCATATTCTTGTAGGAGAACATTGCCCATGTAACATGACTCTAGCCTGGAACAACATGGTTGGTGACAATGAGCACCTCCAAGTCTATTAGGAAATAGGAAAAAGAAGAATCGTTGGAAAAAAGCACGATCAGATTAATGTTCTAGTGACTAGTTTTCCAAATTTCAGTGGTCTTGGTTTTGCAGAACAAATTGTTTTCATGTTTACATAATCACACATGTCTATTTCATACATAGAGTATATGCATGCTAAATGTTAACTGCAGTAACTAGTAACTTGAGTGCCATTTCTGAATAATATAAAAATACTTTTTAATGTATGCACGTATTTATGTATGTATGTATTTATGTAGAGAGCTTAAAAGAAACAGAAGAAGATAAAATCTTTGCCCGCATGTAAAGTATGCCAACTCACCCCTTGTTTTGCAAAATTTCTGTGAAGCCCTAAGAAGCACGGACACGGACATGGGACACGGACACGACACAACACGGACACACCGACATGACATTTCTTAAAAAAGTAGGACACGGACATGTCGGGGACACATTAATAATTAATAATAATAATAATATATCTAATCATATACTAAAAGATACTATTTCCACAGCCAAGTAATATTTCCCCCTCCTTCATTAATTTTATCAAACTTGGTTACATATTTCCACATAGGCTTATTTATATCTTCTTCATTGGAGGGGTGTGAACTCATATTCCTAAATTCCAAATTGTCACATAGAGGTGAAGAAGCAGAGCTGATAAATAAATAAAAAACTTTGATATAAAGAACAGATTTGATATATAAACAACAAAAATAGATTTTCTAGATTCATGTAAACAGCAAAAACCCATCGCCCGGCCTCCTCAGGGCAGTAGAAGGATGGCCCCTTTGCTTTTAAGTTATGACCTTTACAAAAAGCCCCTTTTGCTTTTCTTCTTTTACTCTAATTTTATTTTTTTTCCAATTAAAAGAGGCAAACGTGTCCGACACGTGTCCGGAACGTGTCCCCAACGTGTCTGAAATATAAAACATTAAAAAATAAACAGGACACTCTTTTTTGCGTGTCCGACACGTGTCGGAGTGTGTCCGGAGCGTGTCCGTGTCCGACACGTGTCGGACACTGACACTCTGGCCCCGGAGAGGAGTCCGTGCTTCCTAGGTGAAGCCATTAGCTTCCCTTTCAATCTGTAACAAACAAAATTTTATTAACAACACTAACAAGATGGTGAAGAGTAGCTACAAGGACAATATAGAAAGAGCAAAAAATAACAGGAAAACTAATTATTTCCTGGATAAATGCTATACCTACTCACCCACTGCCTTTACCAAAATATTAGGCCGTTAATAATTCTTTGCCAAATGTCATGCTTCGGCATGTGCTGGTCCCAAGTCCAGAAAAAGAAGGGTTTCCCAAGCCCATAGAAAACTCACTAAACTAAACTTTAAGACCATCCTTTTATGAAAGTTGCATGCGACCTGCCCAGAAAAGGTTATAGCAGATAAGGATCTTTAGTAAACCCAACTGCTCAATTTATAACTTGCTAACGAAGGTAACTTGAGACTGACCTGAGTATAACAAACCAAATTGTGCTTCTACATGGGGTTGCTGATATGAATGTTTCATCTGAGGCACTACTGGAAGTAGTTCTTTCTGTTGAGATAAGTGCATCCACAAGGTTATTGATCAAAATTTCACCAAATAGATCCATTTTATTAGTTTCACAGCTGCAGGCCCTGTCAAATCAGATCATTGTGACCTGTCTATCTTCATATTTTCAATCAAGGTTGCTAAGAAGTAGGTAGCTGAACCAAAAGGCTAAAAATTTAAATTTGTTGTGCTAAATAACACCACTTAAAATTAAAAAAAAAAAAAAATCTCTAAACTTTAAGAAAAACCTTCCTCACATTAGAACTTACTTGTAGTGGAAGATCCATGTAATTCAGACATTTAAAATCGGTCTCAACATTGTTTATAGGTGCACTTGAGCTTCGGAAGAGGATCATACTGTGATCTTTATCCCTAATAAGCAACATGAGGCATTGGCAAAACAATGTCGCGGCCACCTTGAAACCAACAATTTTCAGAGAAATACTAATCAGCACTGATACACAAAATCTCCAAACCGAATCAAAAGATGTCGAACTAGGGAATAAATTGGTTCAATTTAAATATGTACATATCAAAAAATAAAAACAATCCTATCTAATGCAAATCTGTTTCTACATCCAGTAGAAACTCTCTCTAGCAGAGACCAACAAGATTAATGCTTCAACGAAATACAACAGAATATGACTACAACAGACAAGAAGATTACCTGAATGTGTTGCAAGTTCTTCTTGAGAACAGGAAGCCTCTGGTGCTATGATGCTCAGATATGGCAAGGATAAGCCATAAACACGGTAGGGAGATGGATTTTACACAAAAAATAAAGTATCAAATACGATATGACACGATATGTTACCCATTTTGAAATATCCGTGCATCATAGCTCTAGTCTAACTTCTCCTAAGATCAAATTAATAGCCAATATAGCAAATGCTTTAGAAGAACCATTTGTCCCAGATAGCTTTAACTACCTTTCGGTAGAAGGCCTTTGCCAATGAAATTCCCACCCAAATGTAAAAAATTCACCAAGTGACAATGCATCATTCCCTATAAATTAAAGATGCAGCTGATTTATGTTTATGCCAATTGCAATGTATGGTAATGTAGATGATGAGCAGAGGTTTTTTATTCAGTGGTCAAACGTAAGACTATTTCATAGATTATTATAGTAAGGATAGGGGGTTGGGGAGGATGTTGAATATAAGACAAGAGCTGGATGACTGAAGTGGAGCCTTTGTGATCAGTGCATTTCAACAAAGATTGAAGGGAAAATTTTACAAGAGAATGATTAGACCAGCTATAACCAATAGAGCAATATGTTATGTTGGCCAAGTAGATTACAACACATTCAAAACATGAGTTTAGTAGAGATGGGAATATTGAAATGGATGCGTGGTAAAACTAGGAAAGATAGAATCAGAAATGCACGCTCATTCAAGAGTAGCATCAATATATGATAAATTAAGAGAGATTCATTTGAGATAATTTAGATATGTTCAACGTAAGCCAATAGAACGAAATTTCTTTCTATGTAGGTTGATGGCCCCTCAAAGAAAAATGGTAGGCCAAAGCAGACATGGGTGGAAGTAAAATCTAAAGAAGTGCAACCCATTAAGGATTTGCCCTGGGATAGTTGGAATGGCGAAACAAGGTTCATGAAGTTGACCCCAACAAAGTTGGGACAAAGGTTTGATGATTGTGATGGCCATCACATTTCCAGAATGTGCATGTGAGAGAGCTAGCTGCAACTACTAGTCGATCTTCTTGGAGGCACTAGCTATTTGGAAAAAAAAAAAAAAACAACGAAATTAAAAGAATGCCAATGAAACCAAAAGCTACAATATGGGAGCAGTGCTTCAAGTTCCATAGTTCATCAAGAGCCTTAAAGATGTTTAAATAGGAGGTGCAGAAGACTTCTACACACATGATAGGTTGCATTTACATGAAAAGTGGAAATTAAGTTGAAGTTGTTAAAAGTTAAGAGATCCAAAATGAACTGAGATTGAAGTAAAAAATGTAAGTCATATTTCTAGCAGATGATGATTCAAATTTCCAGACAAACAAAACTGATATTGCATTTAATGAAGCTAATTGAACAAATTAAAGATGAGGTTATGTATTGAGTCCCACTTCTCATCAAAAAGACGGTAAAGAATCGTATCACAAAATATTGGTAAACTTACTCTTGCATGAACTTCCAAGTGAAAATGATACTTGAAGCCACGTCAAAATCAATAAACACTACACGTTTCTCTCTTACCAATAATCTCCACAAGAACACTTCCCACTTCTAAAATGATGGAAACGGCAGACATCCCTAACAATAATCTCACGCCCTGAAAGTTGAGAAATGAACTTTATGGTGTTGTGACAATCCCCACAAACTCGTAAATTCTTCATAATTCGAATTGTCTTCTCTGTAGGAGTGCTAATAAGTCCAAAGGCAATGGCCAACTTCTCGCTGTGATATGATTCTCTACCCTCTTCTATTTTGTGATTAAATGGGGAAGATGGATAAAATACATAGCCTATATGTTCAATTTGCTCGATTAACTTCTTTAACGCAATATTAATTTCATCAATCCGTGGATGAGAATCATCATCCGCTACAAACCTATGAACTACATTATCTACTTCAATCCAGCTGTATCCTGGATCTTTCTTAATTCCTAAGTTCTTCATTTTCGCTCTCAACTTTGCTGCGTCATCCCAATTTCCACATTCACTATAGATGTGACACAACAACATATGAGCAGAAGCATTTTGTGGCTCTAATTCAAACACCTTTGAGGCCGCTAGTTGTCCCAACTCTGGATCCCGATGAACCCTACAAGCACCGAGCAATGCTCCCCATATTGCAGCATCTGGTTTCACCGGCATTCTATTAATTAATTCCACCGCTTCTTTCAAATAACCAGCACGCCCAAAAAGATCAACCAAAGATGTGTAATGAGTTTTGTCTGGTTCGATTCCATGAACTCTTTGCATGATGTCAAAATAGCTACAACCCTCATCAACAAGACCTGAATGGCTACATGCCATGAGAACACCCACAAAGGTAATTGCATCAGGCTTAAATCCTGAATTCAACATCTCCTCAAACAGAGAAATTGCCTCCTTCCCATATCCATTTTGGGCATATGCAATAACCATAGAACTCCAAGAAACGGTATTCTGTTTGGTCATTGAATTGAAAACTTGACGAGCATTATCAACACTCCCACACTTTGCATAAACATCAATCAACGCAGTCTCAACATACACATCAGATCCAAATTGTGACTTCGCAATAAACCCATGAAGTTGCTTCCCTTGCACCAAATTCGCTAAAGCCGCAGTCGAGCTGAGTAACACTGCAAAGGTGATGTGATCAGGTTTCAACCCAAACTCCAGCATTTCTATAAACATTCTAAAACAATCCTCCCCCAATGAGTTTTGTGAATACCCAGAAAGAATCGCATTCCATGAAACTATGTTTCTCTCTGGCATTCTATTGAAAATGTGACAAGCATTTGTAAGTTCCCTGCATTTGCAATACATGTCAATCAATGAAGTGCACACGACAACATTTCCTTCCAATCCAAACCGATAACTTAGCCCATGTAACAGCTTCCCAGTCTTCAACCATGACAAACCAGCACACGCACGAAGAACACTCGAAACCGCAAAGTGGGTCGGTTTCAGTCCTTGAATTATCATCTGATTGAACAAATGGAGTGCTATAGATCCTTCGCCTTCTTGCACATACCCTCTGATTATGGTATTCCAAGAGATGTCATTTCTCCAAACATTCCCATAAAAAATCTTCCTTGCTTCTATGATATCTTTCGATCTAACATACCCAGCAATCATGATGTTCCAAGTGAAGGAATCTCTTTGGGGCATTTCGTCGAACAACTTGCGAGCATCATGGGAATCTTCCCGTTTGAAGTACAGTTGAATTAAGCGGTTGGTGAGGAAGATTTGGGAGAGGAATCCTGATTTTAGGATGTTGGTGTGAAGCATCTTTCCTGTTTGCAGATCAGAAGATTCAAGGCATTCCTGCAAAAGGGCATTGTAGAAGGATAGGTTGGAGGGTTTTGGAAGGAAGAAGTGACTACCCATACCTTCAGTTCAAATGAGCAGCTCAAAATCAAAGGCAGAGTGAGTGTATGCTATTTAGGACCCGTTTTGTCTGCATCATTTCCTTGAATGAAATGGTTCTCCATTCTGACGAAAAAGACGCAATTTCCATGGACAGATGAGTTGCCAAAACTCCAAGGCTTTTCGTGATTGATCCCCTTAAATCTAGGCCCATAAAAAGTTATGGGCCCATTATATTAATTGTTCTTTGATATATTCTTAAATGGGCCATGTTCAATCGTGGGCGTGGCACATGAACCATATCAAAGCCATGGAAAAGGTGGGGTCCACAATGTAGATGAGCTGGCACAAATATCAGGTTGAGTCCATTGCTGGCCCAAGCTGGAAGTTAGACGAATTTTCACCCATCTCATGTAGCCCTCGTTTACCTAGGCCTACATGGATCTTTCAATTTAGGGAACAACCTTGGACTCGAGGTCTCAGGGTCGAGTTCATCTTTCTCATTGAATTCGAACCGAGGATCAGATGCTTTGTCCATTGCAGCAAAAACTTCAAGGCATTAGTATAGGTAACATAAATGATTTTCAATAATTCTTTTAAGAATTTGTACTCGTGATGGGTTGACTCGGCTATTACTACCAAAACCTCAACGCATTAGGATAGAGAACATAAATGCTTTTCAATAATTCTTCTATCTTCTTTTCATGATGATAAAGATAACCCATCTCTATTAGAATGCTATGATCACCTAATTTGGGATAGTTCTTTGATCAAGCATTCTAACTCACACACTCACGTTCTTTATCATTCGAGCTAAAATAAAGCTCGGGGACTTTTGACAATCTATTTCATCGCCATAAATGTGACAGGTAGCGAACAAAATTAGAGAGCTCAAATCGTTTATAGGATCTTATGGAAAAAAAAAAAGAAAAAAAATGTATATAGAAGTTTAGGGATATTGCCCGTACAGCTACCCTTAAACATGACAATTGCTCTATAATTATCGTGATTTAGATAATTCCCGTAGAGCTATTCATATTAAAAAAGACACTCTAAAAATGACAATTTTACCCTTAAACCATGCAACATCTTAGGGCTGTAGGATATTGCATCGTGTGATATCCCGGGGTTATAGGATATCGCACCATGCAATATCGGGCAACCATAGGATATCGCAAGATTTCTCCTTTCCACCTAATCCCAAAATGCACATTCTTGACTCAAATTTAGAACTCAGTTTTCTCTTCACCATTTCTGCTCGTTGCGGGTTCCTGAATTGGAACTCTTACAATACTCACCTCGACCTCAATGAAATGGTTTTGACTGCGTTTCTTTTTCTCTTTCGTAGAAAGCAATAGGCGAATCTTCTATCTTTGGATAGAAAGGAAGAGGGTGAAAAAAGGTGGATTTTGTGTGATATCCTACAGCCCTAGGATATTGCACAGTGGATATCACACGGTTTAAGGGTAAATTCTTCAATTTTAGAGCATCCTTCCTCCTACGAACGGCTCTCCGAAAATTATCTAAAATTTGACATTTCTAAAGAAATTCTTAGATATAAGGGCAGCCGTGTGGTCAATATCCCGAGAATGTATAGGCAACATCTTACAAGATTAGGTCTGGTCTAGTTGAAAATGCCATGGAAAGATGAAATTGCCACAACTCAAAGGTGATATTCTTAAATGGGGACATGTAACATCGTGGGCGTGGCACAAGAATGATACCAAAACGATGGAAAAGGTGGGGTCCACAATGTAGAAGAGCTAGCAGAAATATCGGGTTAAGCCCATTGCTGGGCCAAGGTGAAGTTAAACGAGTTTCACTATCTCATATTACAATGTAGCCCTCTTTTATATAGGGCGGGTTACTCGCCTACATGATCCTTCAATTTAGGAAAAATCCTTGGACTCGAGCTTTCAGGGTCGAATTGTTACTCATTGAATTCGGGTTTGTGATTGGTTGGCTCTGGCATTGCTATTGAAATTGCAAGGCATTAGTATAGGTAATATAAATGCTTTTCAATAATTTTTTATCTTCATTTCATGATGATAAAGATAACCCGTCCCTATTAGAATGCTATGATCACCTAATTTAGGGTAGTTCCTTGATCAAGCATTCTAACTCACAAATTCATGTTCTTTATCAATTGAGCTAAAGCTTGGGGACTTTTGACGATTTATTTCATCGCCATAGATGTGACAGGTAGCGAACAAAATTAGAGACCTCAATTGGTTTATAGAATTTTTATGGGGAAAAAAAAGGCTTAGAGAATTTAGGGATATTGACCATATAGCTTCCCTTAAAGATGACTATTGCTCTGAAACGATCCAAATTTAGATAATTCCAATAGAGCTATTCATACATAAAATGACGCTCTAAAAGTGATAATTTTACCCTTAAGACATGCAATATCCTAGGGCCATAGGATATCGTACTGTGTGATATCCTAGGGTTGTAAGGTATCACACCATGCACTATCGCGCAACCATAGGATATCACAAAATTTCTCCTTTCTGCCCATTCTAGAAAAAACACATTCTCACCCCGAATTTAGAACTTACTTTTCTCCTCATCATTTATGCTCGTTGCGGGTTCCTTAGTTGCAGCTCTTACAATATTTACCTCGAACTCATTGAAATGGTTTTGATTGCATTTTTTTTCCTCTTTGATGGAAAGCAATAGGCCAATCTTTTATCTTTTGTAGATAGGACGGTGAAAAAATGTGGGTTTTGTGCGATATCCTACAGCCCTTGGATATTGCACGGTACAGTTCTAGGATATTGCACGGTTTAAGGGTAAAATTATCCATTTTAGAGCATTCTTTTTAGTACGATGCATCCCTAATAAGATCACTTCTTTTTAGTGGTTTTGTCAGAATCAGATGGGTATTGATTTAAAGATTTTAACCTGATTAGCTACCCCAACCTACAGGCCATTCATGGATAATTCACATATTACTTGATAAATTTTAATAAGGGACAATTACCGTACGACATGTCATAAACCTGAAAATAGTCTCAGAACAGTCCAAAGATCTATATTTACCGCAGAGCTGTCCGATCCGTAGGATATCGCAGCGTGTGATATCCTAGGGATGTAGGATATCCTACAATCAGAAGCGGGAAGACTTGAACAGTCTGTTTTTTTCTTTTTTTCCTTGACTGTGGGACCACCAAACCTCCATCCAAACCGTTGGATAGCTGTATGAGTGTAAGAACTAATATCGCACCAAATTTGAACCGTTGATCTATCACGATTATCGAGAAATTTGTAAGAAAGTCACGTTGTTTTGCAAATTATAAAAATAAATTATAAGCCACATTTTTTTATGCAAGTTTCTTGATAACTGTTATAGATCAACGCCTCAAATTTGGCGCGATATCAGTTCTTACGCTCATACAGCTATTCAACGGTTTGGATGGTGGTTTGGTGGTCTCACAATAAAGAAAAAAAAATAAATACACGGACTGTTCAAGTGATTGTAGGATATCCTACATCCCTAGGATATCGCACGCTGCGACATCCTACGGATCGGACAGCTCTGCGGTAAATATAGATCTTTGGACTGTTCTGGGGCTATTTTTAGGTTTATGACATGTCGTACGGTAATTGTCCCTTTTAATAAATTGCCTGTGTAATGCATTTGGCAGTAGACATTTAAAAAGGTAGCAGTGCTAGGTTGTATAGTTATTCTTAATGCTTTTTAATATTTTAGAATGTGAAATGGTATTTATCACGACCCGGGCCCGAGATCCGGTAATATCCGAGCCGTGAGCCCATACTTACCCCCGTAAACTCCGAATTAACCTAAGTTAAAAAGGAATCCACAAGGGATAACATTCTCAATTTACCTGTCAAATACAAAAATTTTGCGAAAACATATATATTTGATGATATCAATTTACGATTTAAATGTATACAAAATAAGGTCCTTATACATGTATCATTTCCAATGTTTGTGTTTTCAAACTCTGCATAATCAAAATACTATGCAGATGACAATTAATTACATTTCAAAATGATTATATAAAATAACTTCTCAAAAGTATTTTTCCCAAAATGTTCTAACTCTGTTACGCACTCGGATACCCGTATCAAATGGTATCCCGTCTATTCCATTCGATCAATCCTCCTGGAGGAACCGGAGCGGTCACCTTCATTGCCGCTGGGGGCGCTGCTGGACCGGCAGGGGTAATCGAGCCTGTAATGCCATCAATAACATTAATGAACACGACGGTTCAACAAAGCATAAACAATCCTTGTAATAGCACATGTTAATACATATACTGAACTCATCCAATTAATTTAATAACAATCCCAATTATAGACAATTCTAGATAATTCCTATAATGACAATAGGTGAACAAACCAATTAATAGACATGTATAAGATGGCCACTACCATAACATTCATTTTGTTCATTTACCATCTTCCCTCAAAGGAAGGATTCATCTTCCAAATGGAAGGCATCAATCGATACTCATAGATATGATCGGAATTGTGGGACTTAATAGTGTCCGGGTCAAGGACAACTAGCATCACCACGGAGCTCCGGAACGCCCCAAAACCATCTACTGCAATAGGATTAGTCATTTGTTTCATTTATTAATTTATTAAACTCAGTCAGAGTTCTAATACAATAGCTAGGTAGTGCCAGACTCAATAGTCAATAAACAATCCATTTCTGGATTCAACTCAATTCAATAAATTCCTTTCATAATAAAGGAAGGAGATAACAATAACACTAATATCATTAGATTAGGACACAATGATACAGTGAGAGAATTACTAACCACTTATGGTTCTACTCAATCTCATTTCAATTATAAACAACTATTTGAGTGTAACCATTGGTTTCCAAATGCACGTGTTATTCTCGATGGACATCACATTTATATATAATATATGCATTACTATAGTCCCCGTAATTATCACCCATGGATGCTTAGTAACAAATGAAAGATTAACACACACGGACACACCGCTGAAATAAGTTTCAAACTCATCAATACTCCTTCTTCTATAGTCTATAAACCTCAATTACACTATAAATAGTCTCTAGACTGATTTATAGACCAATTTACACTCATCAAATGAGTTTTTGATTCAATTAGAATTACCTTTGTTTGGACCCAACTTTGAGTCTTCCAATTACTAGGATATGTAGACCATTAGATTCTACGTTCCAAGAGCTTTTCAACGATATGTAGAAGTCCAAAATCCGACCTACGGTTCAAAAGTTATGGCATTTTAAAGTTGCCATTGTTGAGCCCACTTGGCCAGCTCGCTATAGCGAGGCCCCTTGCTGTTTGGCATCCGAAACAGCAGCCTGATGCTACTTTTTGAAGCCATTTTTACTCTCATTCATTCTCAACATACACAATACATGGAACCTCCTGTTCCATTCTAAAATACTATCTTCAAAACAACATCTTCTAATCCAGTCAATCAACCCATTCAGAAAATTAAATTTACAAATAAATAGGGCTGAGTTCATAATCATAACAAAATCAATAGAAAACTATATAAAATAGCATCTAATCACAAGCAATGTTTATACTTGCCTCTCTTGAAGCTTAGTGGAAAAAACCCCTTTTGTTTAGCTTGCTTTTGAAATGAAAACCCCAATCTTAAACCCTAATTCCATGAAAACATACAAATAAATTCATATGAGCCATTTGTGCTAGAAATCACTATAAAACTAATAGAATTTGGAAATCACAAGAGAAGACCCATTACTTACTTGTGGTTCCAAGCAAAGAGATTTAGAGTTCTCTTTCAAGCTCTATCACTTCAAAAATGGAGGAATGGCTTGAGGAAGAAGATGAAGATGAAGATACAATCCTCAAAGATCACTTGAATCACTCCTAACCTCACACTTGATGAAGAAAAATGGAAAAGAAAGGGAGAAGATGAAGAAGATGGGTGAAATGAGCTCATCCCTCATCTCATTCTAATATAAGCATTCCTCACACTAAAACCCCCTTTTATTAAGTCTATTTACATTTTGAGTCAAATGAAGTCTCATTTGGTCCATTTGAGGTCAAATGAAATCGCGTCTATTATGAAAGTTAACGTATTATTCGAGATACACACGTTGGTATCAAGAATTTCTGTATTTAACGAAATACGTAAAAACCCGTATTTACGAAAAAGTCCTTAGCCTACCTTATTTGAGTCTAAACTCATTTTAACCAATTCAATTTCATTCAAATCCATTCCATTATGCTTAATGCATCATTTGAGACTAATTTGTCCCTCTTTGGTCATTAACCTTGATTAATCCAATTATCCATGCTTAATTAGTGTTAATCTTAATTAATTAGTCTTATTTATGATTAGTTTGGGTCGGGGTGTAACAGTATTAAACAGGACCCAACTTGTACCAGTCATGAGAAGGGTCTAGTATTACAATACATAAAACCCGTTATGGATCAAACCATGTTAAGGGCAGGACGGGAGTGAATCTGGAGAAGCTTGGGTTGAGCTCGACCTCCATCCCTAACAGGGTACGCTTTTTAATGTTTTATTATAATATAAAATGGTATTAAACCGGGCCCAACTTGTACTGGTCATGAGAAGGGTCTCGTATTACAAATCATGAAACTCGTTTATGGATTGGACCATGTGAGAGCAGGACAGGAGTGGATCTGGCTGAGTTTGGGTTAATCTTGACCTCCATCACTAGTAGGGTACTTCAAAAGGGTGAGGTGTTCGTCTTCCAGTGAGCTTGATTCACTTCCAGCGCAATTTCTTTTTCATTTTGCTAGGACTCAAGAGAGAGCCTGCACACAGGACATGAGAAGACAACTCACTCACATGGAAAAGGAGCCTACACACACGGGAAGAAAGCCCACATTGGGTTGAGAATGACTATTTACCCTACTGGTAAGGAGTGGTAGTTTTCATTTAGTGCCTCGGGTTCGAACACTGGATACGCCACCTATTTTCACGTGTGCGGACTTCCGTACTTCCAGCGCAATGGAGATGGCAATGTGGTTAGTATGTCAGCACTCAACAGCCTTTTCCTGGAGTCGTGACAATGGCTAATGCCATTTTGCATCAATTGAGTCCATATCTGCTAATGTCCTTGCAAAGGCCTTCCAAGTAAACAAAAAAGTAACTGATTTTCTCTAGGCCTGATTCAAGAACTAAGAATAAAGAGATTTGTGGCGCAAGATGCATATATATATATATATATATATATGTGAGTCATATATATGGTGATCTCTAGTTCCTCAGAAACATCTGATATATTTCTCTAAGTTTTTTGCGTTCAACAACATATTTAACTGTTACAAAAAGATTAAATTCCAAGATGGAGAGAGGATCTTTGCATGGCTGCACCACTAATATTGTGGCAGAGTTCCCTCTTCAAGAACTTAACTTCCTTAAGAGATGCTTTTTATTGCCTTGTTGTTTCATGTAATTGGATTCCTAGGAATTTAAGATTTGTAATTTTAGAAGTGGTACTTTATGAAAAAACGAAGGTAAATATCTAAAAAGATGTTTCTTGTAATTAAATCCCTAAAAATAGTAAAACATGTAATTGTAACAGTGATTTAAAATGAAGAAACAAGCATGTGCATTTAATTTTAATTGAATCAAGGGGAGAAGGAAATTGAAAGCTTAGGCATCAATCACCCAAGTAATTCAAATCTCAGGAAAGTTAAAGATCCCATCTACATTTCTACCTCATATCCTTCACCTTTCACCTTTTTAATAACCCTTCATTAAAGCACATTTGATTATGAATTTCTATGTATTCCAAACTATGTAAACTATTAGGATTTTGAGTGTTGGCTAATTCATGGGTTGAACAAAACTCTGAGTCTTTTAAGTTGTATTTTTTTATTTAGAAAATGACTCTGAAAATAGAAGTTTGGAAGGACTCAGAAAAAGAAAGTCTGAAAGAATTAGAAGTTTTCTGCTGGAGAAAATATGAATTTCCGGATCAATCCAGAGAGGGGTCCGCTCGAGCGACCATCCCATTCGCTTGAGTGAACAGAGTCGGACTAGCCCAGTTCTGAAATAAAGGCTGATCCGCTCGAGCGAACAATGTGACCGCTCGAACGAACCAGGTGCAGTGATATACGAATTTTGGGAACTTGATATTCTGATTGTTTCTCAAACTGTTGAATTTAGTCCTAATCAAGTTAGGCAACTTTAAGCACGTCCCAAGGGCTATTTAAAGGACTCATGTGCTATTCCAAAAACAAGTCATCACCTCTCAAAGTGCTGAGTTAGAGATTATTATTGAGAGAGTTCTTCTCTAAAGATTTTCATGAAGTTGTACTGCCAAGTTCTCTAGAGTTAGTTCTTCTGCATTCTTTGTAAAAGATTATCTTCCTGCGAGAAGATTTGAGGAGTCAAGTGTTGGCTGAAATCTGTTGCAATCAACAGTGTGAAATTGTTAAAGCGTAATGTAACTTTAGTCCTTGGGTAGGGGATATCTGGGAAAGAGATCTGAGTTTCTTATAATTGTAAGATTCATAGTGCTTAATTTGATCCAGTTCGGATCGATGGTTTTTCACCCGGTTAGGGTTTTCCACCTTAAATTTGGTGTCCTTATGGTGTGTGCTTGTGATTTAATTTTCATTGCATATTGTTAATTTCTGCACACTTTTGGTTTAATTGTTTGAGTAGTTCAATCTAAAAATCGCGGACCCTATAAAATATCTTTTTCACAAACAACACGAGCCTGATAAATCCTATACATGCTAATAACAATCCAAAACGTCCCATAAGATTATCCGCATGTTGCTCTCCATACTACACAACTTCCACACATAAAGTAAAGCCGGTATCCCATGAGTTTCTCTTAATTTTGTATTTCGGCAATGCCTCTGCCAGAAAAAAAAAAAACTCTACAAAGCGAAGCAAAGCTATTGAGTTTCCGTACGTACCAACAGGTCAACTACTCCAATAGTCAAACAAAATTGTAGAGTTCCATTCTTACCTCACAATGCTTATCGTTATTTTTTTGATTGAAGAAAATTGTGATGGCTTTGAAGAATCATTAAAGAGGGGACTCATCCCACAGTCCTTGAACTTGTAATTGTGGGAATCTACGTTTCGACTGATTAAAGAAATAAGAATAGCCACTCGTTTTGTGTCAACATGAGACTCACGGGAAGAATAGCTCTCTACCCAAGTAGCAAAGAAGGTCAGTTCCTAAGTAACTGCTCGAGTTCTTCGTATGTCACTTCTTTTTATTTTTGCGTGCTCTTTTTCTATTTGTATGAGCTTTTTTTTCCGGAGTGGGTTCCGTTCCCACTTGGGTGGGAGTTTTCATTTCCATTTGAGTGGGCTGATTTTTCTTTTGCATGTGGGCTCTCTCCTAGATCCCTTTCGGCTAGGGTATAAAAATAAAAAATACATGACTCGTAGGCTTCTATTCAGCTGATTTGAGCATTGGGATTAGGGATCCTGACTTTTGAAGAATTGCTAGGTGATGAACCTTGAGATACATATAATTCCTGCAGCTGGTCAGCTACGTACCTACTTATTGGGGCTAAAATGCACCATCCCATTGGTCCAAAGGTTTGAAATAAGATGCGTCAACCAAGATTGGGACCACATAAAGTAATAGCACCCGCATGGACTGTATATGTGCAGACTACATATCAGGATCAGGCCTGATATGTAGTTATTCAGTGGGTTTATGCTTGGGCCAATGTCTAGCTAAAGGACCAACTAGCTAGTTTTCCCTGATCAGCCCAAAAACAACGGACTTGGCTGGGCTGGGATATTTAGACCCACTAACTAAATGGATTGGGTTTGGAGTAGCTTGAATCCAGCCCAGCTTGGCCCTTTTCAAATTCTAACCCTAGAATAAGCATAGCAAATACCGCACATTGAAGGTATTTGTTTAGTGATTAGTGATTTGAAAATGGATGCATGCAAACTAGGGCGATACAACCAAGTTATTACACTTGTTGTGACGTTTTGGAATATATTTATATATACTAGTGAATCCCGGCACGTGCCTTGCCAAACCACAACTCACACTGTTGTTGGATATTTTCTTTGATGCTTATACCCCTTCCAAATTTCATTCATTCTTCAATCTCAATCCGCATTATATTTTCAACCACATTTTCAGATTTATCTGTTGTAGGATAAGCTCAAAGTTATTGTTATTGTTGTGTTTGTTGCTTAACTCTAAATGATTCAGATGTTGCCTCATCATGTGTGTAAGCTCTCTTTCCACATGAGCTATCTCAGGGTCTCGGCCCCCTTGGTTGGGGTGAAAAAAAAAAACTCTAAAAAACTTTAGTACAAATAACCAAAATACATTTAAATTTTAAACCTAGATCTTAAGTAATCCACAATTGTGACCCACCTTTGTTAGACGCTAAGTTTTAATAAAAAATCAGGGGTGCATTTTAACTTAATAATTGCTGCAATACTACATAAATATCCAATGAAAGCTTTTCTTTTCACATAAAAAGGGAAGAACAACACCACATTTCCCCACCTTTGGTACTTTTTATTATTTCTTTCTTTAATGACTCTTTTTTAAAGAAAAAGTTGAATTAAAACTTTCAAAACTGAGAGAAAAAACACAAAAATAAAAAATAGAGTGCCATGGGAATTGCATTTTTTATTCACATTACCATAGTTAGCAGCTGAAAAAACAACCACAAAAATTGAAAATAGAGTGTCATGGGAATTGCAGTTTATATTCACTTTACCATTGTTACCAACCACGGGACTACTTTCTCTCATTTGATATATAGATATAGAACTTTTTCAAAAAATCATCCACTATCCTTTCCCTTGATTACAATTTTCAAAGTTTAATCATCTTTTAACTATAGATTATTATTTTTGACATAGGACTCACAAATGAGTAAAAACTTGATTAGCATAAAAATGTGTTCGAAGTAGGTGGGCCTCGTGGATAGGTTTCAAAAACATTTTGACCCACTTGACACAGGGATCAACTATCCATAAGGCTACGAAACTCAATCCAGGATCTAAGTCCTCAAATTCATCAACCATGAACAGTAATAAACTCTATCTAAAAGATAGAAACAGCACCTAACAAGCAACCACTAATCTAAAACGTACAAGGAAGTAAATTATACCTTTGGAGCTTGGTTGTGCTCTAATGGAGAAGTTGATAACTTATTGGATGAAGAACTCTTTCTTTTTAACAAATTAGGATCTCCAAGACCTAATTGTCTTCCAGCTATTACTCGTATCATATCTCTATTCTCAAGGAGATGGGTGGGATCTCCAAAAGAAACCAACTAGACCCTCAAAGGCAAACCAGGAAACTAGAATAAGAGCGAGGAGATAGGGGCGTGTGCAACTCTTGCACAAGTGTTGGGCGTGAATCCCAAGAGGATTATCGAGCACGTTGGATGTCCAAACCAGTTCCCCTATTTATAGCACAAGCACCTTCTCTTACTAACTAATTATTAGAAGTCTTACTTCCAAAGTAATCAGTAACATTTTACTTTCTAATTATTATTAGAAGTCTCACTTCAAATATGATTTGTAACTTTCTATTTCCTTTTCTTTTAGAGTTCAAGTAGAATTAGTAACTATCTAATAATTTAGGCTAACGCGGGGATCATAAGGGATTCCATAGAAAGCTAGCTCCAACTGGGACACCCCGACCCCACAGCTCATGTGCAATTCGGACCCACAGTTAATTGCAAATAACTCCACTATATAAATGCATCTGAACTTCAGTCTTAGGAATAAATTACAAGAAGACCCTAAACTTCTTTAGGATCACAAGTAGGCCTCTCCATCTATATCCATGGATCAATTGAACCTGTCCACCAATTTAAATCCATATCGTATTATCCTTGAGACCATATCAATTATAGTGATCATCAGTACCTATCCAATTAACTCTTAATTGGGATGGGTGCACACTTACCAATGTTTAATCCATTAATTAGCACAAGAGGATAATGAGGATAGATTTCATCTTGACCATTGAATATTCTTACAGTCATACTACCACATACCCAAAGCACTTAGGTGTTGCCCTATAATTGGCCTCACTCATTAGTGACTCAAAGCAAATGAATAGACAGAAACTTGAGTCCATTAATGTCTCAGGATTATGAGCCTATTGTTAGGGAATTATGAGAGCAAACTTTAAAGAAAAGACAATGTTTCATAAAGTGCTTCTCATAGTCCTTCAATACATCCAATGTACCAGCATGATTATCTAGAGTCTTATACTCTGATGATTAAGACAAATCATACTATCTCATAGTAATCATAATGCTGCAACCTTGTCAGATGAGATGCCCAATCTCATCACTTGTTGTGAAGATATTTAAATATAAGTTTTGGGACACATGTCTCCCGTATGTGAATTTCATTCATACAAATGTATTACATCTAGTATACTTGTGGACTCTGGTTTATCTCATGAACCATCATGTTATTCGTATTGGTTATCATGTGCAAGTAAGTAATAAAACACCATTCATCTCATGAAAGGAAAGCATAATTATATTGATAAATAAATAAATAAATCAGTTTATTACATCATCCATTGGATTGAGACCATATAATCTAACAAGATGAACATGATCATAGATCATTGGAGGATGAGGGTGAACAGCTACACTACATAGAGCTTGACTAAGATATTTTGCCAGAAAGTGTGCAATGAATTCGAGAATTTTTGTGATTGCTTCATAAATCCAAAGAAGTCAATGCCTACCAAAATAGTATGTCAACTTGCCTATTGTCTACTCTTTCTCCATAATATATTTTATGTTTCCTAACTACTGATGCACGCATCCACCTCCAACCTTTTAAAAAGGCTTCTTTGCAAGTATATTGTTTGAACCATTGGATGGTTTATTTGTTTATATCTTGTATAATATAAATTGTTGTGGTTCTTCCTAATGGCCAATGAAGTTGAATTGCAAAGAAATCAACCTTTGGAGGTGCTCCGTTCAACCTTGAGTATTTGATGCATATTACAATGATAGCAGAGCATGACAATAAATTCACTGACCCTCATGGGAGCCATTCTATAAAAGAAAATCAATTGTAATCAGATTTGGGTTTTTCCATCATTTATGTAATATTTCAACCATATTATCAAAGGATCAGTTAAAATCCTTTTCTTTCCCATTGCATTGAATATAGGAAAAATGGAAAATAGAACAAGAAAAATCCAATCTACTACTTCCATCATAAAGTATAATAAAATAAAAAGAAAAAATGAAATCACTATTCTGATGTGAGAAGAAAGGAAAACTTGTGTTGCAGGTTGGGGTTGGGGTTGGGATGACTTTGGAGAAGATTCGAAGATACAGGGTTTCATCCTCTTTAGAAGAGAAAAAAAAAAAAAACTCCTTGCAATGGAGAGATGAACGATCGATTGAAAGAGAGCCAAACCATAACAAAAAAATAAAAATAAAAAATTAAGAAAATGAAATAAGAAGCAGATCAAGACAGAGTAATGAAGAAAAGAAGGGATTTCCGTAGAAGAATTTTACCTTTGAGCATCGGTTCCTAGGGGAGATGGAGAGATGATAAAAGGATATGATTTTTCAACTATTTGTTAGAGGCTTCTTTTTTACTTTTCATTTTGTCTATATTTTGGATTAAATATTTAGTGGCCATTCACGTGTCCCTTACTAGATGAGCCCCGGGCCAAAGGATCAAGCAAGTTCCCCTACTTAGGTGTGTACAGAAAGGGAAGAAGCATGACACTTCTTCCCTTTATAAGGGTGTATAGATATAGTTTAAATAAACTATTTATTTAGATATTATTATAATTGATTGTATTTTAGTTAAATAGGTGGTTAGTTTAAGTGGGGACCACGTTAGGCTTAGGTTTGGTGAGTTGGGCTTGTTGGATGGGTGACTCGACCCATAGTTAACCCAGGCCTAGTCTAGTGGGTATAGTTCTTTTCTAATCCAAACTCTTATTTCTTTAGAACCCAAACTTTTTTCTCTTTAGAATTTAAGTTAGATTCCAACTCCTATTCTCAGTCTATATATACAACACCCCCATACTCTTTTCTTCTCCCACACAACTCTCTCAACTCCTTTAGCTTTTACAACTTCGCAACCTAGAATCCAGTAGCCGGATCTCCGATGTTTGAATGTTAGAATAGGGTTTCTTTCTTTTGTTTGGGGTTTCTAGATGTTTGAATGTTGATGGATGGTTGTCCCCTTATGCAGGAAAGTGCTTTTGTGGTGAGGAAGATGTGTTGCAATTGGTGATCGATGGAATGGGAAGAATTCACCATTGATCATACCAAATCAGGCTTTTTGTCTGAGGTCCGATTGATCGGATGTGGCACAAAGGCCGGAAAACCGACGAAGTCCGATTGATCAAGTGCTCTGTCCAATCAATCGGACGTGTTTCAGGCTCTCGGGGAAGATTGGATTTTGGGTTTGTTTAATAGCAAGTGCCTCTCTAATGCTTTTACCGATTTTAGAGGGTTATTATGGAGTGTTTGGGATCCCCATTTTGAGATAAGATTGTTGTTTGGACTTATGTAAATACCATTTGGGCATGTGGTATCTTACTTACTTAGGGTTCAGTACCTTGTATTACTATCAATGAATTCTAGTGAATTAAAGGTCAACCTATCTTTAATGGAAAACCCTTAATTAGGTCTATGGACCATAAATTATGAAAAGATGCATCAACTTTTATCCACTAGAAATTCTTGTGGTGTTGTTGGGTTCGAGACCGTATGTTTGACCTTAGGATTGGTTTGTGGTTATTCTTTGACCTTTGAGTTTGCGTACATGATTGAGATTGATGTTGGTTTGTTAGTTGCATACCCTATGATGGTTGGATATGAACTATGATGTGGCTTGGCGGTTGATTGAAATTATATGGAGGATTGTTCAGAAAATTGTAACGCCCCCAATATTGAAATCGGGGATTATTCATGAGATTAGGGCCAATTAATTTTTTTTTCTAACGTTAATCAAATACAACCTGGCCCTAATCATATCCCATAGGATCGAAGTCCGCGATGAGGTATGAATATTTCTTCGGTAACCGTAGCGAAACGTCATAATTAAACAAATGGTACAATACAATATTTCAGAGTATGCACATCTTTTTTTTCTTCTATAGTTTAAGTTTAGCAAAAGATAACAAAAGTATATTAATTGATATTTCTAGCAAAACCTAAGCCAAAAGAGAATAAATATGAACTAACCAAAGTATGAAGGCACTCGTGTGTTGGTCATGACGACAATACCGTCGACACACAACTCGTACTCACTATCAGGCTAAACTGCCTGAAGCGACGCCTCCACTTTTCCAAAGGTAGATGTACCCGGTACCTATGCACCAAGTGCAGCATCAGACACGACGGTCGGCAGGCAGATATAAATATAAAACATCAACAGATATGTAAAACGAATCAGAGTAAATAAGTAGACAAAATCATATAAAATGTATAGTGTTCTGATCATAAGAAATACATAGCATTCGAATAATAAACAGACTATCAAAGTAGGCGGTCCACATATGCTAATTGTGGCGGGATAGTGTCATTGCCCTCCCTTACTCACATTAAGTCGTGGTGGAGATATAAATAGTTTGAGATCATAACCCTTCAATCAAAGTGTTCAAAGTGGTGTCCATTACACCAAATCCGAACTGCAGACGGTCTTCTTGGGCTCATGCAGCTCGGGCCCCATGGGCTCTGACCCAGTCTTACCTTAAGGTTAGTCCTTTGTTGGCTCATGCGGCTCAGGCCCCGTGGGCTTTGGCCTAGTCCTGCCTCAAGGTTCTAAATTAAATTCCTCACAAAGATGGTGCCCTAACTATGTTGAACGTTAACAGCTAAGTAGTGCCTGACACAAAGAATCCTAAATAAACATCAGTAAGGAGCTAGACTTTCTTGTGCGAACAAGATTCAACAACATTAGAGAAACTACTTTATTCCAAATCAAATCAAACTTCAAACAAACTTCAATAGTAGTTCTCTTGAAGCCTTATAATCAAAGCCCCCTAGCCTCAACACTTCAACCAAACCTCAAAAAAAAAAAAAAAAAAAAAAAAAAAAAAAAAAAAAAAAAAATAAAAAAAAAAGAAGAAGAAGAAGAAGAAGAAGAAGAACATCAAAAGTCCATCATCTAAGTTCTCAATGTGATCCCCAAACAAAGTAAAGCAAACAGAGCTACTGAACATGTTCGTTACATGTAGATAGTATCAGACAGCACAATTTAGAATCAAAAGCGATAGATAATCCAATCCTAAGTATAATGTTAATCCTGAATCATCGTACAACCTTCTCAGTCACCGAAAGAGAATAGGGTTCGTGACACCCAAACAAACAGACTTCGTGCATAGATGTAAAGGGGGTATCCCCTTGTCCCTGTACAATTCAAGATTGAGCTAGGTTGGATCCCAATACAACCGGAATAACTGTGAAGAATGTCGGCTCAAAACATCCTCACACATAGTCAAATGAGTCCAAAAAGGGTAGCCAAAGTCCCACCTAAGTCCATCCAGTTCTAAGTCAAAGAGGCCCTTAAGAAAGAACCACAATTCATTCGGTCGACTAACCCTGTCATAGCCGGTCGACATCCGGTCATCCGGGTACACAGTCAAAGTTGAAACATAAATGGAATTGACTAAGTTGTCAGGCTTCAGGAAGCCTGACTATATACCAGTGTTGCCGGTTGACCGGGTGACCCCACTCGGTTAACACGGGCTTTAGAAAACAGAATCAAGCTTCTGTAACCGAATTGAGTTGGGGGAGAAACTCCCTTTTCATCCATCCACGCCTGCAGAAAAACACAAGAATAGGGCCTAGCCCTCTTCACATACAACATTCAACCTCCTACCAATCCATTCAAACCAGTATCCATCCCATTCGAACCATTCCATTTAAGAATCCATTTTATTAAACATAGATCCAATTATCATGTTTTTCCAAAATCAAAGACATCAATGAGCATGTGGTCATCTAAATCATCATTAAATCATCGAATCAAAGGAGAGATAAACATATCTAAGCATATATATAAATATCTACTTGCCTTTGGTCAAAATTGCCCAAATCCATAAGCATTAGCTCAAAGCCCAACAAACCAAACCTAAGAGATAAATAGCAAAATAAAACTAAATTAAAACATAAATTTTAAAGAAAGGGAAGCTCTAAGCTATCTAACACGCTACTACACCCAAAGTACAATAACTTAAACCTAAGGGGAAGAAGAGCTTACCAAACAGATGGGTGGATGGAGTGGTGGCTTGAAATTAAGGATGAGATGCTCGCGGGGTCCACGCAAAGATGATGGTGATGATTGGGCGTGATGGGCAGCCTCTAAGATCCATTTCCAGCAAGGTGGGTGAGAAAGATTGAGAAAGAGAGAGAAAGAATTGAAATTGAGATGGGGAAGTTGTGGGGCCCACTTGATTAGTGGCCCATTGACAAAAAGGGAAAAGACATAATGGAAGAAAGAAAGGAAAAGAGAAAAAAAGAGAGAGAGAACAGAGAGAGAAAGAATTAGAGAGAGATGATGAAATGGTGAGATGAGGGGCTTGATGCACGTGGAATAAGGAGATGGGAGAGAGAGAAAGAAATAAAGAAATAGAAGGAGAGAGAAACAATGAAATGGTAAGGTGGGTTGTGGTTCCACACGTTGGCAAGGAGAGAAGTGAGGTGAGGGAGAGATGAGATGAAAGAGAATGATAGGATGAAATGGGTGAGATGGGTGAGGAAGGGGGCTGATCCACGTTGGCAGCAAGGTGAGTGAGGAAGAGAGGAAAGAAAGAAAGAAAACAGAGAAAGAAAGGAAACAACGAAAGAAAGAGAGAAACAAGGAAGGAAAGGAAGAAAGGAAAAATAGGGAAAAGAGAAAGAGATGGAGTAGGCTGGGTTCACCGGAGATGGGGAAGCTCGGCGACGGCGTAGGTGGGTCCGGCGGCGACGGTGATGGCGCCGGGACAATGGGGCAGTGAGGGTTTGGGAGAGGGAGAGATGAGTGAGAAAAATGAGAGATGGGAGATGAGATAAGAGATGGGATAGTGGAGAAGGGAGATGGCTAGCGGTAGTGATGATGGCGTCCAGCGACGGTGGCAGCACGTCGTGAGGGAGGGAGAAAGAGAGAGGATAAGAGAAGGGGCTGCTGTGTTGACTAACTGAAGAATGGAGGGGGAGAGGTCTGCATTGTGACCTAATAAAGGGAAATGGGGAAAGTGAGATGGGTGGGGGATTTGCACATGGGTTAAGGGGTGGGGTATGATGGGAGTGAGATTATGAGGTGGGGTTCACATGGGATTAGGTTTGGTGGGGTGGGGTTTGACTTTAGGAAATGATACAATGGGATTGAGTGGGTGCGGGTCAGGTCAGGTTTTGGGTCCGGTTCGAGGGTTCGAATCAGGATGCAATAGAAGGACAAAGTCTGGGAAATTAGGTAATATACTCGATGGTGCCAAAATCTCGAAAAGCGGAAAAACTAAAAATCCCTCGGAGCTTTCCGGAAATAGCGACACACACCCTTACTATACCCAAACAAGCTCGGATCTCAACCCAACTTCACACGCGCGATCCTTATGATTAATCGGACATGTTTGGCTTATGAACGAGCTTAATTATCTAAAAGCATAATTAACTAAGCTAATTACAACCTTGGAATTTTGGGATATTACAGTAATGGTTTGAGGTTTTGGTATATGATTGTGGATTGTTGTACAATTATCCCTTCACTTTGACTTAGGTTTTTGTGTTAGAGTATTACTGGTCAGTAGGTCTATTATACTATTGTACATATATGTATGTATATTGATTGGGTTATAATTAAGCAACTGTAGTTCGTAATCATACAACTGATAACTGATGCGCGCGAACACTTATATCCCTATTGATTGTTTGACCGGTATTCTGGATTATCGTTCGATTTATAACTACAAACATGGTTGACAGGCTTTCTAGGATAGTTAGGGTTGACCGCCCAAACCAGCGGCAGTGCTTCTATGTTAACTATTGTATTGCTCATTTACTTAGAGTTAGACTTATACTACATGTTATTTCCTATCATTGGTATATTGTCATATTCTTATGATCTTATATGTCTTTATTCATTATTGTTCTAGTATTTCATTTACAAATTATGCTTTCATACTTGTTGTTTACTTTGTTTTATTGGTGCATAGATACCGATTCCTACGTTACCGAGGAGACAGAGAGGGCCAAACGTTTCAAAGCATTTGAGTCAGTTGATGAATCTGAGTGGAGTGCCGAAGATGACTTCGGAGTCGTCTTAGTCTACACAAGAGAGATCAACATCATAGACTTTTTAGTTGTTTAAATTTCACAATATATCTTATTTAGTTTATTTTAGAATTATTTAGAAAACTTGAACATTAATGTTTAGACTGGTTATGTGTTGGTTTTGGTTATGGATATTTGATACCAATTGGACAATGCTTCCGCAGATTTACTTTATGATTTATTATGACTCACCATGTTTTGAAATCTTGTGGGTCCATATTTGGGAGCTCGTGTTGCGTTAAACATGGAAGATTTTTTATTTTACGTTATTCTATGGTTGTATTTTGGGGGACATGACACTTGTACTAAACTTAGAACTTTGACAAACCCAAAATAAACTAATGCAAAATCTCTTTGATATAGTAAAAGTCAATTTTAAGAAAAAAAAATTAAAATCAAGAGAAGACTAAATGAAGAGAACTGTTTATTTTTCTCTTTAGTTTAATGAAGAGTTAGTTCCCCTTCCTTTAATATAATCTCAATCTGCTAAGCCGTCTCATGATAGCCCTCTTTATCATTCATCTCTATAAAAGAACAGTGCATTTCGGGGGGACAGAGAGAGAGAGATGACATATGTTGTCATTGTCTCTCTTCCTCTTATTGTTTTCTGCGTCCTCCTGAGCTTTGGATGCTACTTCATGGGAAGGGAGAAGGGTCGAAAGGAAGGGACGATGGAAGCTCAGATGTGGACTCTTGATGCGTCATCCAATGGAGTTGCACCACCTAGCATGCATGCAGTTGATGTCCCACCTCCTGGTGGGCCTCATCCTGGCTTGATGAATCCTTATTTTACTCATCTTACTCCTCCCCAGTGTCCAAATCTAACCAACATCAAGTAAGGAAATGTTATGAATGCTTGATAGAGTGAGACGAGCACTAACAGGAGTGGAGGCTGAGACTGAACTCCATTTTTTCTATGTATGGTCTTACTAGTATATAATCATAATGAACTAAGATGAATGGTACATGGTTCATTACATTTTCTCATGCATTTTACATTTCTTTATTTGCTATCCTTTTATTATTATTATTATTATTATTATTATTATTATTTGTCATTCATTTCCTGTAAAGGTGTCTATGTGATAACGTCTATCTGTCATTGGTTTAGTTTATTTGTTATCTTGGCCTAGAAGGGTAGGCTAATGGGTTTTATTTATTTTGTAACCATGAATAAGATAATGGCAACTGAACTTGCATCGTGTTAGGATGTTGGAGTTTTCTAAGAAAGTTTGGATTGGGTATTAAAGATTATGATTAAGATCATGAGTATCTTTGATAGGATTGGTTCTTGATTTAATTATCATAAATTCTTGATTCTGAATATATATATATATATATGTAAATGTGTTAGATTGTATGACCTCAATCCAGTGGATAATACGGATAAATTGATTTATTTCATTAATTAATTTATATTTTCATGCTTTATTCATGAGATGAATGATATTTTATTCTATGTTTGCACATGACCAATACAAAATGACATAATGGTTCATGAGATGGACCGGAGCTCACAAGTATATTAAATGTACTCCATGTGTTTGGATGAGATCCACATACATGAGATATAGATCACAAATCTTATACTTGAATTGATTTACAGCCAATAATGAGATTGGGCATCTCATCTGATAAAGTTGCAGCACTATGATCACTATTAAATTGTGTGATATGTCTCGATCATCAGAGTGTGAAACTCTGGATTATTGTGCTGGTACATTGGATGTACTAAATGACCATGAGTAGCACCTCGTACAAATCTGTCTTTTGATAAAAATGACTTCTTTCATAATTTTCAAGCAATAGGCTCTTAATCCTAAGAGATTAATGGACTCAAGTTTCTACTAGACATTTACTTTGAGTCATCAATGAGTAAGGTCAATTGTAGGTCAACACCTCGATGTCTTGGGTACGTGGTAGTGGGGCTGTAGAAACATATAATTCTCGAGATGGAATCTATCCTCATAAATATCCCTTTATGCCAATTAATGGATTTTATCATTAGTGAGTGCACACCCATCTTCATTAAGAGTTAATTGGAAGGTACTGATGATTACTGTGATTAATTGGGTCACAAGGATAATAAGAGATGGATCCGTTTTGGTTGGACAGATTTATTCCAATAGATCCATGGATATATTCGATGGAGGGGCCTACTTGTAGTAATTGGAAAGTTTATGGTCTTCTTGTAATTATTTCTAAAACTAGAGTGCAATTGCATTTAATTAGTAGACTTATTTGCAACTACCTGTGGGTCCGGAGTTCACATGAGATGTGGGTCTAGATTCCTAGTTGAAGTCAGATTCTAAGGAATCCCTAGTAGTCCCCATGCTAGCCCTAATAAGAGAAGATTACTAATTTCATTAGAATTCTCAAGGAAAGGAGGAGTAGGATACTTACTAAGAATAGAAGTGAGATTTCTAATCTTGGTCTAAAAGGAAGTGTGCCAAAAACTATAAAAAAGAGGTGAGGGTTATAGATCTTGACACACAATAATCTCTCAAGTTCCTCTCTCTCTTCTTCCTCTCTCTCCTTTGGTTTCCAACTAGAGATTTAGGGTTTTTTTCTACTTGGAGATCCCACCATTCTCCTTTAAAAGTTCACTAAGAAGGTCATAGCTTGGAAGAACACAAAGGCAAGGGAGATCAAAGTTTGCAAAAAGAGTTTTCGTAGAGATCAAGTTGTCGATTAGAGCACAACCGAGCTCCAAAGGCATATATATATTATATATTATAATTAGTAGATCTAGTTATGCTTGTTGTTTATTTATCTATCTTCTTGATGGATGTTTGATCTTAATTTATGAGATTAGGATTTTAGATCTTGGGCTTGGGTTCTTGGCCTTATGGATAATTAATCCCAGCATCAAGTGGGTCAAAAGTTTTGAATACCTAGCCACGAGGCCCACCTAATTCCAACAATTGGCATCAGAGCAATCCCTATACTGTCATCCATTAGACCGGTCTTCAAAATCTAGTTTCTACATAAGATGTGGAATGGATGGATCTAGGGTTGTGTGAGGATCAGTTTTGATATTTTTATGCATTATTATGTCTTCTATATGCATGAGAAGGGACAAGTTCTAGCAGAGTCGAGTTTTCTGAAAAACCCCGAGTCGGGCGCTCGAGCGGGCTTGACCTCGCTCGAGCAAACTCAACCACTGCCACATTGGAGCTCGAGCTCCGCTGGAGCGGACCTAGTTTTTGTGAGTGGCTGCTCGAGAGGGTTCATGTCCACTCAAGCGCACAATGCGTAGAAATTTTTTTTCTTTTTGGCTGTCCCGGTTTGTTCATTATTAGATTATGGATGGTGGCTTCCTAGCCCTAGTCCCTATTGTATATCTGATACTAACTTTGCAAGCTGTCCTCTCCATGTGGCTCCACTAGTTTCTGTTTTTGTTATGATTATTGGTTATTTTGGGCACCTTGTAAAGGGCATCATGGTTTCCATGGTTTCCCGAGCAAGGGCAAAGCATGATGAATTTCCCTAAGCCCCTTTTATTTTCATTAATAGATTACCATGTAAATTTCATCGTTGAGATATATGAATTTATGTAATTTTTATTTTTAAATTCTTCGTCGTTTTCAAGACAAGATAGATCATGATAATTGACTCTTAACAAAAGAGTTTAGGATGGCCAAAGAGTTTGGAGCTACTCAAAGAGTTTGAGGAATCCTAAACAGTTTGGAAGATCAAGAAGTCCAAGACATCTTTCCGCATTGGGCCACGTGGAGGAGAGGACTTACTAAAATTAGAATTTGTAAATTTGCATGGATACTTGCTTTATGTAGACTTTCTATACTTGCATGGT
This sequence comes from Camphora micrantha, assembly GCA_003546025.1. Lineage (NCBI taxonomy): Eukaryota > Viridiplantae > Streptophyta > Magnoliopsida > Laurales > Lauraceae > Camphora > Camphora micrantha. The sequence goes on along the minus strand of QPKB01000007.1, from coordinate 23,069,350 downwards.
TGGTTACTTGTTTATTTCTTACCAAAATCTGATCCAAACACAATAGTTATAGTAATTGGTAATATCAATTTAATATTTTGGAAATAGTTCTAAATAAGGAATTAGTATTGGTGGACCCATGAGATGGACCTATTAGAAATATTAATCTTGTCAACCGGACATTCCATAATTCTAAATTTGACTTGGATCTAATTATTATTATCATGAGATCATTTGATGTATGTTTATATCATGTGGGCTCTAAGACCTAAAAGGAAATCCTCAATTCTAAAATATTAAGTGGGAGTGGGGCATTTATTTAAGAAATCTCCATAGTTTTCCATCGTAGGTCCATTGTAAGATAGGCAGGTGCCTCACATCATCAGAGAATGGCCATTTCCCAGGGAGGGCATTCATTTTATTGGTTGCTAGATATGGAATTCGTTAGGATAGCATTGATAAAACGAGAAGGGGGTACACTCTCCAAGGAGGCGCTGCTCGCAACGGTTGTCATTCCAAACATAGAAGTTCCCTTAATTGCACAATTATTCTCGGATTTTTCAGGGGTAGCAACTTAAAATGGTCATAACTTTCAACCCGAGTGTCGGATTGATGTAATCTATGTACCGTTGGAAATCAATTTTCAAGTAGATATCCGTGGAGCATAAGATTTCATAAATCGAAGCTATATCGAGGGAGATATGACCTCCAGAAGTTGGCTATTATAATTATATACAGGAATTGCAAAAGTTTTCCAAAATTGGTAACATGAGAGTTGTTTGAGGAGTTCAATTTGGCAAGACTTGAAGCCCAAGAGACCACACTTAGTAACAAATCCTCGCCAACTCAAATTCTTTCCAAGTGTGAAGCCTAGCTTGAAGCCTAAGCAAGAAATCTTTATAAATAAGGAAACAAGTTCTAAAAGAGAGGAGATTCTTTGCTAAAAAGGAGGCATCAACATCTATAAAGTCATTCTTCACCAAGCATCTCACGTCAGCCCTCTCTCCTATTCCTTTTTTTCTTTCTTCCTTTCTTCTTTTCCATTAGCTTATTTTTATTTTTGGCAGCCTTGGGCCATGTCTAAGGATTTATTTTGAAGGATATTTTTTATGAAGGAGAACTTGTAAAGATGCAATTTTTAATGAAAAATCAAGAAGCATTCTTTGCAATGGCGGGCTAATTTTCTTAATTAGAGCTATGAATGAAGGTAAGTAAATCACCTTTTTATTTATTTAGTAGTTCTAATTTGTGTTCCATGATTATGTGCTTAATGATCAATAGGCTTGTCTTTGTGCCCTAGGCAAATCTCTATTTTTATTTCTAAAAATAAAAGTTAGTTTTTGATTACTCATGCTTAGGTTTGATAGGCCATGCTTAGGATTTAGTTATTTTGATTGGCGATGCTTACTTTTGATGTGTAGTTCTTAAATTATTTTTATTTTTTTTATGAGATGAACGAAGTCTTGAGTTTTGAATTTTTATGATTAAAAAGGGATTTTAAAAGTTGGGTTTTCCAAATTAAAAACATTGATTTGTCTTTGGTTGGAAGTAAAAATTAGAACAAATTAGGGTTACTTGATAAATAATTTGTGGATGCTTATTGGATTCCTATGCTCTAATCACTTTCATTAATTGTTAGATTCGAATTTTTAAATTAGTTGCTTATTTTTTATTTTTAAACACTCAAAACTTTCCTTAATTGTTAATTAATTAGTTTTCTTAATCTAAAAGTTTCTTAAATTAGCTCCCTATGGGTTCGACCTGTTCTTGCCGCTGTCTCATCTAGATACCCGTGCACTTGCGGTAGTTTATGATTGATAAAGATCACATCACATTCGCACTCCTCGAGGAGGCATGTCCCAAGGAATTGGGATTCCGATGCATTCTAAATTTAAGTGGTTAGAGGATTCCACAAATTTGGTAGAGTGCTAAACTCTTTTGTCATTTAAATTTATCAATTGCATGTACAGTTGTGTGCAATAGTCTTTTAGCATGAATTCATCTACATTCAATCTTCTTGCGACCATTCTAAACCAAAATAAGTTGGTGGGATCCAACTATGTGGATTGGAAAAGAAACTTGGATATTGTCTTGAGTGCTTCAGGATATAAGTATGTCCTTACCACACCCTGCCCTCCGGAACCTAAGCCAAATGCACCACAAGATCAAAAGGACCTTTACACTAAATGGCTGAAAGATGACGAGATGACTAAGTGCTACATGCAGGCATCTATGTCAAGTGTTTTTCAACACCAATATGAATCCTTTAAGTCAACATCCGATATTATCTCGAATTTAAATAAAATGTTTGGGGACCAAGGCATGCCTATCATGAGAACTATAATGAGCACTAAGATAGCTGATGGCTGATGAGACTCCGGTACAAGACCACGTTCTGAAAATGATGGACTCATTGAATGCGTTGGATGTCCAGGGTGCTGAGATTGATGCAGAGTATCAGATTGATATTATCTTGGAGTCGCTGCCAGACTCATCTAATAATTTTAAGCTCAACTACAATATGAATAAAATGAGTTGGACTTTAGTTGACCTTTCAAGCTAGCTGGTGGCAACAGAGGGTATTTATCAAGAAGCAAAGTGTCAATATGACTGAAAAGTCATATTCCAGCTCCAAGCCGAAAGGCAAAGGCCAGAAAGGCAAGAAGAAATCGATCCCCAAAGGCCAAAAGGTGGAAAATGGTCCTAATGGTGGTGTGACAAAGGCTAATAAGGGCACAGGGGCTAAACTAAAGGGAAAGCGTTTCTACTATGGTATGACAGGACATTGAAAGCGGAAATGTCCTGATATTCTGTCAAAGAAAAGGACCACAGGTATGAATGAGTCACTTGTTTCTAAAGTTAGTTTTGCAACTAGTACTTCAGAATTCTGGTGTGTTGACTCTAGTGCAACTAATTACATATGTAATTCGTTGCAGGGGTTTCGGGAAACCAGGAGGCTTAGTAGCGGCGAGATCATTATCAACTTGAGATCGAATACCAAGGCAGAGGCGGTGTCAGTAGGAATAGTTACCGTATGTTATTCAAATAATAAGTTAATTTTGTCAGACATTTTATATGTACCATCTTTAAGTCGGAATTTAATTTCAATTTCAAGTTTAGTGGATAAGAGTTATTCTATTAACTTTGGTACTGAAGTAGTAATTAAGTACTTTTTATGTTCTGGCAAGGTAAGCAACGGTCTTTATTTGTTAACTCCCACAATGTATGAGATACATGACACTGAAATAATTAATAGAACAAATAGACCAGCATTAAAGAGAAAGTCACCTTCATCTAATTCAACAAAACTTTGGCACCTGAGGCTAGGTCACATTAACCTAGATAGGATTGACAGGCTAGTGAAAGATGGTTTCTTGCCTTTATTAGTGGTAGAGCCAATGCCTGTATGCGAGTCTTATCTAGAAGGCAAAATAACTAAAGCACCATTTTCTTCAAAGGGCAATAGGGCCAAAGATCTATTGGAATTAGTGAATACTGATATGTGTGAGCCCATGCATGTAAGAGTGAGAAGTGGTTATGAGTATTTCATCACTTTCACAGATGATTACTAAAGATATTGGTACATATACCTTATGCACAGTAAATCCAAGGCTTTTGAAAAGTTCAAAGAGTTTTGAATTGAAGCAGAAAAGCAATTAGGTACAAGTATCAAGACTCTTCGATCAGATCGAGGAGGCGAATCTCACTGCTGATTTTGTGGGATAATTATCAGAAAATGGGATTCTATTCCTGTTGTCTGCGCCTGGTATGCCTCAACAGAATGGAGTAACAGAAAGAAGGAACTGAACTCTTTTAGATATGATTAGGTTTATGATGAGTTTCTCAGGATTGCTCATATCCTTTTGGCGGTATGTTTTGGATACTGCGACATACATACTAAATCTCGTACCATCTAAGTCTGTACCTAAGACTCCCCAGGAGTTGTGGTCTGGGTGAAAGCCTAATCTACAACATTTACATATTTGGGGTTGTCCGGCACGTGTTCTAAAAGTAAAGACGAACAAGTTGGAATCGAAATTGGAAGTATGCACTTTTGTAGGATATCCTGAAGGAATTAAATGTTGGTTATTCTATAATCTCAGAGAGCAAAAAGTACTTGTTAGTACCAATGCGATTTTTCTAAAAGAAGATTATTTGATTGACCAGAATACTTTAGAAAGGGTTATCTTGGAAGAAATTCAAGAACAATTAGTTCTAAATCCAGAAAGAACCAAACTTGAGGAAGACCGGCCCTTACCTGAACCAGTAGTTACACCGGAGCCTCTTTGTAGTGGGAGGATTGTTAGGCCTCCTAACAAGTTCATGTTACTAGGAGAGTCTTACGATGCAATTCCGGAGGAACATGAACAAGAACCCTGTAACTATGATGAAGCAATAAATGACCAGGATTCGAGATGTTGGCAAGATGCTATGAAAGTTGAGATGGAGTCCATGTACTCTAATCAGGTCTAGAAACTTGTGGACTTGCCTGCCAATATCAAACCTATTGGGTGCAAGTGGGTCTACAAGAGAAATAGAGGACCGGACGGAAGAGTTGAGACCTTTAAGGCCAGGCTTATTACGAAAGCGTATACTCAAAAAGAGAGAATCGATTATGAGGAGACATTCTCACCGGTAGCCATGCTCAAGTCTATCCGGATACTCTCATCCATTACAGGTCATCTTAACTATGAGATTTGACAAATGGATGTCAACACAGTATTTCTTAACAGCCTTCTTGACGAAGACATCTATATGATGCAATCAGATGGTTTCGTAGCAAAAAACCAAGAGCAAAGAATTTGCAAACTCCAGAAGTCCATTAAAGCAGGCGTCTCAATAACATCCGTTTTGACCAGGCAATCAAGTCTTTTGGATTTTATCAAAACTCGAATGAGTCATGCATGTACATGAAAAGTGAAGGAGGCACGATAGTTTTTCTTATATTATATGTCGATGACACCCTTCTCTTTGGAAGTGATATAGAGATGTTGTCAACTTAATTTCAAAGTTTGGTTGGCAAAAATGTTTGATATAAAGGACTTGGAAGATGCCAGCTACATCCTAGGAATCAATCTTTATCGAGACATGAAAAATAGGATGATTGGCTCATCTCAAGCTGCGTACATAGATAAGGTATTAGTATGGTTTGCAATGCAAGATTCCAAGAAGGGTATCACACCTTTCAGGCATGGATTGCACTTTTCTAAGGATCAATGTCCCAAGACAACTGATGAAAAGGAGCAAATGAGAGCGATACCATACGCCTCGGCCATTGGTAGCTTTATGTATGCTATGCTTTGTACTAGACTGGATATCTGTCACGCAGTAGGCCTAGTCAACAAATATCAATCGAACCCAGGTCTTGATTGTCACGACCTCGGACAGGGGCTCGGCCCAAGCCGAGGCCCTAATCTGGCGCCGCGACGTTTCCTACAGGTTCCCGCGGTGAGGATTCCACGCATTTTTTGAATCATCTCACGATCACACATAAAGATTTATTTGCGAAAGCGCGTGGCAAACACAAGAGTAATATGACACATAAGTAGAGTATAAAAGAACTCATGTCAGAGGGAGAAACAAAATTAGCATGCCCATTAGATCAAGTTTGGAGTTGTGCATCACACAAAACATAAAGTTAAGTTTTACATATCCTAAAAAGATAGCCAACAAAGGCTAATAACAAGTTCCCAAAAGATAGAAGATATTTTCTCCAAGTGTTACGCATCTCAAGACCCAACCCAACGTCTAAATGACATCGTTGGGCTATCATTAACGCTCAACAAGCTGCTCTACAATCGCCTCCTCGTGCTCCTCTTCAGGGGCAACGAAACCTAGATCTGAGCACTAAAACGAAAGGGTCAGACACGACGATCTGGCAAGCAAAAGAATAAAATACAATCATGCTATAAATCAATAGTATGAAATTAATAAAAACAACATGTACGATAAAGAGGATCCGAATAAAACAAGACAGTTCAATAACAATATCATTTATAAGATCATATATTAAATCAAGATGACAATTCGAAAACAATACCTTGGCAACCACATGGAGCTACATTCTCAGTCATACGAAGTGACGAGAGCACTCAAGATTCTCCGTCACACATGGTGAAGGGAGACACTATCGTAATTGTAGTAGCCCAATATAACTGAGAACCACACACAAGTCCCGCCGCAGAATGGGCTAAACAAGCAAGCAAGCACGTACATATTTTCCAAACTAATGTTGGACAAGATTTAAGGATCCAAGGCAGCGGATCAAACCGACAATGATCTTCCAAGTTGAGTGGAGCTGACACAAAAGGCACGCACTTTCAAAACAATGTTTGACACTTCCAAATTCGGGAACTACTCACTCTATATCAAGTACACACACGCTTGTTCACGAAAGTTCACGAAATAGTAGTTCCTACACGATGTGTATAAAAACACGATTCATGCAATGATTCCCAAACAGGTTTTAAAATCAAAACCTTGGAAACATTCTTTTCAAGACGATACGAATCGCAAAATAAGAATTTGGTTTATAAATCACAATTCCACATCAAGACCTTGAGACTGTAACCGTCGAATCATATATATACTTTGAAATCCCCTGTCGATCATTCGTTTAGATGATACTCAATTTTTAAACGACATTAAGAATATCAAGGTGTACACATCGACCAACAAGAGTCCACAAGAGATTGGTATAGAAACCCCTCTATTCCTCTTCAATCCTCCAAAAAGTGATGGGAGGTCGGTCACCTGTTGGCTGGCAGGTGGCTAGCTAGCAGCCTAAGACCAGGTCAGTTAGCCGACTGCTAGCCGCCCCTTCAGAATTCATAAAATCCTCCTTACTAATCTGGTGACCAATCATGTGTGATCACTTGTCAGCTACCCCCTGCTGACCGTCCAGTCAACAGACAGTTCAATTTTGAACTGTTTATAGCCCTTTCTTCCTCCAAAATGTTTCTCCATTCAACACCACATTTCACTGTAATAAATTGAGCTCAAAAGCTCATCCAATTCATCATTCAACACTTCCATTTCATCTCTTCAAATCCGACCAACCAAACCTCGTTCAATCACTTTAAGATTTCCAACAATCCAAGCATAAAAATGCCAATTTAAATTAAATTAATTTCAAAACAGATTTCAATGAAATGAAACAAAACACATGAACATTAAAACATATGTTTAGCAAACTAAACTCAAAACAAAACAAGATTACACATAGTTAGTTCAAAAACAAGAAATCAAGATGAAAATTCATAAATCAACACATGCACATTCATATTTCATTCCTTCACTTGCTTTGGCTCAAAATGCTCTCAAAGGTAGTCCCCTAACACTCCTCTCTATAGCTGAACTCCAATCTACAAGAGGCCCCATGAAAAGAGCTCAAAATCAAGGAAATTTTTGAAAGAGAAAGGGTACCTTTTTTGGAAGCCTTGCATGCATGATATTGGAGCTCTAATGGACTCCATAAAGTCATGGTTGGAAGATGAAAACCATCACTTACCTCTAGAAGCTCTAATAATGGAGAAGAACCTCAAGAAGAAAGCAATCCCAGCTAAAATCCTTTGAAAATGGTACCAAGAGAAAGCCTGAGAGATGAGAAAGAGTTTGGTTAACTCAAATCTCCATTTTTGTCAAAGAAAGATCAACATGCAAAGGAGAGTAGAGAAGAAGAGTTGGTTTCTCTCTTGTTGGACTTAGGTGATTTCAAACATGCAAATGGAAAAGGGAGGGAGAAACACACGTAGGTTTTTTTCTTAAGTTGGGTGGGGTGTGGGCCCCACCAGGCCACAATCCTTCAAGGGCTTGGAAACCCACCATGCGGGTACCGAATGAGATCGACGAAAGAGAATAAAATGATCGTCAAAATATCTAGTTTCCAAAAATAAAATTTTCACATGATTTTGCAAATATTGAAATTCATTCACAGATTTCGAGGGGAAAAGTTTGTTTTACCCTTTTTGCTAAAAAAATGTGATTTCGGAGTTTTGAAAACGGACGCATAGAACTTAAAAGTTGTAAATGTTATTTTGACAAATCAAGGGAAATTAAAAATCATAATTTTCCAAAAATCAAAACAATAAATCCTCCCCACACACGCACGGGTCCCACAGGCCACCCCCGGCCCGTGCCAAGCTAAATTCAACGGCTCTCAAAAATTTCCAAAGCTATGGAAAACCTATCGAGCTCACAATCTAAGCTAAACATCACCTAATCGCACTTAAGATCTAATCTAGGCTAAAACGGCGTTAATCAAAGCAAACCTGGGTCGGGGTCTTACACTGACCATTGGACTAATGTAAAATATATTCTCAAATACTTGAGACGAACTAGAGATTACATGTTGATTTACGACAGTGATGAGTTGATTCCATTTGGATACATAGATTCTTACTTCATGTCAGACAAGGATTCCAGGAAATCCACCTCTGCATATGTGTTTATGCTTGGCGGCGGAGCTATCAGCCAGAGAAGTATAAAACTGGAACGTACTGTTGATTCCACCTTGGAGGCTAAATATGTAGCGACTTGAGAAGCAGCTAAGGAAGCATTGTAGCTCAAAAAATTCCTTATGGATTCTGACTTCATGTCATATAAGGATTTCAGGAAATCCACCTCTAGATATGTATTTATGCTTGGCGGCGGAGCTATCAGATGAAGAAGTATAAAACACAAACGTACCGTTGATTCCACCTCGGAAGCTGAATACGTAGCGGCTCACAGTTCACTATGATAGGAGCGGGCTAGTTGCACAATCCAAAGAACCAAGAAGCCATAAAAGCCAAAAGCACGTATAGAGAAAATATCATCTAGTCAGAGGGATCATGTAGAGATGTGACATAGCTATCACCAAAATAGCATTTGTGGACAATCTCGTAGATCCTTTTACTAAGCCCTTGATTACTAAAGTCTTTGAGCGGCATATATACGAGATGGGCATAAGATGCACCTTGACTGGCATTGAGTCCAAGTAGGAGATTGTTAGACTGTATGACCTCAATCCAGTGGATCATACGGATAAATTGATTTCTTTCATTAATTAATTTATATTTTCACGCTTTATTCATGAGATAAATGATATTTTATTCTATGTTTGCACATGACCAATACAAAATGACATGATGGTTCATGAGATGGATTGGAGCCCACAAGTAGATTAGATGTGATCCATGTATTTGGATGAGATCCACATACAGGAGATATAGATCACAAATCTTATACTTAAATTGATTCACAGCCAGTGATGAGATTGGGCATCTCATCTGATAAGGTTGTAGTACTATGATCACTATTAAATAGTGTGATATGTTTCGATCATCAGAGTGTGAGACTCTGGATCATGGCGCTGGTACATTGGATGTACTGAAGGACCATGAGTAGCACTTCGTACAAATCCGTCTTTTGATAAAATGACTGCTCTCATAATTCCCAAGCAATATGCTCTTAATCTTGAGAGATTAATGGACTCAAGTTTCTACTATACATTTACTTTAAGTCATCAATGAGTGAGGCTAATTTTAGGTTAACACCTCAATGTCTTGGGTACGTGGTAGTGGGGCTATGGGAACATATAATTCTCGATATGGAATCTATCCTCATAAATATCCTCTTGTGCCAATCAATGAATTCTATCATTAGTGAGTGCACACCCATCTCAATTAAGAGTTAATTGGATGGTACTGATGATTACTGTGATTAATTGGGTCACAAGGATAATAAGAGATGGATCCGATTTGGTTGGACAAATTTATTCCAATAGATCCATGGATATATTCGATGAAGGGGCCTACTTGTAGTAATTGGAAAGTTTAGGGTCTTCCTGTAATTATTTCTAAGACTAGAGTACAATTGCATTTAATTAGTAGACTTATTTGCAACTAACTGTGGATCCAGATTTCACATGAGATGTGAGGTCTAGATTCCTAGTTGCATCCAGATTCTAAGGAATCCCTAGTGGTCCCCATGCTAGCCCTAATAAGAGAAGATTACTAATTTCATTAGAACTCTTAAGGAAAGGAGAAGTAGGATACTTACTAAGAATAGAAATGAGACTTCTAATCTTGGTCTAAGAGGAGGTGTGCAAAAAGCCATAAATAAGAGGTGAGGGTTAGAGATCTTAACACACAATAATCTCTTAAGTTTCTCTCTCTCTTCCTCCTCTCTCTCCTCTGGTTTCCTACTAGAGATTTAGGGATTTCTTCTACTTGGAGATCGCACCATTCTAATTTAGAAGTTATCTAAGAGGGTCATAGTGTGGAAGAACACAAAGGCAAGGGAGATCAAAGTTTGCGAAAAGAGTTTCGTAGAGATCAAGATCTCGATTAGAGCACAACCGAGCTCCAAAAATATGGATCTATTATCTATTAGAATTAGTAGATCTAGTTATGCTTGTTGCTTATTTATCTATCTTCTTAATGGATGTTTGATCTTAATGCATGATATTGAGGTTTTAGATTTTGGACTTGGGTTCTTGGCCTTATGGATAATTGATCACTGCATCAAGTAAGTCAAAAGTTTTGAATATATATTTACGAGGCCCACCTACTTCCAACAAAATATATATATATATATATATATATATTGGGAAACAGCTCAACTTGTTGGGCATGCCCAAAAGCATGACAATAATGGTTGATAGGGGATCAGAAAGACACCTACCTCTTTGCAATAAAAGAGATTAGAGAACCATCTGTTCATGAAAAACAGAGTCTCAAGGCATCAAAGTTGTCCAAATTCAAACCATCATTGTCCAGATTCGAACCATTGGATAAAGTCATTGAATCTCAAATTTTCACGATAATTCTAAACCTCGCGCAGAGCCCACATAAGGGTTCATAGGTTTAACTTAATGCCATTCGCAGCAGAAATCTTTGTCATAACTGATGTAACCATTATCTACCAAACTGCATTTTTTTAAGTTTTATTTTTAGAGTTTTATAGGAAAAATCACCTTAGATACCAACTACACTAAGGGTTTTGTGAGAACCAAACCTCAAGCATTCTCACTTAAAATTCTCATGTTCCTGACCCGCTGAGCAGTAGCCAAGCACATGTAATTAAAGTTTCATATGTTTTTTTTTTTTTTTTTTTTATTATTATTATTATTATGTTGAAGGATCGGTCTAGATCCAGAAAGGATCCTATCGTAGGTTTCGACATATCTGATTTTTTTTATGAAATTTTTTTTGTGGATTGGAGATCCCAGATAAGTTGGTAGGATCTAGGAATTGGAGCTAATAAGTTGGTAGTTTCTGGGATGGGGCTTAAATAGGGTTGCAATGAAACCGTGTTATGTCAGGATCCAGTACTACTTTCTAATAGATAGATCTGGATCTAGCTCAGGTCATGTACTATCTTCTGAATCTATATCCATCTTTTTTCTTGTTAGGATCAAAACACGGCTCCCAGCCCCTTTGCCCTTGACTCGAAGTCTCTGAATAACCAGATACCCATTTTCCCTGTCTATCAACAGAATGGGCTAATCCAATTGTAACGCAATGGTAAAGCACCTCCCTTTTATAGAAACAATGAATGGTGAGGGAGGTGGGCGAGTGTTCATGAAGCATGTAGAACTAGGGATGCCCACCTAAACCCCCTGCTCAGCTGTGCCATGACCATGCCATGACGGCTCATGAGACTGGCAAGGCCTCAGCCCAGCATAGCCGGTCCACAGGCGGAGCCACTAGCCAAAACATTTTTTAATTCTTTTTAGATTAAAAAGCCACATTGAAACTTGAAAAGAGTGTGAATGAGGATCAACTAGGGAATGGTGAGAGGCCACACGTAGACATAAGGGAGAAAATCAATGAAATAATAAATGCAAGGGCCTTTAGAATAGGTGAACATAATAACAAATGGGCAGGGCTCAAAAAACTAAGAAAGCAAGCCTACGGTCCATGGGCTGTGCCATGCCGGGTCTGGGCCTGGCAACAGGCCTCGCAACCCTTGTGCAGAGCCCATGCTGGGCCAGGCCATGATACATAGACCAGTGTGCTGGGCCATGCTGGGCTTTGGCAGCCCAGCACGTTTTGCACCCTTAGGTCGAACTCACCCAAGCCAACATGGGACCAGGTCAAGAATCAATAAGGATTGCTATGCCCAAATATGTGTCAAACTTGATCAGGACTCTGGATACTAGATCTAAGCCCTTCAAATTACGGTTATAGAACTAAAAAAAATCAAAGAAAAATTAAAAGAAGCCAAAGCCAATACCCTGTCATTGTACAACTGTCATTAAGTTAATTAAAAAAATAACAAAAAATATATAAAAAGAGTGAAAGCATACCCTGTTAGACAGTATCTATCTTAGTACCGTTAGAGTATATCCAGATAAGGGCTTTGTTGTGGCTCAAAATGTTCAAAGCGAGGACTCTTTGGGCACCAAAATTCATGCCTGGGCTTGGTGGCTTCAAGCTAGATCTCAAAACACTGACAGCCTTATTAATATGAGCACTCTATTTCTTTTTTATCTTTTTTTTTTTTTTTTTCTACTGACGAAGGTTCCAATATCTTGGGCTGTAACTATTTTTTCTGGATCCAGAAAGATGTCGGGTAAAACCCCTATGGTCCCTAGGTGATAACACAAGTGGACTCAACCTTCGGTTTCTGAAGAGGGAAGAACTGGGAGTCAATTCCAAGACCTCTAACTTGGAGGAGGGAAAAACCATAACTACCCGGCCAACCCCTTGGGGTGTTATTCTGGGCACTTAGACCTTATTGAAACTTGAAATCGTGCCCTTGAAAAGCTGCTCCTACCGTCACCAATCTTACCTATGATAAATCCAAATACCAATCTTTGCCCTCCTATCATCAAACCAATTAATTCACTCTCATTCCATACGATGAGACCCATGTATAATCAATCCAAACCACCTCATTGTCACCTGGTATCTTGAATTGACACTCATACAAATTTAACACTGATCTCCATAACTCACTGATGGATTGAAACAAGATAATCTTACTTTCAAAAACCCTTGAATTACAAGACTCTAGAATCAAGGGCTAGGGTGATCCCTTAGGCCTAATCAGGATCTTTTGAACAGCAAATGCCACCAACTACTCGTTGTTTGTTCTCGGAAAGAGTATCCGTTGCATTTGAACGTTAGACGCCCGTTGGGACAGATCGAAATGATTGCTAGTCTTCCTTTATTTATTGCACTCCCTCCTTTCACAATCAAACAGCATAGGTCGCACACATCCTCTCCCTGGAAATCCTTCTCCCAATTCATTTCTTCCTGTCCCTTCCTATTACCCTCAGTTAGCAATTAGGAAAATCATCCCAAGTTTCCAAAGCTTTGAATTTCCTCATTCCTCTTTTGAGTTTGGACTCCTCTCAAAAGGGCATTCTCAAATTGCAGCTCCTAAACCAATATCACATTCAAACCCAAGTTTAGGAATCCATCCTGCAGATTCCAAGCAGTGGGTTTTCATCAAAAGGAAGAAAGAGAAAGAGAAAGAGAAGCCCAAGATTTGAGATGGGTTTTGTTCTGGTCATCTCTCTCCCTCTGATTCTGTTCTCAATCATCCTGGGTTTTGGTTGCTATTTCCTTGGGAGAGCCAAAGGGAGGCAAGATGTGCGCATCAATCCACAGGTTTTTGGGGTTCCCACACCCCCACCCATGGCTGGTGGGCCTTTGGCTTCTAATTCATCCCCTCTTCCAACAACATATATGAAAAGGCAGGAGAAGAAGGTGGAGGAGGTCTGAGCTTTGGGGATTCAAGATATGCAGCTTTGTAATATTGAAACCTTGGGTTTTGTTAAAATGAGTATGTTTTGAGAGTGATTGTGCTTGTGTGTTTTGTATTTTGTTATAGATTTGTTGATTGATTGGAGGACTCCAATTGGATTATTGGTTGTAACTCGGCTTAGTAAATAAAGATGATCATTTCTTCCATTTAATTCTTCTAGTCCATGAACACGCGTGGAACAACAAGAGTGAGGATTTGGCACTCTGTAAAAAAAAAAAAAAAAAAAAAAAAAAGAAAGAAGTGATTTTGCGGTTCATTTTCAGGATCAAAACGAAAATAAGTTAAAGCCTAACAATCAATCCGACCATTGTGCTGACTTCTGATTAGAGTAAAAACTTTCTTAATTATGATATAGGTCAAGGCGGAAGGTGATTTTTGCTGTTAAGAATTCAAAGATGAGCTCCATTGAAAGATAAACCTACAATTTATTTTTAAAACTGCAGCGAGAAACTTTTCCTAGTTCGAAACCATTTTGAATATCAAGTTCTCAATGCCTTTCAATTTTGAAGATGTATTTTTCTTAGCATTGACCTGTGAAAAACATTACTTTAAATAGTTCTTGAGAACTCTCGTTTAAATACCCAAAATCTAATTACAATCGTTTGGAGACAAACCACCCTCTGTCAATGTAGGATAAGAAATAATTAAGAAAATTGAAGAATCTCATGTAAAAAGTCCCTTGTTGAACTATTTATTTTTTGTAAAAAAATTATTTCGTTTCATCCAGACAATGTAATAAGAAATAAATATGAAAAAAATTGAGATATCTTATGTAAAAAGTCACTCATTTATTTCTTGAGAAAAAAATAATTCGGCACTGTAAAAAATAATAATTGGGTTCCTTCAGTTTGCTTTTAAAAATTGAACATTAGTGGTGAATGCCAGGAACACTCCTCCCAGGAGGAGGACCCAAGTTGAGAAAGTATTCCACTATTCAGAGTCGTCCAAGAGTGTTTTTTTTTTTTTTTTTAATCCCAGCCAAGAGGGCTGCGACTTAAGAGAGAAGCCTGCATACATATAGGAAGGTAGCGCATTTAAGTGGGAAGGAGGCACCCACATACACACGGGAAGCCAGTGCACTTAAGTAGGAAGGAGGCCCGTACAAGCGGGAAGGAGGCCCCACTATGCGCTACCTTCCCGTGTGTATGTGGAGGCCCCCACATACACACGGAAAGGCAGCGCACTTAAGTAGGAAGGAGGCCCGCACAAGCGGGAAGGAGGCCCCACTTGTGCTACCTTTCTGTGTGTATGTGGAGGCTCCCACATACACACGGGAAGGCAGCACACTTAAGTAGGAAGGAGGCCCGTACAAGCGGGAAGGAGGCCCCACTATGCGCTACCTTCCCGTGTGTATGTGGAGGCCCCCACATACACACGGAAAGGCAGCGCACTTAAGTAGGAAGGAGGCCCGCACAAGCGGGAAGGAGGCCCCACTTGTGCTACCTTTCTGTGTGTATGTGGAGGCTCCCACATACACACGGGAAGGCAGCACACTTAAGTAGGAAGGAGGCCCGCACAAGCGGGAAGGAGGCCCCACTATGCGCTACCTTCCCGTGTGTATGTGGGGGCCTCCTTCCCACTTAAATGCGTTACCTTCTTACTACTCAGGTAAGAAGCCATTCTTGAGTTGTAAAAGAGTTAAAACCCATCATAGATCATCACTCTACATGGCCCAAACAAATTATTAAAGGACCTAGGTGGGTTTGGTTGGTTTATGAGTTTTTCCCTGTGATGGCCTGAATATATTATGAGGAGTGATTTTCAGGAGGGTCTATGGAGATTGACTTGTTAGCATCATCAATTCATGAAAGGATCTATCTTAGGATCACCAAAAGATCAGAGATTAGTATAAACTGTTCTCGAGTCGTAAAAGAGTTAAGATCCATACAGAATTCCACGGTCAAACTACCAGAATGGACTATAAATCTGAGTCCTAAGTGATTCATTTTTTATTGAAAAGCTAGGGCTTCTTGTTCTTATAGACCTAATTCATTGAAATTCCATCCAATAAAACAGAAGAATTATAAATCTTTAAAATAATAGATAGGAATATCGCAAATAGAGCCATTGGGACACCCATAAATGGGGTGATTCCCCATCCAAGAGCCACTTTACCATATTCTGAATTCAATAGTTTCCAATAAATCCCCTTTCATAGTTCGTCTAGGCCTAGATCTAGCACTACCCTCAACAGTTTCTGTAGCCATAAATACTATTGCATTGGTTGAGAACTATTGACTTTGTATACTATTCTGTTGTAAATAAACAATCTTATCATAGCATGGATCCATCGTGGTCTTGAAATTCTCTAATAATGGAAACACTCTACATAGACGTAAACAAATTATTATAGGATCCAGGTGGTTTGGTTGGTTTATGAGCTTTTCATGACTGTGATGGCCTGAATATATTATGAGGAGTTATTTTCAGGGGGCGTCTATGGAGAATTACTTGTTAGCATCATCAATGCATGAAAGGATCTCTCTTGGGATCACCAAAAGATCAGAGATTAATATAAAACCAATATTGTTAATTTATCTCTAAGAACTTTGGCCCTTTTGCTTGTTGAGCTGTAACTTCTCTCCTCAATGTCTCCCGTTTCACAGGTTGATGGATGCTGTTTACATGAGTTTTGTGATTGAATGACGACCAATGGTCCCTTTTTGTTTAATACTAATCCATTCGAGAGTCCTAAATCTGACATAGGAAATCTGTACGCCAACAACCAACCTTTAATTTGCCCACATAAGAAACAGTACATGCTTAGAGTTTCTTGGACTCCAAGCCTTTAAAATAGAAAAAGTAAATAAATAAAATAAGATCTTTTGTAGGTTTTGAGGGACGGGTGTAAATCACATGAGATTAGATGTGGAATCCTCATTTAGCATGAAAATTTTGTGGAAGTGGGATTGGGACTTGGGAGGTGTTGTCCGCACCATAGTGCCAAGCACCAACCTCGCGCAGGTAAATTGATGATAAAGGCTGACTTTGGAAGGCAATATCTCCCTTAATACAATTCTGATCAGGACACTATGGATATTTCCTTTCCAATAATGAGTAGAACCGCAAAATCCGATGGATGGATTGAAATATTCAACAGTCATAAGTTTCAACTATCCAAAAGGAAGAAAAGGATAAGCATGCGTGGGAGTGCATCCCCCTACGCCCAAGGCTCAAGCGTGGGAACACACTGATCCATGCCCAAGCCCCAGGCGTAGGGAATGTCAAACCCCAACCCAGGATTAACCCAATAGTGTTTGCTTAGTGTGTGCTTAGTCTTGATTGGGTTTAGTTATCGTGGGTTAGAATGTGATTAGTTTTAGTCATGGTTATAGTTTTGGGGAGTTCGAGAACGTTTAGTGTTTACTAGGCACACTCAGGAAGGCCTGGGTGTACGTGCAAGCGTGGGAAGATCGTGTTTGGTTTTGTATTGATCGTGATTTTCATTTCATTTGATTGGTTTTATGATTATGTGCAACTTTCGTGTTTAGCCCATTTGTGTTTGAAGCCTAGAAACTCAAGTTTTGGCCAAAAATGGTAAAATAGCCTTTTCACACTCAAATCTGGACACGATTTTCGAGATCCCAAAACCATGTCGAAAATATACTTTTTGGAAACTAGATATTTCAAGGATCGTTTTATCCTTCTTCGTCAACTTCATTTGAGGCCCACAAGACCATGTTTTGACTCATGTAAGATTGGCACTAAAGGGGACCCACTTGTCTAGCACTTAAGCTACTTTTCCCCTCTTTCTCTCCTCATTCCACAAAAAATCCTGCAACTCTCTTGACCTAGATTGAAAAACCCTCTTTTTCCCCTCTTCTTCTCTTCATGAATGCAAGAGCTATAAGTCTCCAAATGAAATTCTAAAACCACCATCTTCTTCCTCTCAAGACAAGCTTTCCATTGGTACCATTTTCTTGAAGTTTCTTTGTGGGAAAGATCTCCATTTTCTTCCTCATTTCTTGTTTGGGCACCTCTAGGTAAGATCTTCAACCCATCTCTTCAATAGAGTTCTTTCTACTTCCAAAGATCTTGTTTTTCTAACTTATAGCACCTATTTATAAATGGGTTGCTTGGTTGTATTTTTGGGTGAGTTTTTGAATGGATTTCATGGGATTTTGTAGTTCTTGGCTTGGCTTTTGGTTAGGAGTGCTTGAAGAAGAATCTTGTTTTCATTTGACTAAGGCAAGTGATCTATTTAAGTTGTTGTGCATGTGTGTTCATGGATTTGTTATTTGGTTTTAATGCTTTATTTTACTAGGGTTTCATGTTATGATCTTATTTTAGAGAATGCAAGCATGCCTAATAGCTTTCCAAACTTTCAGATTTCATATCTTTTAATCAAGCCTTGCTTTTGTTTAAGTTTGGATTTGTTTTGATAAGAAAGGGTTTCAAGGATTATGAAATGGGTTTCCATGTTAATGACTTGTTTAAGTATGAAATATATGCCCAATGTGAGCCTTGATAGCATGTTACATTCATGTGTTTAGTTTGCTAATTAGGTTGGAAAGATTGTAGAAAAGAAAGGAAGGAAAGAAGGACCAGTGCACTACAGAAATCAGAACTGGGTTCTGATTTCCGCAGTTCACGCGGTCGACCGGCCAAGGGGCGCGGTCGACCGGGGACACTGGGATTGGTCCCAGTTGGATGACCTGCTGCACTGCGGGAATGACTGTTTTTGCAGTTCACGCGGTCGACCGGCCAGGGGGCGTGGTCGACCGGCGACACAGGGTTAGGTTCTCTGGAACCTGACCAAAACACTGTGCATGGAATTAAATTTACGACTCTGAGTCGACCGGGACTTGGCCGGTCGACCGGGCTCACAGTGTACGCGGTCGACCGGCCAAGGGCCAGGTTGTCCGGGCACACTGGAATTTCCCCTGTTTTTGAGATTTTTGCCCATTTGCATTTTCTTTTAAAATTTGAAACTAGGCTATATTAAGGACTTTAACTTGACATTGTGTGAATGGAACTCCATGCTATATACCAACTTCGGGGACACCAATCCTTGTATTTTAAATATAGAGTTCCAATCAACCAATGGTCAATGAATAGCCTAAGCTTGTATTTGATAAAATTATCGTGTTTTGAGCGTTGATTTAAGACCGCAAGTTACATCGTGTACTCGTTTTGAAATCAAGTTTGCAAGCTCGTTCTAAGATGTGTTTCAAGTATTAAATGGGGATCACTTTTATAAGTTGTGAGCATATATATTATGCATTGTGCTAGTCGTGCCTCGTCTTGTCGTGACAAGTGATTTCCCCTTTTATTTTCGATATGTTTGAATCGTGTTTAGCGTGTTTTGTGCATTCATGAACTCAAGTGAACACCACAGAGCTTGGACTGCCCTTTCAGTCTGATCCACTGTCTGGGGGTCCTTAAACATGTGAACTAACTGCAGATTAGTAGTGTATTTATTACACATCGTGCGTGTCCGGTTCAGCGGCCGGAAATCCTGTATTTGTGGGAATCGTGGCGTGCTATATTATGTATATTCGTGCTTGTCGTGCGTGCTTACTCTTTTCATTATAAATGATAGAGAAAGGATGGGCTCTTTGTGGATTTACGATTTATGATATATATATGTTATGCATTCATGTTAGTTTGTCTTTGATTTAGAAAAGTATTTCCTTATGTTCTCGATTAAACCTTGTTTTACATGCTTTCACTTAAAAATGATTTCTTGCCAAACCGTCGTGTTCGATGCTTGTATGTTGGTGACCAGGTGCAGGAGGCTACCCCCTTGAGGAGGAGTGCCAGGAGAAGGCTGTTGGGCCTACCTTAGCCCATGAGTGGCAACCCGATGACGTCATGTAGACGTTTGGACGGGTCATGAGTTTCGATGGATCACCTCTTTGGGTTTTTTATATACTTTTGGAATTGTATTGGCCTTTGTTGGCCTCTTATTTTGGGAAGTGTAATAACTTAATATACTTTGTTAACTTTACAACTTGAAGTATTATGGGAATGCCTCGTTATGTCTTCATTCTGATATTTTAGTCTTGATGACATTATGTTTATATTCTGTCATGACTTGTTAAGATGTAATTTGCCACGCGCTTCCGCATACTTGATCATGTGAGTTGGTTGTTCCATGTGTGTTTGTTTGGAACCCTCACCGCGGGAACCTGTGGGAGGTTCAATCATCTTATACTTAATCACCCACCATTTATTTAACTGTCGCGGCCTCGGTCCGGGGTCGCGACAGGGAAGCACTTCTCCACACCTACGAATGGATTTTTAGGCGTGCAACATAACTCTGCCTCACTAGAAATGTAGCAGTCAACTTCTAAATTTCATCTCTCTCGGTACAACTCCGATCTAGGGAATCTTTGGCTCTACAACATCTAGTCGAAAAAAATCTTTCCAATGGTAGGTAGAATGCCTTGATCTAATTGTCAAATTGAAAGTTAAAACCGTTTAAAGTTTGTTTGTCATGTAAAATTTAGGAAAAAACTTGGGCAAGAAGGACTTTCTCCCCACACCTGGCCTTCTTTCCCACGCCCACCTAAGTCGTAGAATAGCCTCATCGATCCATGCAAAAAGCTCCCATTTTGCAACACATTTTCTCTACTTTCTACCCACTGCTCTCTCTTGCACTATCTATCTTCCTATTTGTCTGAAGCTTCCATTCCTTTGGTGTTCTGCTATGAGAGCATTGTTTCTTGAGGAATTCAAGGGGATACAGAGTTTCGCATTAACCACAAGCCAAGGCTCGCACATACACAAAGTTTCAATGTATTGTCTCCCCCCTTGAGAGATCTCCTACACTAGTCATGGGACTCTTTGTGACAAGTTGACTTCATCCATTTGGTTCTTACCTTGGGCTGAGTAGTGTTAGAAGTAGGTAGATCTCTTGGATAGGTTTTCAAAACTTTTGACCCACTTGAAGCATGGATCAAATACCAATAAGGCCAGAAACCCAATCCGAAGATCCAAAACAGTAACAACATGCATCCAAAGAATCTACTAGAATAAACAAAGTATACCTATACATTGGAAGCCTGGTTGTGCTCTAATTGAGTAGTTGATCGCTTGGCTTGTTGTGAAACTCTTTCGCAAGAACAAGAAGGGTCTCCTACACCTCGTGAATTTCCACTCTATGACCCTCTTGCAGAGATCTACTCAAGGAGAATGGTGGGATCTCCAAGAAGAAGAAGAAAACCCTAGACTCAAGAAGGAAACTAAAGGAAAGAGGGGCTTGGACGTGTGTGGATGATGTGGACGTCCAGCCCCCTCTCCTCAATTTATAGGTTTTGGCAAACCTCCTCTTGGTCTATAATTAGAAGTCTCAATTCTACTATAAGTATATGCCTTACTCCTGCTTCCTTTAAGAGTTCAAATTGGATTAGAAACAATATCTTCTTAGGGCTAGCATGGGGACCACTAGGGATTCTTTAGAAGCTCGCTACAACTTAGATATCTGGACTCCACATCTCATGTGAACTTCGGAACCACAGTTAATTGCAAATAACTCTACTATTATAAGTGCAGTTGAACTCCAGTCTCAGGAATATTTACAAAAAGACCCTAATATTTTCAATTACTACAAGTATGCCCCTTTATCAATTATATCCATAGATCTATTGGATTAAATCTATCCAACCAAATTGGATCCATATCTTATTATCCTTGTGACCCAATTAATCATAGTGATCATCAATACTATCCAATTAACTTTTAATTGAGATGAGTACGCATTTACCAATGATAAATATATTAATTGGCACAATGGGATATGTAGAGTACAGATTCCATCTTGACAATTATGTTCCCACAGTCCCACTACCATGTACTCAAAATACAGAGGTGTTGGCCTACATCAGAACTCACTCATTGGTGATTCAAAGTAAGTGTATAGTAGAAACTTGAGTTCATTAATCTCTTAGGCTTAAGAAGAACCTATTGTTTAGGAATTATGAGAGCAGTCCTTAAATCAAAGACATATTTCTATAAGGTCGATCACATGGTTCTTCAATACATCTAATATACCAGCACAATGATCCAGAACCTTACACTATAATGCTTGAGACAATCATACTATCTCATAGTGATCATAATGCTGCAGCCTTGTCAGATGAGAGGCACAATCTCATCATTGGGAATCAATTCAAGCAAAAGATTTGTGATCTATGTCTCATGTATGTACATCTCATCCACATACATGGATCACATCTAATATACTTGTGAACTCTAGTTCATCTCATGAGCTATTATGTCATTTTGTATTGGTTATTTGTAATCAATAAAATAAAACACCATTCATCTCATGAATAAGGTACCATCCATCACATGAATAAAGCATGAATTTATAAATCAATTAAGGAAAAAATCAATTTAATCGGATCATCCACTAGATTGAGTCTAACAAGTAGATCCTTGGATTTTAAGAGCCATCCCCCTCTACGCAGTCCCCTTGGACGTGTTCTGGGTGTGTATCCTTACTACTGGTATAGAAATCCTTTCGACGATTTTCCGCGGTGTTTAAACTCTCTAGAGTAAAAACAATAGGTTAGAGGTTTCTTCAAGGACTTGTAATTAAGAACTTGAGATCCTGGAGACACCGCAATCCGGTGGGTTTGCACCAAGGGTATTTGCAGTCGTCAGGTTGATCAAATGCTTAGTGTAAACTCAGATTTGCTAATTTCTTAGGCTATGTACCTTGTCCTCAAGTTAATAAAGAAACCCGACTTTGCAAATTGCTATAGTGTCTCTTTTTTAGTTTTCTTTCATTTTCTCTCTTAACAAATATAAAATATCTGCGATATGCATGCTATTTTGTACGATTCTCATGTTTATTACACTCTAGCTACCCACCTTCAAGCTCATTAGGTTGTGCATGTCATAAATTGGGGTTTTCCATTAGTAGCTTCATTTATGAGTTATATGTAGTGGGAAAGGTTGGTTAGAGCCTCATGGATAAGACCTGGGTAGACTCATTCCTCATTGGGAGACATTCTCACTAGATTCGAAGGAATCCAGTTCAGAGGTCATTTCTATAGCTTTATAGTTAACTATGGAGACCCCATGGCTAGCCGTAAGACTCCAGAAGGCTAACCGGGAGTGTTTAGTAATTTACTAGTAAAGTTAAAGTGAAATGAAGCCTCCACTATCCAAACAACAAAAGACAAGGGGTCATATCAAAAGCATACAAATTCAAAATTCCCACCTTTTTTTTCAAAAAAAAGGGTAAAAATTAAGCAACCCCCTTTCTCCACTAAATCTAAAAGAAATATCCTTTTTTTACACAAAAAGTAAAAACGATTCCCTTCCAAACAACTAAAAACAATAGAACATCATAAACCCTTATATTTTATTCTCTCTTGATTTGATGCTTCACCTCACTTTACTTCAATTCACCATAAATCCAAACATGCAGGTGTCTTACTGCTACAAAGTTAGAAAGCAACTTTTCAATCTATTGTACAACGACTAACCGTTTGGCTAACCGTAGCTGACCGCGGGGTAGTTTTATGGCTAACTCGACAGAGTGGCGGCAAAATTTCAAAGTTTTTGAGAATCTCTCTCTCTCTCTCTCTCCTTTGGTGTCCAAGATTTGAGAATCTCTCATCATCAAGAACTCAAATTCAAATATGAGAAAGTGATGTGTTCAATTAGGAGAAGAAAATCTAAGAGAATTTTGAAGTGAGTTGAATTATGAGAAGATGAGACCTAAGTCAACTAGGAGATAAAGTCAAAGAAAGAGACAAAAATAAAGAAATCAAGCAAGAAAGAGATTCAAGACTCTTTTGGACATCCAAGATAGGCCCACATGCCTTGGATATCCACACACATGAAACTTCCCTATGTGCGCAATTATTCCCAATTTTCTCAGAGACAACAACTTGTAACAACTATGACTCTCAAACCAAGTATTGGATCGACTCAATCTACCTGTTGTTGGAAAGCTCTTTCGAGTAGGTATCCGTATATCCTAAGATTGCGTCAGTCAGAACTAGGATGAGGGAGATATGATCTCTGATAGTTTGTGATGGAATTTCAACTCCTGATTACAAATGTGTAAATGTAAAGGGGCCCACACATACATAGAGTTACACAAAAAGACTCTATCCTCGGCAAGAGATCATTTCAAATTTAAGTTGTTGCTAAGGATAAGAGGATTTCTTAGGGATCAAGCCAAAGAAGAAGAGTTCAAGTAGGAGACAAGTCTCTCACAAAAGAGAGTCCAAAAACTATAAAAGGGGATCCAAACAACCCATTGGACGTCCAACTGTCACTTCCCCCGAAATACAACCAGGGAACAATGTGAAAAAATAAATATAAATATAAAATTTCCCATATTTAATTCAACACAAACTTCCAAATATGGACCCACAAAATTTCAAACCATGGTGATTCATAATAAATCTTAAATTAAACATGCGGAAGCATTATACAATTGGTATCAAACATCGTTAACCAAAACCAACACATAACCAGCTAAACATTATTTTTCAAGTTTTCTTAATAATTATAAAATCAACTACTTCTCAATGGGTATACTTTTCCATTCCTAGGGGTAAAACAGTCCTTTCCAATTGAAATCTGAGCCCAAATTTCGAGAATCCTAAACCATGTCAAATTCATATTTTTTGAAGACTAGATTTTATGATTATCATTTCCCTCTTCTTCGTTGAGTCCACCAGAAGCCCAAAAAGATCATTTCCAGGCCCATCAAATTTGTCATTTAATTACAATTCCAAAAAATAGAGGCCAACAAAGGCCAATATAAACAAAATAGCAAGTTCTCAAAAGATAGTTAATTCCTAACCTAAAATGTTACATAATTCAAACACCCGAATGTCTAAACAACATCATCAGCGTGCCACTCAACTAGACGTTACGGTTCTCCGACTGCCTCCTTGGGATAACCGATAACAGGACCTGAGTACCAAAACAAGGGTCAAACACGACAGTTTGACAGATGAGTAAAAAGATAATACAACAATTGAAATTACCTTAGAAAAATATTTAAACCTGTTAAAATAATAGATTTCATAAAACAAAAGGATCATCTATTCAAATATATATGCAACTTAAAACAAGTAAGGTATCCAAGGAATTCGGGAAACAACCAATATGGCAACCACACGAAGCTAAGTCCTCTATCACCGAATTGACATGAGCATATCGGGATGTTAACCTCAGTCACCGAAGTGAGGAGATGCAACATAAGTAACATATACATAATAATAATACGGGACATGACCACGGTAGCGAATGGGGCATCGGGAACTACAGTAGTAATCTGCGGCATCGGGACAAGACCACGGTAATAACCAGGTAGCGAGATCCAAACTGCAATTGACAAGACGGGAGCTCCAAGTCATTGGAGCAGACCAATAAGGTTATCCAAGCTTAGTAGTGCCGACTCATGGGTCAAATCACATAAAACAAGGCATGTACAAAATTCATATGATGCACTACATAAACGGGCAGGATGGGGTGCTCCAAGGCACAAATATCATTTCAAACGGGAAGTGCATATCGGGATTAGCAAAATGCTACAGTTGCAAGTTCAGTATTTTCGGGAACGATAATCAAAATTCATGAAGTTCGGGACAAGTATCGGATTCGAAATTCGATCAAAGTGAATAGGTCTCGTATGTCAAATTTAATAAAAATTGGCACTCCTTGAGTTTGGAGACATTCCGGGCTCTTTATACACCTTAGGATTTTTAAAACTTCAAATCAAAGCTTGTGATTCAGTTTCTCTTTTCAAATGGGTGCTAAACAATGGTTACAAGTTTTTCCATCACAATAGGGTTCCTAACAAACACCTCTCAATCATATAAATATTTCATTTTTGCTCACAGAATAATCCCAGGTGAACAGTGATGGTCGCTCGAGCGGACAGGAATTCGCTCGAGCGATGAGCTCACTAGAATGGTTTTTTGGGAGGTTTGCTCGAGCGGATAACGGGTTCACTCGAGTGAACATATTGGCTCAAGTGAACATTAAGTTCACTCGAACTAACAAGTTTCTATGAGAGACTTGATACAATTCTGGGAGAGTTCGCTCGAGTGAACCTGTTCACTCGAACTAACAAGGTTCTGTGAGAGCTTCTGATGTGATTCTGGGAGTGTTCGCTCGAGCGAAGGAGAGTTCGCTCGAGCGAACTGTCTACTTGAATGGTTCGGAGCCTGTTCTGAACACTTCGCTCGAGTGACCACCAGGTTCGCTCGAGCGAACTGCCTAGAAATGGGTTCCGGGACAGTTCTGCTCCCTTCTTTTCCCCTCCTTACAACACCTTTGTGTCCCATTTATCATCAGCATGAGAGGATCAAGACCTCTTATAAACATTACTCAAAACTTCACATTAATACCTCCTTAATCATCAAATCAAACAATCTTCTTCCCCATCACATTCAACCACAAAAGAGAAGAGAAAATCCATAATCATAATGATTCATTTAAACTTCCATCAAGAAATAAATGAATGCTAACAACCACATTTCCAAAACATTGAATGAACTAATAAGACTCATTAATGTACATTTATTTCAAGTCAATGCAAATCAATAATACTATGAAATATATATTGAAATCATCAATGCATTTCATTAAAATCATTCAAAGCTCAAAATATCAAATCATCCACTTGCCTCAAGGTCTCTAACAAGCAATCCAAACTCTAAACAAGCTATCCAAGCCAAATGTCACAATCTCTACAAAAACCCCAAACAAACCTTAAAATGGGTCAAACAATGAAATAAGAAGAGAGAGCTCACAATAATGAAAATGGAGCTTCTCAAGGACTAGAAGAACACATATCTAAGAGATTAGGGAGAGAGCTTATTTGAAAGGTCTCCAAATGGAGAGAGCTAGCTCAAAGCAAGTCTTGGAGATGGTGGTTTTCTTAAAAAATGGTGTCAATGGGAAGCTCTCAAGATGGTGAGGAGGATGATGAAGTTCATTTCTCAATTTGTGCAAGGTTGGTGGTGTTTTGATGATGGAAAAGCAAGCGGGAGAAGAGAGACAAGGAAAACCCTAGGTTGGAAACAGTTGTGCTGGAAAGAGGGAAGGGAAGAGAGATGGGTTCTCTTATATAAGCAATGCAAGTGGGCTCCACTACTAGGAAACTCTGTGGGGTCAAAATCATGGCTTTCGGGACTTCAAATGAATTTGACGAAGAATGAAGAAATGATCATCGAAATTTCTAGTTTTCAAAAAATATATGTTTCGCAGGTTTCGGGAATATCAAATATTGGGTCCAGATTTAGTGTAAAAAGACTGTTTTGCCTCAATGCAATGGAAGTCGGGTTTCAGGATTCGGGATGGGAACGGGATCAACATGAAAGTTGTAGAGATTAACAAGATTAGTGAAACAGGATAAAAATACAAATCCAAAGAATCTCGAGTAATCCCCCAAGTAAACGCAAAGTTATAAAAGGAAACCCCAAAGGGCCCCACTAATCACAAAAGCACTCAAAATTCTCCAAAGTTATAACAAAGTTATTCTAAACCCAAACTAAACCAAAACACACTAAACACACTTAGAGCTAACACACGACTTAATCAACACTAATTGAGGTCACTCGGGTCGGGTTCTTATAAAATGTTATGTGCCTAACCAATACGCCAAAAGCCCTAGGACTAATGGAACGTGTCAAATTAAGTCTTATAACCATTTAGCACCATAACATAATTGGGGAGAATTATTATAAGGAATTATTAACACATGCTAACCATGGACCACGCCACTCAGACGTGACACCTCTCCCTTCGAGCATAAATGACTCATGCTTAAGGAGGAAGAGAGCTTTTCGGTGGTCACCTCTTCACATTTGGGCGAAGAACGTGCAATCCAAATGTTTGGGATCCAGGTGGTTGGATCCACATTTGTACATTGTTAGGTCTTTTTTAGCTTCCTTTGTTTGTGTGTCATTTTGTCTCACCTTAGACATGTTCACGGGAGATCTAGAGTATCTTAGGTGTTATCTTTCCCTTTATCCTGCAATTTACTTTGACTCATGTTACATTTTATTTTGTTGCATTTCATGCATGATATCGAGCACGCTGTCTAGTTTAGTTTTTTTTTTTTTTTTTTTTTTTTTTTTTTTTTTTTTTGAGGGGGTTGGGCACAAGTGTCCTTATTTTCAGTTTTTGTCCGGTTGAAGACATTAAACTTAGCACTTGTTGGAAGACAACCCAATGGACTATTGTTGCTACCGTTGTGCTAGATTGAGTTGTAATTCAGTTATGAGAGAAAATGAGAAAAATGCAATGGGCTATTTTTGCCAACGGCAGGGAGATTACAAAGAAGACTAATGGTTCGGGAACCGCTAAGTAAGACCGAAGAAATTTGATCCGAGATGGGTAAGCAACCCGTTTGGGAATCTGGCTTTAAAAGGCCATTTTAGGTGGGGTTTTTTTTTTCCGTTTTGGTCATTTTTTTAGGAAAAGAAGTTTGCAAAGAACTTGATGATTTGAAGATACTTGAATTCTTGAATTTCACAATTTTTGGAAGGATGTAAAATGAATATTCATTTTTTTCTGACAAATAAAGTCTATCAAAATATTACCAAACTTGGTTTTTCATGAAATCAAGTGTACATCTTTTCAAAGAATTTTGGATAAAAATCTTTAAATGTCATTTTTAGAGTTTTTCAGAAGAAAAATAGGACTACTTTCTGAAATTTGGCCATATGAGTTCTCCTATTTCATCGGTGTGGTTAGGCCAACCAAGACCAGTAAATTAACTTGGGCGAATAAAAAAAGGGTTGCCTATCGTTGGGACCATTGTGAATGAAAAAGAAAAAAAATCAAAGACGATGTACAAAACTTAAAATATGTGGAATACATATGATGTGGGTTTGCTCCCCATGTCTTGCATGATAAAGAAAGAATCACCTAAAAAAGAACCCTATTTGTTGAGAAAAAGAAAAGGGCGAGATGCATCTCATGGCCTTTGATAAAACAATAGTGTGGAAGCCGTCATAGTAGCATTAAAAGAAGACTTATATTTCCCCGAATCTAGGAGAGTTAGAGAATTTGAGCGAGAATTCTGTTTTCACGACATTACTATGGAAAGATTAATTTGATGTATACACTTACACTAGGCACAAAGTTTTGGTAAGATTTTGAGAAGTTTTTGAAGATAGAAACGTGAACTAGATTTTGAAAAGTCTAATCTTGATTATTCGAAAATTCGTAAATATTCAATTTGATTCAATATTCTTTCAAAAATCTTTCCTTTGGGTTTCTTTTTATTTCTAGAGCAAATAAATTTTGTGGGTATATTCACTGCAAACCCTCACGAGATACAACTCGTCCACCTGGAAGAACTTAGGGGCTTAAGGGCTTGATGCATGAGTTATATGCAGTCGAGAGTGCCAACAAAAGTGATGTCATTTTAGCTATTTTAGTTAAAGATACTAATGTTATGTACCTAACAAATGCCCCAAAAGCCCTAGGATTGCTGGAATGCGTCAAATTAAGTCTAATAACTATTTAAGACCATAACATACCACCCCGCTTCCACAGCCAACGTCCTCGGCTGCTCTCACTGTGGCGGCTGGTGTCCATTTTTCCCTCTTACGACAGCTCACACTTTGCTCCAGGTAGCTCTATCCACGACGGCTTTCACTCTGGCAGTAGGTAGCCTTTTTTTTATTTTTTTAGACGGCTTTCACTCAACTCTAGGTAGCCCTTTCCGTGACTTCAACCCGAGACGTAGAGGTTGGCTTTGATACCAAATGTTATATAGCCTAACCAATACGCGAAAAGCCCTAGGGCTGATGGAACACGTTAAATTAAGTCTTATGGCAATTTAGGACCATAACATAACTGGGGAGAATTTTTATAAGGAATTGTTGGCACGAGCTAACCATGGACCACGCCGCTCATACATGACACCTCACCCTTTGAGCATAAATGATTCATGCTCAAGCAAGCCTATGCAAACTCAAGAATTTATAAAGAGAGGACCAAGATCTTTCACAATAAAAACATTCTGCGAAAACCCTTTCGCCCTGAGCAAAAGGTCCTTTATAATTCTAGGCTTGAAACTTAGCTCCCATTGGACTGAACCTTTCATTAAAAAATAAGTGTTTCCATACGGTGCCGTTTAGATTTATAATCCTAAGGATGGCCAGACGTTCAAAGTCAATGGCCAAAGATTGAAGCCATTCTTGGAAATTGCACCAGCTGATGATAAAGAAATTCCTCTTGATGATCATGTCTACCAGAATTAGTTGGCCCTGGATCTGACAGTGGCCCATTGTTGTGCATATTATGTGTACTTAGTAGTTTAGGTTTCGTTATTTTCATCATTTTGTCTATCTTTGGACAGAGAGCAGCTCGAACATATCCCACGTGCTTTCTATACTTTACCCTCAATTACTTTTTATGTTTCGCATGTTTCATGTGTTCATTGCATATCATTCCTTCATACATCGAGGACGATGTTCAATAGGTTGGGGGGTGGGAACAAGCACACTTGTCCATCTTTAGACAAAATTTATACACAATTTGTTCTTGATTTTTAGGTTTTGAAAAAAAAAAAACTTTAATTTTGTTGGCTCTTGAGAAAAAGGAAATTTTGAGAAGATTTTATGAAACAAAGATACCTTAAACTTTGGAATTTTTGGTGCGTTGGGCAAATAAGAGAACAATGGTTTACTGTTTTATTTATGGAAGGAATTTTGGAAAAGTGTTGAATTTTGATCCCTCATTTTTACACAGTCTATATATGTTTTCAAAGTTTTTGAATTCCAGAGTTTTGATTTTTTTTTACGATTGAATTGAAAATATGATAGAAAACCGACCCTTGGTTTCACAGTTTCCTGGTTCATCTAGTTTTGTCGGCTACAGAGCAAGTGAATTAATTCGGGCACATGAAAAGGGTTGCCTATTGTTGGAGACCGTAGAAAAAATGAAAAAAAAAAAAAAAAACAAAAAAGAGAAAAAGAAATTCCTTGAAAAAAATAAAGAAAAAAAAATTATTACAGCCTTAAAAAAAAAACAGTAGTGCGAAAGCCATCATGGCTGCATTGAGAGGAATATTGTTTTTCTTTGCTAAGGTTAGGTGGCCCAGAATTTTGAATTGAAAATTTTTTTTCGCGAGAATCTTGGTGGATCATTTGAGGCTCATGTGTTTTTACGTATACAAACTATTTCACCGTGCACGATCAATTTAGCATGATTTCAAGAATTTTAGACCAAAAGATATGATTTGTGAACCGAATTTCAAATTTGTCTTTTGTCAAACCCCAATCCAGGATTACCCGATTAGTGTTTTCTTAGTGTGTGCTTAGTCATAAGTGGGTCTAGTTATCGTTGGGTTAGAATATGATTAGTTTTAGTTCTGGACATAGCTTTGAAAATTTTGAGAACGTTTTATGTTAGTTAGATACACTTAGGAATGCCTGGGTGTACGTGCAAGCATGGGAGGATCGTGTTGATTTTTGTATTAATCATAATTTTGATTTAATTTGAATGGTTTTATGATTATCTACAACTTTTGTTTTTAGCCAGTCCGTGTTTGAAGCCTAGAAACCCAAGTTTTGGCCCCAAAAGGGTAAAATTGTCTTTTCACACTCAAATCTGGACACACTTTTCGAAATCTCAAAACCGTGTCAAGTTTATATTTTTTGAAAATTAGATTTTTCGAGGATCATTTTATCCTTCTTCGGCAACTTCATCCGATGCCCGCAAGATCATGTTTTCATCGATACAAGAATTAGCACTATTGGGCCCCATTTGCAAGTACTTAATCACTTTACTCTTCTCCCTCTTTTCATTCCCAAAAATCCCTACAACTCTCATGACCTAGGGCTGAAAACCCTCTTTACTCTTCACTTTCTTCTCTTGAATGCATGAGCTAGAGACCTCCAAAAGAAATTCTAAGACTATCATCTTCTTCCTCTCATCCCAAGCTTTCCATTGATACTATTTTCTAGTGATTCCTAGTTGGACAAGCTCTCCATTTCCTTCCTTACTTCTTGTTGGAGCATCTCTAGGTAAGAGCTTCAACCCACCTCTTCAATGGAGTCCTTTTGACTCCTAAGGGTTTCATTTTTCTAGCTTTCCGCACCCATTTCGAAATGGGTTCCTTGTTTGCAAATTTGGGTGAGTTTTTGAATGGTTTTCATAGGGATTTTTGTAGTGTTGGCTTAGCTCTTGGATTAGTGTGCTTGAAGGAGAAAATTTGTTGGCATTTGGGCAAAGGCAAGTAATCTTTATGGGTTAAGGTTGCATGTTTGTTGTGGATTGCAAAGCTACTTTTGAAGTTTGCATACATTGTTACTAAGTTTCCATTTTATGTTTTTCTTAGACTCTCTTATGTGCTTTTCATTCAACTATATGTATTAGTGCTAAGTGTTTTTCTTAAACATCCACATTTCCATTTATTTGTGAGTATATGTTTTGTTTAAAAATTCTGGATTTGTTTTGTTTAGAATGAGAACGGAGTTATAATGTTATAGATTATGAGTTGAATGAGTTGGAAATGTGTGATTGATCCTTTGGAAAGCATGAAGGCTCAAGGATGTGCAGATGGTTTAGGAATGAGAAGGAAGGGAGAAGAAATCAAAAAATATGCAAAGAGGATGTCATGTCCGCGCGAGCGGAAGTTCGACCGCTCGAACAGACCTGGGCAGATTCCCGGTGGAGCTTTGTTTTCTTTCGTGGGTTCTTGGGAATTGAAAAACTAGACTATGTTGAAAGTTTTAACTTGACATTGTGCAATTGAAAATCCAAAATGTATTCTAACTTCAAGGACACCAATTCGTTTGATCTTTCCAACATTTGGTTTCAATTACACAAAGGTCAATTAATAGTCATAGCATATGCTTGATGGGCTTGGTATTTGAACTTCAGTTTTGATACAATAAATATCATCGTGTATTCATTTTAAATTTCAAGTAAAAACTCGTTTGAAGATTTGTTTCAAGAATCAATGGGGATCACTTATTAAGCTTGTTATGCATATAATTTATGCCTTTTGCTAGCGGCTCTTGTCTTGATTTGACAAGTGATCTTCCCCTAAATTTCGATCTATCTCGAATGCGTATTGTCGTGCTTTTGTACATTCATGAATTCAAGTGAACACCATTGAGCTTGGACTGCCCCTTCAGTTCGATCCACTGTTCGGGGGTCCTTAAACCTGTGGACTATCTGCATATTGGTCGTGTAGTATATTACACATCGTGTTGTGCTCCGGTTCCACGGCCAACCTCCCTGTCTACCTTGTGTAGCGTGGGAATCGTGTTTTGCATGTCGTGCTTGTTGTCGTAACCCCAGACCGGGTTACCAAGCAGGCCTAATCCGGGATCGGGACTAAGTTTGGATGATGAATGGTAGTCCATACTATGAATTTATTCCAACCAATACGTATACGAGCCAATAAAAAGATGTCACTCATATACGCGATTTCCCATAGGTGTCCGCCATGAGGATATCACAACAACACAAATATTTCTTTTAAGTGCGGAAACGTGTAGCAAATCTAATTCATACATTCATATCAAAGATAGCATGATTGATAACATATTTATAACAAGTATCAGAATGAGCAATGATCATTAGTGATTTCCCAAAAGTAAGTTAAGGTTTATACCAAAGATCATTTAATTACATTCCCAAAAATAGAGGCCAACAAAAGCCAATATAATCAAAGTGTGAATCCCAAAAGAATGATTAACCATAACCCAAAATATTACGCAACTCGGGCAACCGAATATCTAAACGACATCATCGGCATGCCACTCTACTAATTATTGTGGTTCTCCAACCGCCTCCTCGTGCTCCTCATTGGAATAACCAACGACTGGACCTGAGTACCAAAGTAAAGGAGTCAAACACAACGGTTTGGCAGGTGGGTGAAAAAATATAATCATAATTAAATTCACCTTGGAAATACATTTGAACCTATTAAAACAATAACTTTCATAAAACAGAATGATCATTTATTGGAAAACAATATGCAATATAAAATATGAAAGGTATCCAAGGAAATTGGGAAACAAGCAAGATGGCATCCACACGGAGCTCAGTTCTCTATCACCGAAGTGACAAGAGCATATCGGGATATTGACCTCAGTCACCAAAGTGAGGAGGTACAACAAAATTTACATATACATATATAATAATATGGAAAATGACCACGGTAGTGAACCGGGCATCGGGAACCAGTATCTGGACAAGACCACAGTAATAATCAGGTAGTGGGATTCAAACTGCAGCTGGCGGGACGGGAGGGGGATCTCCAAGTAGATGGATCAGACCAACAAGGTTATCCAAGCTTAGTGGTGCCGACTCATAAGTCAAATAACAGAAAGCTGTACAAAATACATATGATACACTTATATAAACGGGCGGCGCGGGATGCTCGAAGGCATAGATATCATTTCAAACAGAAAGTGCATATCGGGACTAGCAAAATGCTACAATTGCAATTTCAGTATTTTCGGGAGTGATAAATCATAAATCATGAATTTCGGAACAAGTATCGGGATTTAAAATCAGATCAAGTTGGATAAGGGTCCCGTATGTCGATTTCAACATAAACTTGGTACTCCTTGAGTTTGGATACATTCCGGGTTCCTTATATTCCTTGGTCATTTCAAAACATACGATGAATTTTCGTGACGTGATTTTTATTTTCAAATGAGTTCAAACAATGTTTTGTAAGTCTTCCCATCACAATAGGGTTCCCAACAAACATCTCTCAATCATTTAAACATTTCATTTTTTATCCCAAAGTAATCCCAGATGAACAATATCCATCGCTCGAGCGGACAAGAAGTTCGCTCGAGCGATGAGCTCTCTAGAATGATTTTCTGAGATGGTTCGCTCGAGCGGATAATAGGTTCGCTCAAGCGGACATGTTGGCTCGAGCGTACAATAAGTTCGCTCGAACTAACAAGTTTTTGTGAGGGTTCTGGGAGAGTTCGCTCGAGCGAACCCAACTCTGCTCGAGCGAACTGTCTACTAGAATGGTTCGGAACCTTTTCTGGACAGGTTGCTCGAACGACTTGTCAAGTTCTCCGAGTGAACTGTCCAGGAACTAATTCTGGGACAGTTCTGTTTCTTCCATTTTCCTCTTCTTATTGAGCTTCATGTATACACCTTAATGGGAGGCTCCAAAACCCCTTTCAAACATCATTGAAAACCACATCAAAGCTTCCATAATCATCAAATCAAACACCTTCTTCTCAATCACATTCAACCACAAAAGAGAAGAGAAATTCAACCTTCATAAGGATTCATTTTTAGCCTTAAACTAGAGTGAAATAAAGACCATACAAATTAAGATTTTCAAGAGTGAAATAAACCATCAAGATGCGTTCATGAGCATTTATTTCAAATTCAATGCAAGTCAATAAATAAGAATGAAATTGACAAATCAGCCACATTTCTCATAAAACTCAATAAATGCTCAAACTATCCAATCATCCACTTGCCTTGGGTCTCTAACAAGAAAATACAAACTCTAAACACAAATCCAAGACAAAGATCCAAGCTACAACAAAAACCCCAAATAAAGGCCTAAAATAGTCAAGACAATGAACAAGGAAGAAAAAAGCTTCCATAATACAAATGGAGCTTCTCTAAGGCTAAAAGAATACATATTTAGAAGATGAGGAGGGTTGCTTACTTGTAGGTTTGCCAAATGGGCAAGACTAGTTCAATGAGGATCTTGTGATGGGTGGCTTTCTCCAAAAAATGATATTAAGAGGTAGCTTTCAAGATGGTGAAAAGGATGATGACATCCATTTAACAAGTGATGCAAAGTTGGTGGTGATTTAGGGAAAGAGAGTAAGGAGAAGAGAAAAGCAAGAAAACCCTAGGTTGAGTTGCTTTTGAGCTGGAAAAGGGAAAAGGAGAAGAAGAGTTCCCTTATAAAGCAAATGGAGAGTGGGCTCCACTAGTAGCAATCTCATTGGGCTGAAATCATGGTTTCCGAGACCTCGGATGAAATCGATGAAGAAGGAAAAGTTGTTCGTCGAAATATCTAGTTATTAAAAAGTATATATTTTGTGGGTTTCGGGAATATCAAATTTTGGTTACAGATTTAGTGTAAAAAGATTGTTTTGCCCTTGAAGCTTGGAAGGTCGGGTTTCGAGATTTCGAACGGGAACAGAATTAACATGAACGTTGTAGGGATCAATGAGATGAGTAAAACGGAACAAAGTAAAAATCAATAAAATCTCGGAGAATCCCCCAAGTACATGCAAGGTCATAAAAGGAATCCCCAGAGGGCCCCACTAATCACAAAGGCACTCAAAATTTTTCAAGGCTATAAAAAAGCTATTCTAAACCCAAATAAACCAAAATACACTAATCACACTTAAGACTAACACATGACTTAATTATCACTAATCAATTTCTCTCGGGTCAGGGTCTTACACTTGTCGTGTGTGCTTACTCTTGTCATCATGTATAATAGAGAATGGATGGGCTCAATGTGGATTAATTATTCATGATATTATATGTATTCATGCTAGCTTGCTCATTAGAAATGTATTTTTAGTCATGAATCTTTTAAATTCAGTAAGTGGTTTTAACATTGTTTCTTTCAATCTTTAATTAAACTATGTTTTGGTGCCCAGGTACAGGCGACGTTGCCTTTGAGGAGGAGCATCCGGATGAGGCTGTTGAGCCATCCCTTGCTCGAGAGTGGTAGCCCGACGACGTCAACTAGACGTCAAGGGAGATTATCAGATTCGCTTCATTTTGTCTTGGGTGTTCTTTTGAAAATTTGAAAATGTATTGGCCTTTATTGGTCTCTTATTGAGATTTAACAAAACTTAACTTACTTTTAGATTAACTTTAAAACTTGAAACATGTTGGGAATGCTATGTTATATTTTCTCCTTCTGATATTATGTCTTGATGTTATTACCCATGCACTTGAAAATATTATTCATGTTTTGTCTTAATGTGATTTACTACATACTTCCGCAAACTTGATCGTGTGAGTTAGTCTCCCGTGTCTCGGGATCCTCACCGCAGGAACTTGTGGGGGGAAATTCACTGTGAGGCCCGTCGCGACAGTTCGACTAAAGACATTAAACTTAGCGCTTGTTAGGAGGCAATCCAATGGACTATTGTTGCTACCGTTGTGCTAGATTGAGTTGTAATTCAGTTATAAGAGAAAATGAAAAAAATGCAATGGGCTATTTTTTCCATTAGCAAGGAGATTACAAAGAAGACTGATGGTTCAGGAACCGCTAAGTAAGAACAAAGAAATTTGGTCCGAGATGGGTAAGCAACCCGTTTGGGAATCTAGCGTTAAAAGACCAATTTAGATGTTTCTTTTTTGTTTTGGTCATGTTTTTAGGAAAAGAAAGTTTTCAAAGAACTTGATGATTTGAAGATACTTAGAATTCTTGAATTTCAGAATTTTTGGAAGGATGTAAAATGAATGTTCAACTTTTTCTGAAAAATAAAATCTATCAAAAGATTACCAAACTTGGTTTTTGATGAAATCAAGTGTACATCTTTTCAAAGAATTTTGAATAAAAACCTTTAAATGTCGTTTTTATAGTTTTTCTAGAAAAAAAATAGGATGACTATATGAAATTTGGCCTTATGAGTTCTCATATTTCATCGGTGTGGTTAGGACAACCAAGACCAGTGAATTAATTCAGGCAAATTAGAAAGGGTTGCCTATTGTGGGGACCGTTGTGAATGAAAAATAAAAAAATCAAGAATGTACAAACTTGAAATAGGTGAAATACATATGATGTTGGTTTACTCCCTATGTCTTGTATGTTAAAGAAAAAATTACCTCAAAAGAACACTATTTCTTGAGAAAAAGAAAAAGGAGAGATGCATCTCTCGGTCTTTAAAAAAATAATAGTGCAAAAGCCGTGATAGTAGCCTTAGAAAACCTATATTTTCTCGAATCTAGGAGAGTTACAGAATTTGATGGAGAATTCTGTTTTCACGACATTACTATGGAAAGATTAATTTGATGTATACGCTTACACCAGGCACAAAGTTTTGGTAAGATTTTGAGAAGGTTTTGAAAATAGAAATGTGAACCGGATTTTGAAAAGTCTAAAATCTTGATTATTCGTAAATATCCAATTTGATTCAGTATTCTTTCGAAAAACTTTCCTTTGTTTTTCTTTTTGTTTCTACAGTAAATAAATTTTGTGGGTATATTCTGCTGGAAATTTTCATAATCTTTTTGTAGCCTATTAACATGATATCCTCCATCCCACATCGGATATGGTTATAAAGAGGATGTCATTTATATATGATTCTTTGGAAAACCTTATTGTCTTAGTATGAAGTGTTTGGACCTGAACTTAGGCTTGGAGCTTTTTAATGGGTCTTTATTTTGGGCTTTATTGGGCTCAACTTGGGTTGACCCAATCCCATTCCGGGATGAGTTAGGATTCTTTTAGGCCCAATGTTTGATTGGACAACAAGGTAGTTTTTTACTGCCATGTGGCAGTTGTTGTCCTGATAACGAATGCCCCCCTTTCATACTTCCGCAACTCTTCCGAAGAGCACTATTGGACATCTTCCAACGGTCTCATCTTTGTGGATACATCTCATCAAAGCACCTCATCAAAGCCTTTAAATTCTATCGCCATCCCCACTCTTGAATAGACTACTAATGATCTCATCTAGCCCATCTAAGACTTCATTATCTCTTCCAGCAAATCTAACAATTATTCTGGTGGTCTCATCGACCCATCTAGCCATTAATCTTCAAGTGTTCTGGGTTGACCATTGGTGATCAACAAGTTGGTCTTGGTACTGCAAACTATAGTCCAACATTCTGGGCCTGTTTTATTTTGGAGACAAATTTGCTGGTAACCCATTTTGCATACATTTATCTGGTGTGGGGGCATTTATTGCCTTAAGGAGAGAGTGACCCGCGACTCAGGCAATCCATCCAATCAAAGCCTATTATCATTGATAATTATCTTCTAACATATTCACTACAAATCCTCATGAGGCACCACTCGTCCACCGGGAAGAACTTAGGGGTTTAAGGGCTTGATGCATGAGCTAAATGCAGTCAAAAGTGCCAGCAAAAGTGACGTCATTTTAGTTATGTTAGTTTGTTTTGCTCATTTGCATTAGTTAGGTTAGGTTAACTTTCTACTATCGACCGCATATTATGCTAAGGGGCTAGAAAGAAGCTGGTTCGTTGTGTGATAAGTTCAAGAAATTGACATTTTTATGGGACGTGATTAATTTTAATTTCAGACTTTTTTCAGTAGATCAATATGTACAGGCTCTATTTAGGCTAGTCATAGTTTTTATTAGGACATGTTCAAATAAATACTCCCTATTTATAACAAAGCCTTTAGTTAACTAGGTATGAGTTCATGAGTTGTGCTTAGGTCGAGATAGGTCTAATAATGGGTCAATGTCATGTAAGCATGCATGCCAAACACTACACAATGCATCCTCGCTCAACTAATCCTAATGATTAGGCTACTAAGCCCAATTCCACCCATTCTAATCCCTCAACTAGTCTAAAGATATCAAAAATATTAAACCTGCTGATTTAACCTAGATTAGATTAAATAGCAGTTAATCCCTAGTTAAGGCAAGGGGTGTTACAAACTTGGCTCACTCCGGGCATGAATACCCTTATCCATCCCTGGCCACTCAGCCTGCCCGATGTGCAATTCG
This sequence comes from Camphora micrantha, assembly GCA_003546025.1. Classification (NCBI taxonomy): domain Eukaryota; kingdom Viridiplantae; phylum Streptophyta; class Magnoliopsida; order Laurales; family Lauraceae; genus Camphora; species Camphora micrantha. The sequence goes on along the minus strand of QPKB01000007.1, from coordinate 23,030,003 downwards.
TGTGGAGTGTGGACGTTCCGTGGCGGAACAAAGTCCTTGAATGATAAAGACATCGTTCGTTGCTTCGTGCAGATAGCGGAGAGACAATTGGGCACATGTCGCATCATTGCACCAGATCTATCAGACGTGGCACAAAACGCACTACTCTTTCTCGGAAATGCCCAAGTTTTAATAGCATTTCTTATCATCCCTCTTATTTTGCCTCTCAATTCTCAATTTTTCAAAGAAGGAGGAAGAAGAAGAAGAAACAGCAAAGATGGGAAAGCAACCAGAGGATACAGAAGCAGCAGCTCATGATGATGATGAGATCACCCATGCAACATCCGCCTTCAAGCTCGTCGGCTACTCCAACTTCATCCGCTCCAATCCTCGGTCCGATCGCTTTCCCGTCTTCCGCTTCCACCACATCGAGTTCTGGACCTCCGACGCCACCAATGCCTCCCGCCGCTTCTCCTGGGGACTCGGAATGCCCATCGTCGCCAAATCCGACCTCTCCACCGGCAACTCCCTCCACGCCTCGTACCTCCTCCAGTCCTCCCACCTCCGCCTCCTTTTCTCCGCCCCCTACTCCCAAAACCCCAATTACCCCCAAAACCACGATCCTGCCCCAGCCATCCCCTCCTTCTCCGTACTCGCCGCGCACAGCTTCATCGCGGCCCACGGCCTCGCCGTCCGCGCCGTCGCCGTCAAGGTCGCCGACGCTGGCGACGCCTTCCATGCCAGCCTCGCCCACGGCGCCGTCCCGGCGGCGGAGCCGGTGGAGCTCGGCCGCGGGTGCCGGATGTCGGAGGTCCGGCTTTATGGGGATGTTGTGCTGAGGTACGTGAGCTTTGGGGAGGAAGAGGAATCAGAATTAGAAGAGTTAGGGTTTCTGCCCGGGTTTGAGAAAGTGGAGGAATCCTATCCGTTGGATTTCGGGATCCGACGGCTGGATCATGCTGTGGGGAACGTGACGAGCTTGGCGGAGGCGGTCGAGTACGTGAAGGGTTTTACCGGGTTTCACGAGTTCGCTGAGTTCACGGCGGAGGACGTGGGGACGGCCGAGTCGGGGCTCAACTCGGTCGTGCTGGCGAATAATGACGAGATGGTTCTCCTGCCAATGAACGAGCCTGTTTTTGGTAAGCAGCAGCAACGAACGCCTCCACCTCACGCGACTTTGTTTTCTTTTTGATAGGATTTTCTATACGTATCCATCTGTGGGGCCACTTTGAAATCACGATGTCAGTGGCCCACAAAAAATGGTGGGCAGGGCAGTTATTTATTTTGAACGGTTGGATTTTTATTGACTGAGCCCTGAAGAGAGAGAGAGAGCAGCACCACCAAAAATGCCCACATGATCATCTTTCATTTGAGATGGAGTAATATTGGCGATTGGATTGATTGATATCATATGCCTAGAAAATGTAGTTTTTGTCCTGATCACATAGGTGGATTGGATAGGATATCACTCTGATCAATGATTGGAGTGGAGTGAAATTTGAGGTGAATCTGGTGATTACTAAATTTAAATTGATTGCATTTTCTTTTTGGGCATGTTAATTTCTGAAGTTTCACTTTTAAAATAGTTTTCCACCTAATTAGCATTCTTTTTTTGGTTTTCTGGGTGCAAAATTTAGACTGAACGTTTTTCATGTAATCAATTTGTTAATGTTTCTGGTGCTGACTATCTGATAAGAGGTAGATGGAGTGCTATTCAAATAAATTAGAGAGAGAGAGAGGGGTAAATGGAATGTGGGATTTGCCTTTTGTTTTCTGTACATAACCAATAATCTCAAGTAAATTAGAAACTTTTGAGTGCTAGTTTGCTTGCTCGGTATTGGATTTCTAGGATTTGCAGCGAAGTCAGTTGGGAGCAAAGGAACCAGAGATGTGAAGAATGAAGGATATGAGGTGGGGATGTACATAGGAATATTTCCGCAAAGTGGCCCCAAGTTAATTGAGTTGTGAACCTTGGATGTGGGGCCCATCTGGATGCGCGCAAATCAATCGGGTGGGTGGGAATTCGTGGGTCAGATTAAGGATTAGCAGATGGGCATCATATGGGCACAGTATGACGGCTCCAAAGTGTAATGGTTTCATTAGTGTTTATTAGCTATTACAAATTGGGGCTTTTAATCACGGTTACAATCATAGGATTGTGCCCATGTGCAAATCAATGGGGTGGGTGGTCAAAACTGTCCCCATATCCAAATGGCTCCAATGGAACGATCACCCTTCCTTTGGCCCAAGAAGTTGATCATAGGTATTCCATTGTAGATCTCCATCCTTGACTGTTCACTCTTACCTTTTCCATCAAAAGGAAAAAACCCTCTTACAAATTCCTAGAAACTCGAGAAATTTGCCATTCTGGCTTGAATGTCATTTTGACAAATATCACTTGGGTTGTAGTGATCTTCACTGCCATTTTGATCTGCATGACCATTAGGATACAAGTAATATAAACATGTAGATCACTTCAAATCTACAAATGATATTTAAGCCACCTACATGTTGGGATTCTTGCTCAGCTGTATAGCTACTTTGGAAACATCACCTAGAGTTACAATATTATATATAATCTGCATGTTTAAAGATTATTATGCATCTTTTATCTAATGAAACACGATGTAGAATATAATGGTAATTTGGTGTATCTTGTTTCTGAATTTAGGAATTCAGTTTGATAGCTGTTTCTAACAGGTACGAAGAGAAAGAGTCAGATACAGACATTTCTAGAGCACAATGAGGGGCCGGGACTGCAGCACCTGGCGCTTGTTAGTGAGGATATATTCAGGACTCTGAGGGAGATGAGGAAGAGGAGTTGCGTTGGGGGGTTTGAGTTCATGCCGTCGCCTCCACCGACATATTACAAGAATCTGAAGAATAGGGCTGGAAATGTGCTGACCGAAGAGCAAATAAAAGAATGTGAAGAGTTGGGCATCTTGGTGGATAGGGATGATCAAGGAGTGTTGTTGCAGATCTTTACTAAGCCTGTTGGAGATCGGTAAGACTCACTAGAATGGCCTTGTTTTATAAGTAGTCAATGAATGAAAAGAAAATGTCATTGAAGAAACATCTCTCCACAAACCTTTTTAGCTACATTTCCCTTTTGACAAAATAACAGTTTGGTTTTCAGTCAACAATGGAGTCCAGGTTTGTTTAGAGAGGTTTCTCCTGTGACATTCTCTTATTTCAGTCTCCAAACATGGCATTAGAAGTTCAATTGGAGAAGTGTTTTATTAGGTTAAATGGCAAAGAGCCCTTTTATTTGCTTTACCTTTATCTTGTCTTTTAACTTTTAATACATGAGCTGAGGCATAGGTGAGACTGGAGATAGAATCCTAGAGCTGTGGGTGTTATCCAGACTTTGAACTTCAGAACTCGCAACTGAATCATTTTCCTGTGCTAGATGTAATCAAGTTATTTATGATAGATCTCAGGACTGAACTTCAGGCTGTTGATAATGGCAGCATGGGCTTACCCTGGCCCATTCTGAGCCCAACACATTGGCATCATACAGAGGCTGTCAATGGACAAGACATGGGAAGATCTTAGATTTTCAATTGGCCTGGCCCAAGGCCTTATCTGATCAAATTGTAAATCCAAGCCTAAGAAACCCATTTTTACAGCTTGTTCCATGGTTTTAAAAATTGGTCTATTTGCACATGACTCTCTCTCCATATTTATTGTGGTTTTTTTTTTTTTTTTTTTTTTTTTTTTTTTTTGAAGAAGTGTGTGGGATGCTTGGATCTTGAAAAAAGTCAGTTTCAATAATACAAAGGTTGAGACATAAACAATAAAGCTCAAATCTAAATGTGGACACCCATGACCAAGGATCAACGTAGCTGTTAGAGTGGATGTAGTGGCCAAGACCCAAAATGCTACATGGCAGGAAATAGGTAACAGCGCATCACTGTAAATCGAAAGAGTGGTCAAAATTTTGAAAAGTGTCCAAAAAATAGATAATTGGAAAATGTAAGAATTAAAATTTTTTTAATTAGTAACTAAGATAGAGGGTGATAGCACTCCCCTCATAGCTGTATTGACCTAATTTTTCTAATGTATTCATGTCGATTATCTATACCAAGTTAAAAACTAATAAAAACTAATAAAATGCTTATAATCAAACAGTGTCAACAAGATATCATCACCATTAGCTGAACTCATGTTGCAACAACTGAATACTCCGATGATCCATTAAATAACTTGAGTTGTATCAATGTTGGGAATGTCCTATTCAGAGAATTTGCTACTCAAATCAATGATGATTGTAGTTGAAGGCATGAGAAATGTAGCAATATGTAATGAATGTTTTTTGTTCAATTTGTTTCATAGTTGAGTGATTAGTCCCATGTTATTTCCAAAAGAATGCAGCTAACATGACATGGAATTGTTTTTTGCAGGCCTACCATATTTATAGAGATAATACAAAGGATTGGATGTATGGTCAAGGATGAGGAAGGGAATACATACCAAAAGGGTGGTTGTGGAGGATTTGGGAAGGGAAATTTCTCTGAACTATTCAAGTCCATAGAAGAGTATGAGAAGACTCTGGAAGCCAAAGCCAAAGTAGATATTGTCGTTGCTTGAAGGCTTGCTTTTCTTCTCTTTTCTATGTTATTATATAATTTAAAGTGCTGTTTGCTTGTTTTCCCTTCTCTATTATATCAAACTAAAAGGGCATTGTATTTAGGTTATTGAGGATCTTTTGCTGATACCAGGCTGCGGGCTTCATTTATAGCATGTAGGGCCCTATCATTCTCACATCCAACCTGTCCATGATGCAAGCCCCGGCTGTATATTTTGACTGACCAAGTTTTCCCAAACGTAGGATTTGGACACTTCTAATCCATCTGTTGTAATGCACACAACTCTCTCATAAATCAAACATCTAAACAACCCAAGTTTCACTGGCACAATTAAATTGCCTATCTCTAAGTTTCTGTAACAAATCACACATCCAAAAGACCCAAATTCCCCAGACCGGCACGTTCTATAGTGACATGGTGCACTCCCATTATGGAAGAAGGCCAGGGATAAAGTCCATAAAGATCAGCTAACAATTGTTTCCTAATAAAGAAAGAATGGGGAGAAGCCAAAATTCAAAGTAAATTACCACTCTGGCATCCAGCAGCTGTTGTGTGGATGCCCGAGTTTGAATCCCATATAAAGTAAACAAAAAACAAAAACCCAACCATTATTGCAAAATACTCTGCAGCTTGTTCTATTTCGAGCATGTTTTGAACAGGCGTTCTGGTGTGTCTTTTTTTAGCTTTATGTTCCTTTCCCTCACTATTTATGGATGTGTGCTGCTGATAGTCAAGTAAACTGCTGCCTTAAAAGAGCCTAAGTAGTTTCTCTTGTGCTTTCAGAGTTGCCACTATCCTTAAGCAGCAGTTTTAAGAGATTTTAAGAATAATGCTATCATCAATCAACGAAATCTGATAAAACGTGTAGAGGTGGATATGTCAGATAGAAACGTATTCACTTTACTATTTCCCTCTTTCAATTTATTGATTAGCAGTTGATGTGGGTGATTATTGCAAATAAGTGGTTCACAAAACCCTCTTAATTATTTGGCCAGATTTAGTGGCCACCGCAAACACCATGTGCCTTCCACTGAGATAATCATTGTTTCATGACCCACAGTGGTCACTAACTTTTAATATATGGTCTCCAAAGGCCAATATAACCTGGCATACGAACTCACTCCATTTTTTGAGCCAAATGGATCATCGAAACATGGGAAACTGGGTCCCATGTGTACTGATTTCTGACTCAGGAAACTTTTAGTTGCTGAAGGGGAGGACCCTATAAAACTCATTCTTGGGTTGGCAGTAGTTTGGATCCTCTACAAGCAGGTTCTTGGAGTTCTCTCTAGAGCAAAAGTGCAATGGACAACCTGGGGCCTGACAAGGGTAGGAAGATGGCAATTAGTGAGCTGTTACAGTGAGAAATTAGTAATTGATGAGATCCATTATGATGGCCCAAAATATACCTGATCATTATTTCCTTTAGGCTAATCTTAAACCCAAATAAATGATCTAAGCAAATACAGAGAAACTATTAGAAATTGGACAATTCGTACCTCAATCTAACGACTTTGATGATCTTCCAATCACCAAGATTATGGAAAGGCAGCCACAATAGATATCATGAAATCATTAAAACGAAAAAAAAAAGTTTCGAAGAAATTTTAATAGAAATATCTGCTAGTAACATTCATGGTTCCCTGTACGTAAAATTTTCATGGGCCCTCGCACTACTGGCTCAAACTTGAGGGTAAGCGGGCCCCTCTTCTAATGAAGTGGGCTGAGAATGAAATATTGCTGTTTACGTGTACGAGTCTATAACCAGATGAGTTTCATATGCGTTGTGTGGTGATCTCAACGTCGATGACAAGGAATATGACTCAAGCCAATCACATTCGAAGCCACAAATCTGATACCAGACCATTTTGTCATTACTGGAGAAGAGAAAGCTAAACAGCCTACTCCACCCTCATAAACAGATGAGTCCGGAAACTTCAAGGCTTCCCGTGCTCAAAATAAAATTCTAAACCATTTAAAATAAATTTTTACTACTCGCTAGATAATTAAGACCATCTTCGGAATATTCACATACAAATTACATGAATGGATTATTATATATATATATATAATATATATAAAAAACTTTCGAAGTGCTTTATAATGATTAATCTGATGGTTGTAGAACAGATCCTATCAGACCATACACGATAAAGATGGGGTTTTTTTTTTTTTTTTTTCTTTTTTTTTAATTCAAACATAAGCAATATATTCATGCAATACATACAATCACTAGCCAAATGCAAACTTGCTACATAAACCGAAGCTTAAAACAAAGAGAAATCAGAGAGCCCAAATCCAAGACGAAAAAACAAATATGGCCGCACTAAGCTGGTGACAGATTGCTCAAGAGCCTCATAATCGAAACCTATATCGGTGGGGAGAGCTATGGATGGCTAACCTTAAAATGTCAACAATAACACATTTGTTTTGTATGGACATCACATACACTCCTTTTAAGTATACAAGGGATGAGAAGTGAAAAATATATTTAAAAAAATAATGAAAGTGGCTCAAAACCACTTAGCCAGAGAAAAAGTGGGTCAAAACCAACAAATGCCTCACAAGTGGATCACCCAATGGCATACCAGGGATTGATGGTGTGGTGCATCCAACACCACAGGTAGAGATGGCTAAGCATTGTTATTTAGGGAGTTTTACAGTTTACACTCCTGCAACATCCAGGCAATCTAATCTTTCTTGAGTGTGCTATTAAGATTTATCATATTCTCATACTTGTACATGCTTAGCATATTCATGTCAGACCGATACAACACTCATACTGGTTATCAATGCTGTAGCCACCATACTTTACGGTACAAGTTTATCATATCCTTCCATGCAAGTTCATTATTTAACATGACATTTCATATAATGGTTGGGATGGGACAGCCGCATTGGTATTGATGCACAGAATTTTCGAAAATGCACAACATATCCCTGTTCCCTGTATCCATGTCTATATAACCATATCCACATCGGGGCCATCATGAATTAAAATACAGTAACGTGTATGATGGACAATAACACCTTTGGTGCAGACAGCAATGAACACAGTATCCAGTCACTGAGCTACCTAATTGATAAGCACAGACCAAAGATCACTGTGATGGTAACTTCAGAGGCATAGCCATACAATCCATGGTAAGCTTTTAAGGATTCAGAGAAGTGTAAGTTCTTAATTGATCAGCATAATGTTTGATCAGTATGGTCATACCGAACAAGTCATAAAGAAGTTGCAACTAGCCTCAGCTAAGCAGAGCATATGCCATAGGATTTGACAAAAATGGTGATTCATCTCATATAATTTTCGAGAAAAAGGTATGTATAAAAATTACAAGGTTGCATTTGAGAATCTATGTTCTTGTGGGACATGATAGACTGAAAATGTAAGCATGGTACCTCTGTACATACCAGCACTGCATGATACACCAACAATGAATACATGGTCAGTAGAGATGACCAATGTCCTCTATCAATCACAAAGCCGACGCATATGCATCATTCTTCAGCTACACACATAACCAGCAGGCATCCGTGAAACAGCAGAGCAAACAACAAATCCAACCACAACAAATGAAGAAAAGCCTGTGTGCGTTAAAAGCATTTAGTCCTTGCAACCTCTTTTTCCACCATTTGATAGTAAAAACTGAAAGAGAATCAAGGAAAGAAGAATTATAAGATTTACAGCACTGGACCTAGAGATTCTACAGAAGTACATGGGTTGGCTAGCAAGATTATCAATTTGATGAGCCCCACCATGAAATTGTGGCCTGCAATAAGGAAGTTATACGAGTAACAGCGATGCCACTTCTGCAGCAAGAGCAAAGCTCTGTTGGGTTCATTTATTTATCATGGTCCATCCATTGAAGGGCTCAATCTAATAAACAGCATTGATCATCAAACAATGGGCTCCAGCAGTAGAGAGTTAAGGCTACAATTCACCATACATTTTTCTCTGGCTAAGGATTTCTTCAACAGGTGACAACAGATTGCCCCCATTGTCACATGCGCGAGTTTTTTTTTTTTGACTAGACTACACAACATACCTGCAGGGACCATGTGTAGTTCAGGCAATTTTTTGCCTTAGACACCATGCAATGATCTTACATTCCATGCGTAAGTGGATCCTCCTCATCCTGTGGATTCTCAAGAGCAATTACATGCTTCTTGAAAAAGGTCGCTGCCTCTTCCCTTTGTTCCAGTTGTCCAAGCTTGTCAAAGACAATAGCCATCAAGTAAAAGGCTTCTGCAGCAAGTTCATGATACTGCACATATAATTGTAATCACTACTATCATCGATCATAATAAATATGACAACCAAATTAGCGTATATACATGTTATCAATCAGAAAGTTCCACACCTCTAAAGTTTCCAGCTCGCTTGCAGCTTGCCTTAATGGATCCAACACGATTTCAGGATCTTCAGATACTGATGGGAGGTTCAATGAACAATAGGAAGAACTCATCTCATTCAGGAATTACTGAAATTCAATTTATCCAACAAAATAGGGCAATACATATATAATAAAGAATGATGCATTAACCAAGTATCAAGGAAATTTCACAAAAATGCCACTCTCCATGACCATTTCCATGCGGTTCACTCATGTGGGTATGCCTGCCACACCTGCACCTTTAAATGTATTTGGGCAGACCCATCACAAATAACCTGATCCAAAGGTGAAGTTGCTCCTCTCATAAAATAAGCTTCATATGTACAAAACCTAACTGACAGAAGAGAAAAGCACATAAGCACTAAAATGTACATACATTGCCCACCCAACAACAATCGCCCTATCATTAGATATGTGATCTACATGGTGTGCCTCACATGGAGCCCTATCATTAGATACGTGATCTACATGGTGTGCCTCACATGGCTTTGATATGGTGTTTGTGATAACACCCACAGTTTTAAATTCCAGTGCCAGTTTTCGTGCCAATCGAGGCCGGGATGAGTCCATGCTTGGTAAGGTCGTGCCAATAGGCCGGGATGAGTCCATGCTTGGTAAGGCCGCGGAGGTCATAAAAAGAGTAAAAAAATTCTAAAAAATAGAAATAAATAAATAAAAATGTGAAAGTTAAGCTACTTAAGTAGTACCATAACTCAAGCATAGTGATGTTTAGCATTATTGAGCATTGAGTCGCCGACAGTGTAACATATAAATATGATTGCTAGTTTATATGGATAAATGACATAAATAACCTTTTAAGCTTAGCAAATGTCACTAACTCAAGTTACTTCAGTGGGACCTACCTGGATGCATGAAGACTAAGGAAGAATGGCAATTGAAACGCTTGAATGTGGATTAGAAAATATGTAATATCAAGCCATTTAAATGATATAGCATTTGGTTTTCATTGCTTATGTAATATCAAGCCATTCAAATATCCTAAACTTTGGTATTTTGTCCTCAAAGGGGAAAAATTGCCTTTTTATCTTTTAACTAAGTGGATAATTTATTTGAGTTTTTATTAGGGTTAAATTGGTAAAACAAAAGGTTGGAGAGTTCAGGTTTTTTTTTTTCTGTTATAGTTTGATTGTCAGTAAAAGGAAATTTTAGTAAAAAAAAAAAATAAAAGAGGTTGTTTGAAAATATAGTGGGCCTCTTTGTGAGAAACTTTTTCGGAGAATGATGGTTGTATTCATGTCGTATCACAATAACTTGATTCTTTTGACAAACAAGGGATTTGATCTCATGCATTCTAAGTCAAATGCCCTTGCCCGTACCAAGTGCGTCTTGAACACGCTAAATCGTATAGAAAGAGTATCTCCTTCCAGCACAAACCCATTACTGGTGCTCGCCCCGAACCGGATCCGTCCAGCACCAAGTCGACCCAGTGTTGACCGGGATTGTAAAACAAGGATACACCTCCAAAAGTGCGGCCAAGGAAAAGCCAGAATGGAAAGAGTGGCTAGTGAAAATAGTAAAACCTGTGTCATCAGCCGCCGTCATTCATCAAGTACTAGCATATTATATTCTTTCGGTACTTTTTTTCATTTTATTTCTCTTCCTCTTTACAATACTAAAAGTAGTTGTCCCTTATGACTTATGAATTAAGGCAGAGAAGATAAGACCATGAATTGGAAGACCAGGACAACTGCACCAAAAATTCAGCTTGATTTACCAAGGGTGTGGCAGGACAAGCAGAGTCAAAGTAAAGTCTTGTCCAGCTCCAGCCTGTGAAGTGGACTCTATATAATCATATACATGGCCACCTTATGGGCCCACCTGGATGCATGTCAATTGACTGGTTAGAGGGATGAAACCTCTATGCATGGTTAGGAATGCCACAAAAATCAACTAGATCAGATTGCTGCTTTTGCTTTTAATTTTTAGGGCCCCAGAGCTGAACAGTGAAAACAAATGAAATACAGGGCATTTCATTTCAACAGTAACATATCAGATGAGTGCCAATTTGAGTGATAAACTTCATATGAGAGTCAATTTGAGTGTGTAAGGGGTGAATTGATCATAGGTAGGTGCAGGTAGACCCCACTAAGCTCTGCGTATAGTTCAATTTAGGGCAATCTATCGTAAGAAATCTTGCGACTTAAAAGATATAGAACATAATATTTATATTTATGGTACCTGTTTGCCACAGGTTTAATATTTGACATGCTTTTGTAGTATTCTTTCTCCCCCTCAAAGGCTATTCCTATCTGCAATTAGTCTTAAGGTGAAACAAGCCCACTTAAAATACAAGTATCTTTAAAATAGCAGGGTTATAGCTGCAATTCATATCCAGCTGTATCCGATAACAGTAGGTATATCACAGGTATTCAGACCGTAGCAAAAAGGCTGACACTGAATAAATGAAAAGACGTGATTGCTCAAGCATTATTCTGTTTAAGGTTATAAGACATGTATTGGACATAGAAGCTATTTCTTTTTCTCGTTAAAAGCAAGCATGCACCACTGTGTATTTAGATATTGTTCCTTTTATTTTTTCCTTCTCTACCATCGATATCTTGTTTAAAACTAAGTATACCGGTTCTTTTGCTTAAAATTCCTATGATTGAGAGGGCCAGAACGTTTGATTAGCTGACTGACAAAACTAAGAATTCTGCAAGTCTCTTGCATGATTAACAGCCCCAGGTTTTCGATCAGCTGATCTCCACTTCGTAAGAATTTTCAGAGTTTCCATGCTTATGTAGGTCCTCTCATTGGATATTGACATATGTGCAGCTATTGACACATTTATAATAATAGAATACAGGAAGCTTGTAATCAACAGGATTATCTCACAACAGTCCAAAATCAAGTTTCAGAATTTTCCAGCCCAGGCCTGTTCATTTAGAAAATCAGAATTGATTATACCCCAAAAAATGTCAGGATCCGCAAGTTTTCAGGGGCAGGCAGGCAGTCCTTAAGCTTGGAATGGCCATCATTACAAATCCCTCTCCCTCCATACACACGTATCAGAATTTACTAAAACTCAGCACGTATCTGAGTAATGTAAGCCATTCAATTAATTATGCAAAGTTTTAGCACCCATCCAGCTTTATGTAACGGTAAGTATTCAGAAAACTTTGAAGGCCTCAAAATGGCACCTCCCATAATCAAATGGCTCCCATTTTATGCACACTGGTAGACCACAGGGAGACGTTACAAATGCCAAACACAAAACATTGCATGCATCTAGGTGGGCCCCACAGTCAGCCATTTCAAACTTAATGATGGCCTGACTCTTCCTAAAAACAGCCCACCATTAACATCATATTTTACTTAAATCCTTTGCTCACCATTGACATATGACATATTAACTTCATGTTTGAAGGCCATACAGCTAGCAGTGTGTTAGATTTGGTTCTTGTAGGCCATCATCCACATTCAGTGAGACCAGATGGAGTTTGCAGATCCACCAATTGTAAATGGAAGATGGTGGCAAACCATGAATGCAAAACAGGCAAGAATCGACTTCTTTATAACTAACTGCTTAACAAATGAATACAAGGAAACTGATGTTACATTACCTGAAAAGCTTGGATCTGATAGACAGCATTTTGCAACTGCAATATTTGCCCGTGCACGCAGCTCCAGACCTCCATGACCAAGAATTATAGGAAGAGACCGATGTACAAGGGATAATGCACGTTTAGCATGATTAGATCCAAGAGACAGCCACAATTCAGCAACAGTCAAAGTGGCCGATGCTTCGAGAAGATCCAAGTTAAATGACTGGCAAAACGACAGACTCGCTAATGCATACGGGAGACCAGAAACTGCATTGCCTGATTTCTGAATAAACAAAATGTTGCAAAACAAGAGAACATCTAAAGCTTTTAAGATGAAGTCAAATTAAATGACATCAAGACTCAAGCCTAGGATGTCCACAGTAGCTTAAAATTAAATTTTATGATATTAAGCCTAAAATATCCACAGTATCCACATTGCTTGACAATCGCCAACTAGGGTCTGTAACTATTGGCACAGACCATTAGAATTACAGGGCCTAAATGTTCATTGTCAATTTCTAAATATTTCTATAATAGGACCCTGCCGACCCTTTCAATCATCAGCCAGGTTTAAAAATTAAGTGCTGAGAAACTAAGCACAACAATAATCCACACTCGTGACAAGAAAGAAAAATGAGGAATAACAAGTGTATTACGGCTATTCAAAACCTGGTAACTTTTGGGGTCCAGTCAATCAATGATCGGTCCACAGGAATTTTATAGGCCCTCATGAAAATGATATTTCAAAATTTAAGCATTTGAAGCTTCACTGGGTTGAATCAATTTGTTCAACTCATTTCTATAACTTGTCTTTTTAAGTAACGTCAGAAACTCGGGTGAGTTTTAAGTTGGCTCATCAAGTTAAGGTTATAGGTCATTCACTATCCATATTTGCATATGAATCATTGATTTCTTTTTTTTTTATTTATTTAAATATTTATATCTACCGAGCCAACTCTTACAAGTTTTTGGCACATCACGGTCAAGTCTTCAAGTTGCCTCAATGGACTTTAACTTTTCCCGAAATAGAGTTCAGGTCACAAACATTCCAAGAAATCAGCTTCATAATCCAATTAAATGCACACCTAGATTTTTCTCACCAGCCCTTCGATCATAATTAATGGACAAAGCCAATTTATCCAACTCCCTTAGTGTTATAGATTTTTTTTCCCATTATTATTTGCCTTTTCACTTGTTCTTGTTCTAGCATCTCACCAATGAAAGTCCCCATATCTTCTATTCGACACTCCATAGAAATACCCAAAATTCTAGCTATGTCAAGTAGTTTTTCTTCGGTAGTCTTTTTAAGATTTTGGCTAGAGTCTTGGCTAATCGCCTTAGGAGAGTGCTTCTGGAGATTCATTTAGACATCCAAGGAGCTTTACATAATGAAATACCAATTAAATGTCAAGAGAATTATTCCTAAGTGTTAGATATAAGTTTCCTCTAACATTTTTTTTTGTTTTTTTTAATTTTTAACATACTACTTTTTCATATTTATAGGTATTCACTCTTCTATTGTGTATTTGTGTTTGCTAATTGATAACTTAAAATGCCTCGTGATATTGAGCCCGCATGGAGCTTTGGTGAGGCAGTTGAGAATAACAGGTCGAAAATCAAATGCAAATATTATGGGAAAGTGACCAATGAGGGCATTACGAGATTCAAGCACCACTTGGGCCACATTTTTGGCAAAGTTGTTGTTTGTACCAAAGTACCAATGGAAGTCAGGGAACAAATGAAAGCTTTGGTTGGCCAAAACAAAGCTAGAAAAGTAGAGATAAAAGAAAAAAGGCAACAAGATGTTGATGCTGTCCATTATTATGTATTTGGGGATGAAGGTTTTGATGATGAAGATGCACAGATGGAGGTTGCATGCCAAGAGTCCATCATGAGTCACCAAGAAGAACATGAACATTGTGCATTTGCTGGAAGCAAATATTATGGTAAAGGTGGCTCATATGCCGTGCCAAGCAGGGGCAAGGGCATTGCGGGGGCCATGCGTAGGGCATTTAGCACCTGGGAACGAGATGTTGATGTAAAAGTTAATTCTACTAGAAGAACAGTTCCTCCCCCTATTGATCCTCTAGCACATAGAAAAGAGAGGGCTAAACAACCAAATATATCAAGTGTTATGAAAGGGGTGATAAAGGGTGCAAGAGATAGGTTAGCTAAAGCTACAGTAAAATGACTAATTCACAAGAACATACCACCTCCAACAATAGATTCCTCCTATTTCCAAACAATTCTTGATGTTGCCGCCGAAGTTGGGCTAGGAATACAGTCGCCCTCTATTTATGATGTGGGCACTAAATATCTCGAAGAAGAATATAAAGAAATAAAAGCATGGGTGGAGACCTTTAAGCCCATGTGACAACAGAATGGAGTCACAATTATGTGTGATGGGCGGACCAACGGCACACAAACACAATCAATAAACTTTTTGGTACAATCAGTTGCTGGTGTGTCTCTGTGAAGTTCGTGGATGCATCTAAGCATAGACGGACAGCTAAATATACATACATTATTATGGATAAGGTTGCAGAGAGTGTGGGAAAGGAGCATATTGTACAGATTGTTACAGATAATGGCGCAAATTTCAATGCAGTCGGTAAGATGTTGGAGAAGAAAAGGCCTCATCTGTTTTGGACTCCATGTGCAACACACTGTATAGATCTCATTATGGAAGAGATCGGAAAGAAGAAGAAAATTGTTGAAGTTATCAAGACATGTAGAGGCATTACTAGATTTATTTATGATCATTCATGGCTTTTGAGCTTGATGAAAAGATTCACATATAACCATGCCTTGATACGTCCGAGATCAACTAGGTTTGCTACCCATTTCATTGCGATCGAGAGTCATATAAGGTTTAAAGCAGAGCTGATTCAGATGTTTGAATCAAAAGAGTGGCTTCATTCGAAATGGGGCAATGCAACAATTGGTCTGGAATTTGAGATCCCTAACTTGATGAGGGACAATAAATTTTAGAAGAAAGTGTCTAATTTATTAAAGGTTTACAAGCCTTTAGTTAGAGTGTTCGGCTTGTAGATGGTGATAACAAGCCAATAATGGGATATATATATATATATATGAAGCAATAGATCAGGCTAAGCAAGCTATCATAGAAAATGTTAGATATCATGAAGAATATATAAAGATTATTGATGCCTGGTGGAATGACCAGCTGCACCATCCATTACATGCTGCAGGTACTCAATAATAATATCACTATTTGATGCTTTTAAAGCAAGCTCTCTCTCTTTTATTAATGCCTAATCATTTTGCATTTCAACTCGTTTTCAATGAAGATTATTTCCTTAATCCCGAATTCTACTACCCCAATGCCCAACAACACAACAATGCAATAGAAACGGAGTTGAGGGTAGGATTAAGATAAGTGTCGAAGAAATTGTTGGGAGATGATGATCAAATCAAAGCCATCCAAGAGATGATTGTATGGTTTATTGATTTATTCCTAATTTTCACATTCTAGATATCTACATACACACAAAGGAGAAGAGGCTTTGCTGACCCTCTTGTAATAAGGGCAATTGGAAAGATGCCGCCTGGTATGGACAAAAGACCCAATCACCCAACCTAATAGGCTTTTGTTACTTATCTCTCAATTGGTTGGAAGGACTTAAGGAATATCTAATTTTATTTGTTTATTTTGAATTTCAACTGATTGGTGGATGAATTTTGGAGAGGATACTCCAAATCTAAGGAGAGCGGCCATTTGCATCCTTAGTCAAGTTACAACTTCATCAAACTCTGAAAGGAATTGGAACACTTTCTCCTTAATCCACACAAAGTCTAGGAATCGGCTTACCATGCAAAAACTCAACAAGCTTGTGTATTGCCATTACAATTTGAAGTTGAGAAACAGAACAAGAGAAAGGAAGGCGAAGGATGATCCAAGCTATTGTCCTATTAGTTTGGATCACATATTCAGAGAGAACGATCCCTTCCTCCCATGGATAGTCGAGATAGAGGATCCTTTGCTAGATTCAGATCCGGGCTTTTAGGAGGAGGTTAGAGATTTGCTTGATGAAGAAATGGACGAGGCAGAGGGTGCCCCACTTGGAGGAGAAGCCTCAAGTGCACAGCCGCACCTACAACATAAAGGGAAAGAACCTACTCATATTGTGTCATCTTCTGAGAGGACGAGTACCATCGTCTCTTCAAGTAGCCATGGTGTAGGAGATGAAGCTAAAGACACTAGTGGGACAGATGCTACTAGTGAATACTACCAATATGATCAGGAAGATGCCATTCCTGTAGAGGAGGTACATGACTCTCCGGAAAGAATGGAAGGAAACCGTGGTTATCAACGGCGTTGGAGAGTCTCACCACCTGCTCCTGGAGGTAGTAATGAACAAGGAAATATGGGTGGAGATGTTGGAGGACAACAAGCGGCATCATGGGCTGATTCGTGGAACCCTAGTTACAGTGGACAAGGACCCTCACAGTATTTTCCATATGGTCAAATGCAACAAGGAGAAGAACAGTCTTCTGTTTCAGGGTCCTACTCATATGGTGACTATGGTGAAACGCAATATAATAGATATCCACCTCCACCTCCTCCAAGTTACGATGATGCAGCTGCCTTCTTTGGATTTGTGGATCCCAATACTCATCAATATCAACTGCAATATGGAGCCAATGGAAATGGTAACACTGATGGGGATGATGAGGATAACCATGCCTTGAATCTTGGTAGACATTCCTTTTGGTCGTAACTAAGGTATTCCTATTTCCTTCACCAACTCTCTACTATTTGTCATTTTTAAATTGGTGTTGAACTGTTGAGTGTTGATCACTTCATTCACTTGATTGAATTTGAAGTTTGAACCTTGAAGTATTGATCACTTGATTGATCAATGTTCACTAATGACCTAACTCTTAAGTCTTATGCCTTTATTTCATGTTCTAGTTTTTTTTTTTTTTAATGAGCATTTCATTACTTTTTAAGTTAGCATGACTAAGAAACATGAATACAGGTGAAAAAACTAATCATTACTATTATTTTCTATTTATACAACAATATAGGACCTCATATATTAAGGGCACTGCTACCGCCCCCCCGCTTACTTTCGCAAAAGAACCATATTTTCTTTCATTTTACAATTTTCTGGAATTTTTTCATTTTTTTTTTTTAGAGTATTTCAAATCACACCGCTACGTGCCCGACGCCACCGCTATTTTCATCCTTGATTTTAATTCTTTTGGAGGATTGTATTTCCGCTGTTTTCCTCTTGTTTCTCTCTCTTTTTAATAAAATTTACTGCCATCCAAAAAAAAAAAATTAATACGACTCATTGACCATTCTCAGTCAAGGATCATTATAATACTAAAATTTCAATCCTTACCTTGTGGATCTCTGCAAGCAATAGAAGAACAGTTGCATTCTCCACCTGCAGGTTGAATTTGTAACACATGCAGAAAAGAGAATGTGCCACTGATGCCGCCTACATTGCAAAAAAGCTAAATGTTAAACAAATAAACAGACATCAGCAACAAAGACATGCACAAACCACATTTAGCTTGCAAAAGCTCAATTAATTAGAGCAGAAATTTAAAGATGTTCCCAGTCATTTGGGTTGTTGCTGTTTAGGATCTGAGAAAACTTCTTGATTTATGGAAGACCAAGTAGAAATTGTAAAGGCTTCAGAAGTTTAAAACGGATTTCCATTGACAGGAACCCAAAAACAGCCTTCAAGAGAAGTAATTGCATGTTCACAACTATCAACCCCATCTTTTTGTGTTCATTTCCTCCTTCAATTCATCCTCAGTCGTTCATTTTCGTAGAAGCTGGGGCAGTAGCACAAATATGACATCAGCTGACCAGTGTAACAACTTACAAATCAGTGTGGATCAAGGATGTAAATATCGGCCGCTACGCCGATATATCGGGCGTGGCGGCCGATACCGCCACGCCACGAAGAAAATAGCGGTGATACTATAGTATCGCGCCGCTACAAGTTCGTAGCGGCCGCTACGCTTCATACCCTTTATAAAGGGCAAACCCGCCCCCCCCCCCCCCCCGCCCCCCTTCCTTCCCCTTCACTTCACAGCCGGCCCTAACTTATTAACACTGTTCTAAGCCTTCCACAACTCCAAAATTTCAAGTTTTTCAACTACAAGAGTACAAGTAAGTGAAGTAACTAAGTGAGCAACAACAATAACATACAAGATACAAGTATACAACATCAAGTTCCAAGGAATCATACACAAACAAGTGAAAGAACTACATCAAATTCCAAGCTTCCATTCCATCTATTTTAGGTATGTTTTTTTCTTTTGGATTCTTTTCTAATCTTTTAACTTTTGAGATCATATAAGTATATGAATATATGATCAAATGATGAGATCCATCTTTCCCTTTCATCATGCACACATATTTTTATTTTTATTTAATTTTTCTTTATTTTTTATTTTCGGATTTATTTATTTTTTGAAAAAAAAAATTTCAATATTCATGGACAACCCATGAAACCACTTGGAAATTGCTTGTAAATGATAGATCTATGTTTCCCATAGATCAATTCATCACATTTTGAAATTTTATTGATTTTTCTCTATTTTCTATTTTCGGATTTATTTATTTTTTGAAAAAAAAATTTTCAATATTCATGGACAACCCATGAAACCACTTGGAAATTGCTTGTAAATGATAGATCTATGTTTCCCATAGATCAATCCATCACATTTTGAAATTTTATTGATTTTTCTCTATTTTCTATTTTCGGATTTATTTATTTATTGAAAAAAAAAAATTCAATACTCATGGACAACCCATGAAACTACTTGGAAATTGCTTGTAAATGATAGATCTATGTTTCCCATAGATCAATCCAGCACATTTTGAAATTTTGTTGATTTTTCTCTATTTTTTATTTTCGGATTTATTTATTTTTTGGAAAAAAAAATTTCAATACTCATGGACAACCCATGAAACCACTTGGAAATTGCTTGTAAATGATAGATCTATGTTTCCCATAGATCAATCCATCACATTTTGAAATTTTGTTGATTTTTCTCTATTTTTTATTTTCGGATTTATTTATTTTTTGAAAAAAAAAATTTCAATACTCATGGACAACCCATGAAACCACTTGGAAATTGCTTGTAAATGATATATCTATGTTTCCCATAGATCAATCCATCATATTTTGAAATTTTGTTGATTTTTCTCTATTTTCTATTTTCGGATTTATTTATTTTTTGAAAAAAAAATTTTCAATACTCATGGACAACCAATGAAACCACTTGGAAATTGCTTGTAAATGATATATCTATGTTTCCCATAGATCAATCCATCACATTTTGAAATTTTGTTGATTTTTCTCTATTTTTTATTTTCGGATTTATTTATTTTTTGGAAAAAAATATTTCAATACTCATGGACAACCCATGAAACCACTTGGAAATTGCTTGTAAATGATATATTTATGTTTCCCATAGATCAATCCATCACATTTTGAAATTTTGTTGATTTTTCTCTATTTTTTATTTTCGGATTTATTTATTTTTTGAAAAAAAAAATTCAATACTCATGGACATCCCATGAAATACCAATTAAATGTCAAGAGAATGATTCCTAAGCGTTATATATATATATGTTTTCTCTAACATGTTTCTTTGTTTTTTAATTTTTAATATACTACTTGTTCATAATTATAGCCAGAGCCAGTTATTCAGTCTATCTATCTTTGCCAATTGATAAGTTAAAATGCCTCGTGGTATTGATCCTGCATGGAGCTTCGGTGAGGCAGTTGAGAATAATAGGCTGAAAATCAAATACAACTTTTGTGGGAAAGTGACCAATGGGGGCATTACAAGATTCAAACACCACTTGGGCCACATTTCTGGCAATGTTGCTGGATGTACCGAAGTACCAAGGGAAGTCAGGGAACAAATGAAAGCTTTGGTTGGCCAAAACAAAGCTAGAAAAGTAGAGATAAAAGAAAAGAAGCGGCAAGATGTTGATGCTACCCGTCATGATGTATTTGGAGATGAATACTTTGATGAGGAGGAAGATGCACAGATGGAGGCTGCACGCCGAGAGTCTTTGATGATTCAACAAGAAGAACATGAACGTCGTGCATTTGCTGGAAGCAGCTATTATGATGCAGGGGGCTCATCTGCTATTGTGCCAAGCAGGGGTAAGGGCATTGCGGGGTCCATGCGTAGGGCATTTAGCACCCGGGAACGGGATGTTGATGTAGAAATTCTCTCTACGGGAAGAGCAGTTCCTCCCCCTGTTGATCCTCTAGCACATAGGAAAGAGGGAGCCAAACAACCAAAAATATCTAGTGTTATGAAAGGGGTAATGAAGGCTGCAAGAGATAAATTGGCCAAAGCCACAGCAAAATGGCTAATTCACAAGAACATACCACCTACAGCAGTAGATTCCCCATATTTCCAGACTATTCTTGATGTTGCCGCCGAGGCTGGGCGGGGCATACAGGCGCCCTCCGTATATGATGTGGGCACTAAATATCTTGAAGAAGAATATACAGAAATAAAGGCTTGGGTGGAAACGTTTCGGCCGATGTGGCAACAGAATGGTGTTACCATCATGTGTGACGGGTGGACCAGCGGCACCCAAACACAATTAATAAACTTTTTGGTGTATTCAGTCGCTGGGACCGTCTTTGTGAAGTCCATTGATGCAAGTGAACATAGACGGACAGCCGCATATATATACTCTCTTATGGATAAAGTTGTAGAGAGTGTGGGAGAGGAGCATATTGTACAGATTGTTACAGATAATGGCGCCAATTTCAAGGCAGCAGGTTTGCAATTAATGGAGAAGAGGACCCATTTATTCTGGACCCCATGTGCAGCACACTGCATAGATCTCATCTTGGAAGAGATTGGAAGGAAGACAAAAGTGGCTTCATTGATCAAGGCATGTAGAGGAATTACAATATTTATATATGATCATTCCTGGGTGTTAAGTTTGATGAAAAGATACACAAATAACCATGCCTTGCTGCGTCCAGGATTAACAAGGTTTGCAACCCATTTTCTGGCTATGGAAAGCCTTGTAAGATTTAGAACGGAGCTCATTCAGATGTTTGCATCAGAAGAATGGCTTCGTTCGAAATGGGGCAATGCAACTAGTGGTCCGGGGTTTGAAGTCCCAAACCTGATGAGGGACAATAAATTTTGGAAGAAAGTGAAGAAGATATTAAAGGTTTTTGAGCCTTTAGTTAAAGTGTTGCGGCTTGTAGATGGTGATGACAAGCCGACAATGGGCTTTATCTATGAAGCAATGGATCGGGCAAAACGTTCCATTATGAAAAATGTTAGATATCACGATAAATATATAAAGATTATTGATGCCCGCTGGAACGATCAGTTGCACCATCCATTGCATGCTGCAGGTAATTAATATATATATCTTTGAATTTGATACTCTTTTGTTTTCCTAACTAATGTATTTATTATCTTGTTTGCTCACTGTACATTTTACATATTTATAATGTAGGTTATTTTTTGAATCCCGAATTCTATTACCGCAATGTCGAACTACACACCGAAGCAATAGATACGGAATTGCGGGTAGGATTACGGGAGGTATTGAAGAGATTGTTAAATGAAGATGATCAAATTAATGCAATACAAGAGGTGAGTGGGTGGTTACTTATAAGAATTTAATTATGCTGCCAAGTGCCAATTGCCATACAAGCTGTATGGGTTTACTGACTTACATCTAATTTTCACATTGTAGATATCTATGTATACACAAAGGAGAGGAACCTTTGCTGACCCTCTTGTGATACGATCGATTGGAAGGATGCCACCTGGTATAACTATGAACAAAAGACCCCACCCAATAGTATTGAATCTTGTTTTATTTATCTTAATTGATTAGGAGGACTTGAGGGTTACGAATATTTAATTTTCTTTATTTATTTTTTGCATTTCAGCTGATTGGTGGATGAATTTTGGAGAGAGTGCTCCACATCTAAGGAGCGCGGCTGTTCGCATCCTTAGTCAGACTACAACATCTTCCAACTGTGAAAGAAATTGGAGCACTTTCTCTTTGATCCACACGAAGGCCAGAAATCGGCTTACCATGCAGAAACTCAACAAGCTTGTATACTGTCATTACAATCTGAAGTTGAGAAACAGAATTAGGGAGAGAAGGGCAAGGGATGATCCTACTTATTGTCCTATTAATTTGGATCACATATTCCGAGAGGACGATCCCTTACTCCCATGGCTAGCCGAGATAGAGGATCCAGTGCTAGATTCAGATCCAAGGTTTCAGGAAACGGTTCAAGAGTTGATAGATGAGGATGTGGGTGAGGCACGGGCACCTGCAGAAGATCAGCCATCTCAGGGAGAAGGTACCAGTAGGACTAGGAGGAGTGGGAAAGAACCTGCTTCTGAGAAAGCTAGTTCCACCACCGTCTCTTCGAGTAGCCATGGTGGAGGAGATGTAGGAGGAGACAGTGGGACCGGTGGTACCAGTGAATACTATCAACATGATGAAGACGATGTCGTTCCTGTAGAGGAAGTACAGGAGTTACCTCCATCTGGAAGATTTGATCCAAGCCGTGGTTATCAACGGTGTCGAAGAGATTCACCACCTGGAGCTGGAGATAGTAATGAGCAAGGAAATATGGGTAGAGATGTTGGAGGACAACAAGCGGCATCATGGACTGATTCGTGGAATCCTAGTTACAGTGGACAAGGACCCTCACAATATTTTGACTATTTTCCATATGGTCAAGTACAATAAGGAGAAGAACAGTCTTCAACTTCGGGGTCCAACTCATATGGTGACTATGGTGAAACGCAATATGGTAGATATCCACCTCCACCTCCACCAAATTTTGATGATGCGGGTGCGGCTTCCTTCTTTGGAATTGTGGATCCCAATGCCCATCAATATCAAATTCAATATGGTGCCAATAGAAATGATAACAATGATAGGGATGAGGACAACCATAGCCCCTTGAATCTTGGTAGACATTCCTTTTGGTGGTGATTAAGGTATTCTTATTTGAGTTATTTCCTTCACTAACTCTCTATTCTTTGTCATTTCTAAATTGGTGTTGAATGTTGAATTGTTGATCACTTCATAGTTCATTTACTTGATGGAATTTGAACGTTAAATGTCTTGAAGTATTGATATTTAATTGTTCAATGTTCACTAATGAGTATTGAGTAATAACCTAACTCTAACTCTTAAATCGTCTTAATTCTTATGCCTTTATTTCATGTTCTAGTGTTTTTTTTTTTTTTTTTTTTTTTTTTTTTTTTTTTTTTATGAGCTTTCAATTACTTTTTAAGTTAGCATGACTAAGAAACAAGAATACATGTGAAAAAACAAATCATTACTATTATTTTCTATTTATACGGCGATACAGGACCTCATGTACTGAGGGCACCGCTACGCCCCCCTTTTCTTACTTACTTTTGCAAAAGAACCACATTTTCTTTCATTTTACAATTTTCTGGATTTTCTGGAATTTTTTCAGATTTTTTTGGCGATTTTTTCAAATCGCACCGCTACGCCGCTACGTATCCCCGCTACGCTACGTATCGCCCGCTTCGTATCGTTTTGGCGGCGGGCCGCTACGCCCGCCGCTACCGCTACTTTCATCCTTGGTGTGGATAGGTATGGCTGCACGAGGAATGCAGAGATCTACACCTATTGCATCAGCAGAGAAGAAATGCAAGCCTCTACTTAATTTCACAAAATAGTTCCTCCCATAAATGTCATGCCCACAAAATTTGTTTTCCAAGTACCATTCAAAAGAAAAAAAAGAAAAAAAAGAAAAAAAAAACCTATGCAATATCACCCAGACATGGAACAAACTGGATCCAGATTTGACTTCCAACAATTATGATGGCAGTGATGTTAATTCATCCAATTTCTAAGTTAAATATCCAAGTTATAGTTCAACTTCATAATGCTGTGTGAGTAGATAGTAGTTGACTATAAATAACAAAGATAAAAACTTGAGAAGTAGCAGGAAAATTGCAAACCTGGCTGAACTGGTTGGCAGCAAGTAGTGTTAGAGCATGGCGAAGACTTGCTTCAGTTTTCAGCTCCATATCTACTCCAGTTACAGATGAGGCCAACACACTAAATTCATCACATAGTTGTTGGGCAAGTTTCAGATGTCCTCTGGATCAGGGGGTAAATTCTACTTCAGACAAGACAAAACAAAAAAAAAGAAATTGTATTGATGAAGATATTCATTTTTGTTTCTGTTCTTTTCTTTTTTTTCCTTTGCCAGCCTGCAATCAATGGAACAAGACTGGGAAGCTTGAGAATCTTACCTATGTAAAGCACGGTCATGGAGCATCTGCAGCTTTAGCAGTTGAATACGTGATTTTGACACAGATAAGAACTTCTCTTCTGCCAATTTCAATGCATTGAAGGCATCTGCAGATTAAGCACCATATGGCACTACAATGTGAGAATATCATCATCATTATTGGAGCCTTATTCCATCTCCTTGATGGATATGTCAGTTCCACTTGCCTCTAATCCTTATTTAGGGCATTTTTTTCTGTGTATTGATCAAAATGTGTAATCAGACAAAAACCAATAAAGACACATCCTGTCATGACTGTAAAACTCCCACCTCTGCATCAAATTTTTTCTGAACCATTTAATGTAAGACATCAGAGATGTAAGCAAGCTCATCTTGATGATTTCATAATATAGACCCAAGTGCACCTAGTACAATCATCATTGAATGAAATAAAATAACGATAACCAAACACAAGTTATGAGTTCATAACCCACTGCCAAAAAGCACCCTAACAATCACATACCTGTTCACAACTATTCACATACTGTTCATACATTTTGATCACACACCAGTATTCACACTCTGATACCAAGCTGTTTTCACTTAAATTAGAGAGAGAGAGAGAGAGAGAGAGAGAGGAAAATCAGGGATGGTTATTCAGTCATTGGCTATGCAACCAGCCTATATATTTACAATAATGAAATAGCTAATAACTATATAACAGACCATGAACCACTAAAAAATTACAAAACATTCCCTGCAGTTTCATATATTACAGAACAGTTCCCATATGAATCTCAACAGTTTTAACCAGTGAATTTAGCATGTGAAAGATTAGGAGTGAGAAAGTAGAAGATTGAGTGCCTACAGTCATTTAACTAGATCTGAAGAACTTCTCTGGACATTTCTGAGACTGTTGTAATGTGATGAGTCTGTTAAAATGTCTTTAAGATTTTTTAAACTTACTAAGAAGCTACAAAAGGAAGTGAATGAAGAAAGTTTTTTTCATTCATTTCCATTCAAAACAAAAAGGTTTTTTTTTTTCATTTTATGAATGGGGAATTATCTTGACGTTTTAGCCCAAATAATATAATTTAGAATAAATATTTTTTTTAAATTTACTAAGAAGCTACAAAAGGAAGCGAATGAAGAAAGGTTTTTTTAATTCATTTCCATTCAAAACAAAAACGTTTTTTTTTTTTTTTTCATTTTATGAATGGGGAATTATCTTTAAGTTTTATCCAAAAATTATAATTTAGAATAAATATTTTTTAAAATTTACTAAGAAGCTACAAAAGGAAGCTAATGAAGACAGGTTTTTTCATTCATTTCCATTCAAAACAAAAGGGTTTTTTTATTCATTTTATGAATGGGGAATTATCTTGAAGTTTTAGCCCAAATAATATAATTTAGAATAAATACAACATAATTAAGTGAATTAAAATGAGCACAACAAGGATCACTTGTAAAAGATTGAAACATTTGAACTTTTAAACTGACCTTTGTAACCTTTAAAAACTGCAAGATGTTGAATAAGTTTGACATATGCGAGGGACACATCTGCTGAACTGAAAAACCCAGGAAAGGTCATGCTCATGTCAAATGATAATTACTGAAGGAAAGCAGCATGTCCTCAAACATGTAGTCACCTTCCAGCGTCGGCAAAGCAAGTTGCATAGACTAATGCATTTAGTCGAACAAGCGGGGCACTGAATGATAATCAAATAGCAAAGAAACAAAATCAACTTTGGTTTGGAGCTGGTAAGTACGAGTAATAGCACTAAAGTGGCATTTGTATAGTGCTAAACACAAAATAAAGCCCTAAAACTCATCTAGATCATTGGGTATGCTCATAGATGTTTTCATCTTGAGAAGTAAAAGCAACCCTCTTGCATATGTGAACTTGAAGAAAACAACAAAATAAATAGAATAAGTCTCGAATTGCTAATGTTGATCAAGCCATTGGCTTGGGACATCCAAGCATAGTTATCAAATTAAGATTGAGAGAGAGAGAGAGAGGAGAGAGAGAGAGAGAGGTATGGGACCTCCACCTCTCTCCATACCACCCTCCTTCCTTTTACTTTCTTTTTCTTGCAACCAACCTCTCTCCACCCTCCTTCCTTTTACTTTCTTTTTCTTGCAACCAACCTCTCTCTCTCTCTCTCTCTCTCTCTCTCTCTCTCTCTCTCTCTCTCTCTCTCTCTCCCCCCTTCCCAACGTAGGGACTCAAGGAAAAAATTTTGAGCTCCACAATGGGGCCCACCTATTAAAATATAAATTGTTTAGAGTAAATGTTCCACTCATATATCAGCCCTAGACAAATTTCATTCTAATAGGAAATGGGCCCGCTGTTAGAATGATCAGATATAAATTTCTTACAAGAAAAATTGTAATAAAAAACCCACAAAATTTAGTAAGTTTTCAAAAAAGAATCAGACAAAATCTCAAATCTCGGCCATTTAGAAATAACATATTGCATTATTGATTTGGTGGAATAAATTCAAGGTATATAACTTATATGTTATTCTTAAATTTTAACAGATTTTAATATTTTCTACATTTATCTCACAATGTAGAAAACATAAAATGCTTGTGAGAATTGAAGTTCAAGAGATGGCATATAGAGATTCATTCTGATACCTTGGCTCGATAATTATAAGGATGGAGAGAATGAGGAAAGACGTCAAAAATTGGCACAAACTAGCTAGATTGAATGGACAATTTTATAGGATGGCAATTAGACTAGCTATTTATATATATGAAAGAGAGTGATTTCGATTGCGGGATCAGTTATAATTTGTTCAATTGATTTTGACCATTTGGTTATAGTAACTCCTCTCTATATCATTCAATGATTCTCTCATATGAGTTCTCTTCCTATACTTAAAATCTTATTTAATATGATAAAATCTCTTAAATATTGAGTGATCAATTCTCTCATAAATCCTCTCAATTCCTCTAAGTGCCTTGAAAGGAATCAACTCACTTAATGTCCTCTATCTCATAACGTACATTTACACTCTTCTGTTATATCAGTTTTTTTTTTTTTTTTTTTTTTTTTTTTTTTTTTTTTTTAAGTGGAGGGATTGATACCGATGTAAGTCATAGGATTCAAGTTGGGTGGACCAAATGGAGGTGTGATCGGAAAGCCCCCTCAAGGTTAAAGGAAAATATTATAAGGTGGTGATACGCCTAGCGTTGTTATATGGATCAGAGTGTTGGGCAGTAAAGCATAATCATGTTAAGAAGATGGAAGTTGCGGAGATGAGAATGCTAAGATGGATGTGCGGGATCACAAGCAGACATAGGATTAGGAACATGGAAATTAGGGGCAAAGTAGGAATAGCACTGATTGAAGATAAAATGAGAGAAAATCGACTGAGATAGTTCGGCCATGTTAGAAGGCGTCCAACGGAGGCATCTGTTAAAAGGTGTGAAAGCATGGAGATTGCCAGGAGTAGGAGAGGGAGAGAGAGACACAAGAGAAGTTGGAAAGAAACTATTAAACATGACCTTGCCTACATAGATCTAACGGAGGACATGGCCCTAAACAGATTTGATTGGCGTCGTCAAATCCATATAGCCGACCCCACGCAGTGGGAAAAGGCTTGGTTTGATTTGGTTTGGTTAATTGATGTTGATATAGTATTTCTTTGGTAGAAATGGTGCCTGGACTGGCATCTTCAATGCCCTTTGGTTCTCCCTCCATTTTCCAAATCGAGAATTTCCTACAACAATTGCTGCCAGAGTTTTACCCAAAAAAAAAAAATTGCTGCCAGATACTCTCCTTTTGCCTTCTGATAATATGCCTTTCATTTCAAAGCTGAAGTTCTATACCAAACAGGATCTGATAGGTCATTGCTCTTTCGGCGAGAAGTATCGAGAAGTATCATTTGGCTCGTGGACAAGAAGGTATACTTGCAGAAACTTGGAACTTTTCCGATATTGATTGAATCCATATTTCCTATGTTTCTTTGATCTATTTAGCAAGGTTTCTGCGTATGCACTTTTTTTTTAGTTTTTTTAATGCTTTGCATATCCATCATCTTCCAATCAGTTTCATTTCATATATGTCATGCTTTTGTTACTTATTTTATGTGAAATTTGTCTAGATTGATTTTTTTTTATTGAAATTTTTGGTAGATTAGTTTATGTTGATTATATAACTTTCAATTTGTACTTTTAATTCTAATGATGTATGAGTGATTCATGCATATGAAGCAAATTATATTTCAGTTAATAATTGTAGGGTGCCAATCCAAACCGTCCAAGGAAGACACTTAAGGGTTTTTTTATAGTGACATATATTTTTCTAATTGATATTTTTGTTTTCTTTATATGCTTTGTTTAAAATAAATAATTTTTTTTAGTTTATGTTGAATATATGAATTCTGTGTTTTGAGATTTGCCTAATCAATGGATTCTTTTTTTTAATGATAAAATCAATGGATTCTTTGTTGAAACCTATGATAACCAGATACTTGTACAAGCCCAACATATCCGTATTGGAACAATACAACACTTGCATTGATACCTGATACTACACCGATACTTCTAAGGAACAAGTTTAACATATCCTACATATAAAGTCCATTATTTCATATAGTTCTTTTAATATTTTTATTTCTCACCTTAAAAAATGCTAGAAGGGATTAAAACAATGATACTTTCATTGATTCAAAAGTTATCTAAAGAAAAAAATTTGGACAACCAAAAAGAAGTTGTCTGCTTGCAAACAATGGGGACATTATGCAAATGAAAGTCCATATAGAAATTTCTATGCTACCAATGAGCCCGATGATGACGAACAATATGATTATATAGAGGCAGAGCATAGATCTTCACTATGAAAACACAGAGGATCAATTGCTTTTTCTTGAGTGTCGTCTGCTAGTAGCTGATTCAAAGGAAGAAAATGATTACTGGAATCATGCTTCTATTTTTCGATCACGAATCAATTGCAAAGGCTAGTCATGTAATACTATCGTTGATGGTGGCTACGCAATGAATGTTATCTACCAAGAAGCGGTAGAGAAGCTCCAACTACCAACTGAGAAGCATCCAAGGCCTAATAAAGTAGCATGGGTCGACAATTATTCCATTCTTGTCCGTCACCAAAGTGTAGTTCCTTTCAAGATTAGCAAATATGAAAACAATATTCGTTGTGACGTCATTCCAATGAACGTTACATATTCTTTTTTGGCAACCAAGGCTGCAAAAACTTACGGTCATTACTGATCATGAGTACAACACTAATACTTTCAACTAAAAAGGGTGCAAAACAAAGTTACTTCATTTGCCAACCCAATCTTCTTCTCTATTCACCTCTGATGTATTACATGCACTTCCCATTTTGACTATGCAAAAGTTTGCAGGAGCAGCAGGGTGTCATGTATGCCTTGGTTGCTAAACAGGTTGCACAAGACACTCCTAGCAAATCCATTCCCCAGAAGTAGAGCCACTTCTGCAAAAATTTGCTAATTTAGATCCTCATGAGCTGGCAAAGAAACTACCACCATTGTGGGACATACAACATGCCATTGATCTTCTCACGGAAGCTTCATTGCCAAATCCGCCTGCATACCAGATGAGTCATGCGGAGCATGCTGAATTAAAGAGGCATGTTGATGATCTTTTACAAAAATGATATATCAAGGAAAGTCTCAGTCCTTGTGGAGTACCTACACTTCTCACTCCAAAAAAAGACAAAAAGACCAAAGTTGGCAAATGTGCGTGGACAGTCATGCAATCAATAAAATCAAGATAAAGTACCGCTTCCTAATTCCTAGATTAGATGATATGTTGGATATGATGACTGGTGCATGCATTTTTTCTAAAATTGATCTACGAAGTGGTTATCATCAAATCCATATAAGGCCACGTGATGAATGGAAAACTGTATTTAAAATAAAGGATGGCCTTCATGAATGGTTGGTTATGCCCTCCGTGTTAACCAATGCACTGAGTGTCAATCTAGGGAATCTAATTGTATTAGAAAGTTAGCTACAAACTAGGAAATTTAATTGTATTAGGAAGTTAGCTATAACTTAGGAAGTTGTTTTGTATTAGGATACTAATAATGGGTAATCAATCCATATATAATGAGATGGTTCAACCCTAAGGGGTACACGGTTTTCACTTCCAATAATATTATTCTCTCCATTGGTGCATAACTGACATGGTATCAGAGCCTAGAGCTTTATTTTCTTCCACATCCAATGATCTGTAAGATCATCCTCGACATCTTCCAAGGTCTGGAAGCCCTCAGCATACCTTCAAATCATCACTGATCATCCCTGATCATCATGGATCATCTCAGATCAAGACATGGCCCACTTCAGATCGTCAACAGCACCTCTCTAGATCCCTTCCATCCTGGTCAACTGGAATTATAAATCTTTCTAGTGATTTTTCCAAGATTTATTTTTATCATCAGAGGTAGGCCATCTGCTAATTTCTAGGGTTTTTCAATTTTATCCACAAGTTTCAATCTCAGCCGTCTAGAATCTCGGATCTTGATCCTTTTTTAAGAGTTCTTCTTCCATTTGTTACGGAATTTAGATCTCCTATCATCCCTTCCCTCTGATCTATCCAAAGATCATCTAGTGGGCAGCCTTGTCTATCTCACCATCACTCAACCAGATATCTCCTATGTTGTCAATCTTGTAAGCCAATTCATGACATCTCCTAGACACCTTCATCTGACTGCTGTCAAGTGCATAAACCGGTATTTGTTGGGCACTGCCACTTCGTGGTTTATATTATCCCAAGGACAATCCTCTTCAGTTGACCGCTTATGTAGACACTAACTGGGCAGGCTGTTCAGGATACTCGTCGCTCTACTACTGGTTGGTGCATGCATCTTTGGCAACTCTTTACTTTCTTGGAAATGCAATAAACAAGAACGTGTTTCTCGATCTTCTACGAAGGCGGAATATAGGGCGATGTCTTCTGCATGTTCAAAAATCTTATGGTTACGGGGACTTCTTTCAGAACACAGATTTGCACAACCATCTCCTACATCCTTGCATGCGGATAATACTGGGGCTATCAAGATCACTGAAAACCCTGTCTTTCGTGAACGCACCAAACATATTGTGGTGGACTGTTACTTTATTCGGGATGAATTGAAGCGTGATGTCATTTCTTTACCTCATATCCCTACTGACCTTCAGTTTGCTGACATTTTCACCAGAGGACTTCCTCGGCCTCAACATCAGTTTCTGGTTTCCAAATTGCTACTTTATGATTCCCCCGCATCAATTTGAGTGTGTGTGTGTGGGAAGGGGGGGGTTCAATCTAGGAAATCTAATTGTATTAGAAAGTTAGCTACAAACTAGAAAATCTAATTGTATTAGGAAGTTAGCTATAACTTAGGAAGTTGTTTTGTATTAGGATACTAATAATAGGGTAATCAATCCCTAAATAATGAGATGGTTCAACCCTAAGGGGTACACGGTTTTCACTTCCAATAATATTATTCTCTCCATTGGTGCATAACTGACAATGAGTACTTTCATGCGCATCATGACATAATTGTTGCAGCTTTATATTGGAAAAATTGTCATCGACGACAGTATTTTAATCTACAGCAAGACAAAAGATCATCTTCAGCATCTGGATAAAATATGTCAACTCCTTCACCAGGACTGTATCTACATTAATCTCATGAAGTGCACATTCATGAGTGGCTGTTATTTTTTTCGGGTATGCTGTGTTTGCACGATGGATTAAAATAGATCCTGATAAGGTCAAGGAAATTCTTGATTGGCCCATTCCCACTACAATCACTGAAGTTCGAGTTTTTATGGCCCTGCAACTTCCTATAAGAGATTCATTCGAAAATTCAGCAATATCATGGCTCCTATTACCGAATGCATGAAGAAACGTGAATTTAAGTGCACCAATGCAGCCACCAAATCTTTTGAGATAATCAAGCGTAAAATTACAGAGGCACCAATTCTGCAAATTCCAGATTCCGACAAAGTCTTCGAAATTGCTTGTGATGCATCAAACGTAGGCATTAGAGGTCTTCTTAGTCACGGACATCCAAAATTGCATTTTCAGCAAGAAACTTTCAGATGCCAAGCGAAAGTATTCTCCTAATGATTTGGAATGCTGTGCCGTTCTACAGACACTACGTCATTGGAGACATTACTTGATTGGCAAAGAATCCGTGCTTTATTCTGATTATGATGCTTTGCAACATCTACATTCACAACAGCAGATCAGTGCAATCCGTGCTAAATGAAGTGCTTATATACAGGAGTTCAGTTTCAACATTCAACGTAAAGTAGGAAAAGATAACTTGATAGCTGATGCACTAAGTCGGCGAAAGCATCTGTTGACAACTACGTCAGTTAATGTGCCAGGTTTTGAACATATCAAACAAGATTATGTCGATGACAAAGTCTTTCGCTCTCCATCTATACAGAACTCATTAATGGTGATCATGGTAAGCATCCTCATTACAGCATTCATGATGGTTTCTTATTTAAGGGTACACAACTCTGCCTTCCTGCTACATCCATTCGAGAATATGTAGTCCAAGAGTTGCACTCCGGGGTATGTAGTGGACATCTGGGACGCGTCAAAACACTTGCTCTTGTCAGCGACAGATGTTATTGGCCCCGTATGAAGACCAATGTTATTCGCGTTTGCAAGAGATGTCGAACATGCCAACTAACCAAAGGCAACAAGAATACTAGACTATCAACCTTTACCCATTCCTCATACTCCATGGGAAGACATTAGCATGGGTTTTGTGCTAGGTTTGCCCAAAAGTGTAAGAAATGTTGATTCTATATTTGTTGTAGTTAATCACTTCTCAAAGATGGCACACTTAATTCCATGTACTTCAACTGCCAATGCCTATAAGCTTGCGAAGCTCTTTTTCAAAGAAGTCATTCATCTACATGGCCTTCCAAAGATTTTTGTTTCTGATCGAGATACAAAATTCATGAGCTATTTTTGGAAGACCTTATGGATCATGTCCAATACCAAAGTAAAATTCTCAAAAGCTTACCACCCTCAAACTGATGGCTATATAGAAGCAGTGAACAAAAGTCTTGGACAATTGTTACGATGCGTTGTTCATGATCACAATAAAACTTGGGATCAAGTGTTGCCTATGGCTGAGTTCGCTTATAATAACTCGGTCAATCGATCCACCGGCACTTCCCCATATGAAGTTGTGAGAGGATGATGCAGTACAGAAGTCCAAAAGAGACTCTAGGCCCACATGATGGCCCAGCCATCCAACCCAGCACTCTAGGTGCAGCCCACAACAGGCCCAAATTCGTTGAGAAGCTACTGTGGATACTATTTCTATCCTAGGATTAGTTAATTAGGACTTACTTCTAATTTAATTGTTAATTAGAATTAGTAGCTTTCCTTATTAGAAAACATTGTGCTTTATATATACAAAAGAGCCCTATTGTTATTTTTCATGCTTATTCAAATTAATCAAATCAATTTCTTGAGTTGCTCACGTGAGTTTATGGATTATTCCATGGTTATGCTTGTGCCCTAGTGGCTGGAATCCTCTTGGATTCGAATCAATCCTTCGGGAGATTGATCTATTGTTCGATCGCAAATCTTAGTTGCGTCAATTGGTATCAGAGCCGAAAAGCGATCGCCGGGGAGACGTCTGTCCTTCCCCAAATTCCCCTCCCATCCATCCATCATCTCTCCATCATTGACACCCCTAGCCGAAACCCCAAAAAAATCCTACACCTACCCTCCCATTCTGCCAACCAAACTCACTATCACCCCTAAAAAAATTCCTGTCCACCGAAACCCACCACCCTCATTCCCATCACCAACTTCATATAACAAAATCCCACGCCAACCATAGACCTCGCAGCCCCTGGCCAACTACCGAAACCCATCTCCCCTGCGCATCCCAGCACCACCGAATCCCTAGCCTCATCGAAACCCCTCCAAACCCATCTCCACCTACACAAACTCATCAGTGTCCCTGTCCAAGCCAAGCCGAACCCAACTTTCCCACTCGAGACCACATCTGCCCAACCCCAATTCCCCACTCGCCAGAAAACCCCACATCCCAACCCTACATCCCAGTCACCAAAACCATCCCAAGTAAAAACCCTCAATACCTAGACATAATCACAACCCTAATCCCGGAACCCTAATTCCCAAACCTGAAACCCGACAACCTCAAATCCATCACTGAAAACACAAGAAAAAAAAAAAAAAAAAAACCCGAAACCCAAACCCCGCAGAAAGAAACGACAAAAGAAGAAAAGAGCAGCAAAAGAAGAAGAGAGAGAAGAAGGGCACTGAGTTGCGAAAGCGTATCTGGCTTCTTGGATTGCCATTGCCATCATCTTCACGCTTCAATGAGCATCATTGATTCAACATCAACCTTCCACTACCATCAGCAAGATCAGACGAAGCAATCGCCACAATTGACTCACATCGTCGCCACTTACATGTGAAGATCCCCCCTAGCCCTTGCCAGCAACATCATCTGCTCCACTGCACCATCGCCAACGCCTCTTTGTTTTCTTGATTCTCTGAGTCGAAACAGGTAAGAGGTTAACCCTCTTTTTTTTCTTTTTTTTCTTTTTACATACTTTCCAAGACAGCAAAAAGGGCCTTTCTCCCACATGGACAACACATGCCTGCCTTATAACTGGACCTAGTCTGTAGTCTAGGCCTGACTTGAGTCCGAGCCCAACCTGAACCCAAACCCAACCCACTAGCAGTTAAAAGAATTAAAAAAAAAAAAATTGAGAACAGAACAGCCCTTGTCCATGCCACTCGCACCGGGTAAATTTTTCGTGGCAGACTCACTAACATTCAACGCGATGACTGCATAAGGGATTTATATGAACAGGTCGAAGCCTTACAACTCACAGTCGATGAACTCGCTAAGGCCCCTTCAAACCCTCATGGCAAGTTTTCCAGCACTACTGGCTCACAATCTCACCAATTGGATAATATTCACTAAGAATCAATCCAAGAATTCTTTCAACATCTCTTTGAAGAAAGGGCTACTGATAACATACCACCCGACCCACGCGAAGATGATCTCTCGAGAAAAATCAAATTAGAGGTTACTGATTTTTTTTTTGTCACGGTGATGCTCGTGCCTTCTTGACTGGCTTACTTCTATTGAGGCTAATTTCACTTTGTACCACATTGAAGATCCTCAACAAGTCACTTTTGTCAAGATGAAGTTAAAAGGTCCTGATCGAATTTGGTGGAAAAATATTGATGACCACAATGTGCAAATGGGTCGCCCTCCTATCACCCGTTGGGAAGTTACGAAAGAGAGACTGGAAGATAAGTTATTGCCTTCCGATTACATTGATTCATTTAATAGCGAGCTTATCAATCTCCAGCAAGCCTCTATGACCATTGATGAATACTTATAAGTTCCATGAGCTTTGTATTCGATGCAAAACTAATGAAGATGATTGCCTGATGGTCACCTGTTATCGGGAAAAATTACGCCCAGATATACAGGAGAAATTGGCAGTATTTGACTTCGCCACTATTGATGCAATCTCTAGCACGGCGCGACGCATTGAGCAAACGCTGCGTCAGCACACTGGGCGACGTTTCGGTGACCAAACCTAAGAGTCCTATAAAAAGGGTCCAGATTCTACTTTCAATCGGGCCCCACAGCAAGGGTTCCGACCACCTCCAAGCCAACCACAGAACCAAATTCAAAGGCAGCAACATGCTCCACCACAAGGTCAACAACTCCTCAACCAAATCAGAAGTGGCAAACAGATCAAAATACTGCTAAAGGCACTGGGATAGCCGCTAAGCGCGATGTCTGTCATTTTTGCGAAAATAGAGGTCATTATGATAGAGAATGTCCACACAGGAGTCTGCATTGTGAAGGTGAACCTTATGATGATAGAACTGTACGATGAGGAAATCGAAATAGAGAAACATGATGCACAACTTCCAACAGAACCAGAGTCCGCACCTGAGGTATTCACAGCTGATGATGACATCCCATTACTTTTCCTTCACCGCTGCCTATTGGTTGCAAATGGTATTGAGGAAGACGGTGAAAACAAAGGCTCTAATTTTCAAAACAAGAGTCTCTTGTAAAGGAAGAGCTTGCAATGCCATCATTGATGGTAGAAGTGCTATGAGTGTCATATCCAAAGAAGCAATTGATAAACTTCAGTTGCCAACTACAAAGCACCCAAAACCTTACAGAGTTGCATGGGTAAATGATTATCCGATTCCCGTCAACCGCCAATGCATTGTTCCCTTGAAGATGGGCTCGTGTGAAGATAATGTCAAGTGTGATGTTATTCCGATGAATGTTGCCCACATCTCATTTGGCAGACCTTGTCTAAAGCGCTTGAAGATCATCACTGATCATTCGGATAACACCTACACTTTCAAATGGAATGGATGCAAAATTCAATTGAAGCCCATGGAAACTTCATTCTCTGCAAAGCAATCCACATTATCCACTCCTACTGCCTCTCCTCACATCCTCACCATGCGCAAATTTGAAGTTGAAAGTAAAGAGCAAGGTGTGATGTATGCTTTGGTTGCCAGACAGGTGACTGCACCAAATGAAGCCTCCCAGCCATCCACTCCCCAAGAGGTACAACCATTGCTCAATGAATTTTTTGATTTAATTCCTGATGAGCTTCCAAATGAATTACCGCCACTACGAGACATCTAGCACGCAATAGATTTAACTCCTGGAGCATCTCTCCCTAATCTTCGTGCTTATCGGATGAGCCCTTCCGAACGTGCTGAACTCAAGAAACAAGTTGATGATCCGTTGCAATGGGGATATATTCGGGAAAGCCTAAGTCCATGTGCCATATTTGCTCTCCTTACACCAAAGAAGGATGGAAGCTGGCGTATGTGCGTGAATAGTTATGCAATCAATAAAATCACTGTAAAGTATCGCTTCCATATCCCTAGACTTGATTATATGTTTGATCCTATGACTAGTACTTCTATTTTTTCTAAGATTGATATTCGCAGTGGTTATCATCAAATCAGAATTAGGCCAGGTGATGAATGGAAGACAGCCTTTAAAACTAACAATGGTCTTTATGAATGGCTGGTTATGCCTTTTGGTCTTTCTAATGCTCCTAGCACATTCATGCGTGTTATGAATCAATTGCTGAAACCGTTTATTGGAAAGTTCGTTGTTGTCTACTTCGATGATATCTTGATTTATAGCAAATCCAAACAGGAGCATCTTGATCACTTGAAAAACATATTTTAACTTCTTTACCGAGAACGCTTCTATGCTAATCTAAAGAAGTGTACTTTTATGAGCAATTCTGTGATTTTTCTTGGCTTTGTTGTCTCTTCTAAGGGTATTACAATGGACCCATCCAAGATTCAAGCTATACTCGATTGGCCTCTTCCGCAAACTCTCACTGAAATTCGTAGTTTTCACAGATTTGCTACTTTCTATAAAAGGTTCATTCAAGATTTCAGCAGTATTATGGCTCCAAATCACTAATTGTATGAAATAGGGTGAATTTAAATGGACAAGTGTAGCAACTAGAGCATTTGGAGAAATCAAGCGCAAGATCACGGAAGCCCCTGTCCTACGACTTCCAGATTTTAACAAAATCTTTGAAATTGCTTGCGATGCTTCTCAGATCGGCATTGGAGGAGTTCTTAGCCAAGCAGGTCACCCAATTGCATTTTTCAGCGAGAAGCTCCCGATGCTAAACGCAGATATTCTATTTATGATCTAGAATTATACGCCGATGTGCAAGCTTTATGACATGGGCGTCATTACTTGGTTGGAAACGACTTTGTCCTATATTCCAATCACGAGGCATTGAAGCATAAACAGTCCCAACAGCATGTCAGTGATCGTCGAATTAAATGGAGCTCTTACCTTCAACAATTCACATTCAGTTTCTGTCATAAAGCTGGCAAAGAAAATCTGGTGGCTGATGCTTTAAGTCGTCAGAAACATCTCCTCACTACTATGGCAGTCATTGTAATAGGTTTTGAGAAAATAAATCAGGAGTATAGAAATGACAAGGATTTCGGCACCATCTAAACAGATTTTCTTACCAGCAACAAGGACAAGGACCCTCATTACAGCGTACATGATGGATTCTTATTACGAGGTAACAAACTTTGCCTCCCTGCTACTTCTAGTCGAGAACATGTTGTTTGTGAATTACATTCAGGGGTTTGTAGTGGTCATTTGAGACGTGACAAGATACTCGCTCTCATGGATGATAATTTCTATTGGTCGCGCATGAGAGGTAATTTTATCAGCATATGTGAAAGATGCTGCACCTGTCAATTGGCTAAAGGTAACAAGAAGAATATAAGTTTATATCAGCCATTGCCTATTCCTAATGCGCCATGGGAAAATATCAGCTGGATTTTGTGTTAGGACTTCCAAAGACTGCACGGAAAGTTGATTTCATCTTTGTTGTTGTTGATCGTTTTTCTAAAATGGCACATTTCATTCCATGCAACACCACCTCAGTTGCTTACAAGGTCGCTCTTCTTCAAAGAAGATGTCCGTCTTCATGGCCTCCCCAAGACAATCGTTTCAGATCGTGACACCAAATTTATGAGTTACTTTTGGGAGACTTTGTGGACGACAGCCAAGACAAAGCTTCACATCTCTGCTGCTTACCATCCGCAAACTGATGGACAAACTAAAGCTGTTAATAGAAGCCTTGGACAACTGTTACGAAGCCTTGTCCGTGATCATATCACAACATGAGATCAGATTCTACCTATGGCTGAATTTGCTTACAACAATTCAGTTAATTGGTCCACAGGCATCTCACCCTTTGAAGCGGTCACAGGTGTTCGACCGTGCATGCCTATTGATCTTGTCCCCTTGCCTCTTGAAGCACGCCCTTGTGCAAAGCCGATAACTTCATTAAACACATGCAACAAATACATGATGAAATAAAAAAAACAAAAAAAAAAATGCAGCTAGCAATGACAGTTACAAGGCTCATGCTGATAAACGTTGTCGTTTCCTAGAGTTTTCTGAAGGAGATATGGTTATGGTCCGTATTCATCGGGAAAGGTTACCGCTAGGAGCAAACAAGAAGTTACATCCGAGAAATATAGGTATATTCAAAGTATTGACAAAGATCAGTTCGAATGCATATATTCTCGAGTTGCCATCTGATATTGGTATCAGCCCCACATTCAATGTTGCCGATCTCACTCTTTATCGTGGCATGATAATGAGGACGATTCCGATGAGCAAATCGTTATGCTACCAGCTGCTCCGCCATTGCCTGATAAAATCATTAATGTTCTTGATGATCAAATTGTTTCTACTCGTCGCGGAGGATTTCAGTAGTTCCTTGTTCGTTGGCACAACCAGCCCGTCTCCGATGCTACTTGGATTACTGCTACCAACTTTCAGCATCTGAATCCAGATCTTTATGAGCACTATCAAGCGATTAACTCGCCGAAGTCGAGTTCTTTCAAGCCGGGGAGAGTTAATGCAATACGGAAGTCCAAAAGAGGCCCTAGGCCTACATGATGGGCCTAGCCAACCAACCCAAAACTTTTAATGCAGCCCACAACAGGCCCAAATTGCCTGTGAAGCTACTGTGGATACTATTTCTATCCTAGGCTTAGTTAATTAGGAATTATTTCTAATTTAATTGTTAATTAGAAAAGAGCCCTATTGTTATTTTTCATGCTTATTCAAATTAATCAAATCAATTTCTTGAGTTGCTCACGTGAGTTTATGGATTATTCCATGGTTATGCTTGTGCCCTAGTGGCTAGAATCCTCTTGGATTCAATCAATCCTTCGGAAGATTGATCTATTGCTCGATCGCGGATCTTGGCTGCGTCACAAGAGTTCGTCCGCAAGTACCTCTCGATCTTGTGCCTTTGCCTATAGATGTAAGAATAAGTGTCGATGCCTAAAGCTTCTTTCAACACATGCAACAAGAGCACAATGAGGTCCGCCGATATATATCTGCCAGCAATGATATATATAAACAACAAGCTGGCAAGCATTGCCGATATGTTGAATTTGCTTAAGGAGATATGGTCATAGTCCGTATCCGTCCAGAACGTTTGCCTCTAGGAGCTAACAAAAAGTTGCATCCAAGCAATACAGGTCCATACAAAATTCTGAAGAAGATTGGCTCCAACACACATGTTCTCGATGTCCCTTCAGACTTGAGCATCAGTTCTACTTTCAACGTAGAGGATCTTAAACTCTACCGTGGTCATGACACTGATGGAGATATTAAAGAGCAAACAATTGCCCTACGTGTTAATCTCCCACCTGCTAATGAGATTGTTAATGTGCCTAATGATTAGATTGAATCTACTAGTCAAGGAGGTTTCCAGAAGTTCTAAGTTCATTGGCAGAATCTTCTTCTCTTCGATGCTACATGGATCACCACTATAGACTTTCAGCACCTGAATCTAGATCTTTATGAGTGTTATCAAGCAATTACCTCACCAGAATAGAGTTTTTTCAAGCCGGGGAGAGTTGATGCAACCCGACCCAAGATCCGGCCCAAATCGCAGGTTGCAAGCCTTGTTGGGTCCCACGTGATCAATGACCCTCCCAAGATAATAGATCCATATCACTTAATCAAAGTCTCTAAATTAGTAAAAGTGCATCCTAATTTCTATTTTGATTAGGATTAGATATTTTCTTATTTTTAAAATGTCTTGATTGCTAAGAAACAATCCTACTCTATATATGGTGGAGTCCCCATTGCATTGGTTATGCGATTATCAATTAATTCAATTATCTTGAGTTTTCTACCCTATCATGGTGATTGTCGTGGGTCTCTCGTTTGGAATCACTTCATTGGATTCGATCAACCCTGTTTGAGGAGTTAATCTACAAAATCGCAAATCCAGGGCTGCACCAGTGCTCATCCCTTTCTCCGTAGTTTTATCTAGAACAATTCCTCGAGGTAATGTTGCAAAAAGCAACCGATTTCCCACGATATCAAAAAAAACCATTCTTCATGTGAGAGGGTTAGGGGAGATGTAGGCTTAACCGTTCTATGAAAAAACTGAAGTCCAAAAAACAACCTTTCCTCCAACGTTACACAACAATGTTGTTATGTTATGAGAGGAAGAGATGGTATTTGACAATAGAGATTATCCATTCACAAGCCTTAATCAATTGGAGTTTTGGGTCCAAATTCAATTGGATACAAAACTGGATGCATGAACTTGGCATGTAAACTAGCCAAGACAAGCCGAGCTTTGCCAGCTAAAGAACGCTAAAATACCTTGTCATGTTTTTACCATAAAAGAAGTTCAAATTTAATTAGAACCCAGAAATGTAATGCCTTCACAAAAAAGAAATTAGAACCACCAAATCTCTATCTAAATGATTTGAGAAACCATCATCCTATGAATCATGGTTGAGATGTGAAAGCAAGACATGAACAAATAAGAGGGTTGCTTACCTTCCATACAGCTCCCAAGAAGTAGCTCTGAGCAAATATGATGCACCTGCTAATTGCAAAACAGATTCAGGAATCGGATTTGGCTGTCCACCAAAGTAGAATGAATCATAATCACTTCCACATCCACTCTCCTGCAACAACACTGATGAAGACCTAGACTTCTGCAGGTTCTTAAGCCATGCAGTACTAAAAGCACCATCCATTGTCAGCAATGCTCCATCTGATCCAAATTCACTAAGCAAATAAGAACTTAATCTTAGTTCCTGCAGCAATCACATATGCAAAAAAAGAACTAAGTTCTAGTATCACCAGATGGGTATCAACAACAAATAAAAAATGAATAACCATGTTTAAACAGTAATCTTGTTACCTTACAAACACTAGTTGGAGATGTTCTAAGCTTTATAGGGGTTTTTGGACCAAAGGACAGCAGTGGTCTTTTCACATGCTGAAAACCAACATACGCAATAATCAAGTAACAGCAAAGTTCATAGAAAAGTTGCCTCTTCAAAATAAAATAAGACAAATCACCAATGAAAAAATTGTCAGGAAGTGCGTTAAAAAAACATTCAGATAATATTCCAATATAGCCTCTCG
This sequence comes from Camphora micrantha, assembly GCA_003546025.1. Classification (NCBI taxonomy): domain Eukaryota; kingdom Viridiplantae; phylum Streptophyta; class Magnoliopsida; order Laurales; family Lauraceae; genus Camphora; species Camphora micrantha. Next base: position 22,987,169 of record QPKB01000007.1, on the reverse strand, counting down.
CAAACCCCTTGTTCGTCACTTTTTTCTCTTTATGAAGGAACAAGCAACATATTCACCTCTCAGCAATCACAAACACTTCTACCATTGATTTTTTTTCCCATAATGAACACCTCTTTACTATTGGAAACAGAGGTGCTTTGTAACTTACCACGTCAATCAATACACAATACTGACGAAAATTACAGCGGATTTTTTTAATTGACCTACGGAACTGAAATAAGGAAAACAGAAAAACAAGAGCAACAAAGCTAGTGGCACATGTTGAGAAACATTTAGTGTCGTCTTGTGAAGAGAGTGCAGATTCCAATACACAGGCAAGCATGATGGCTCTACATGACCAATTCAAAGAAAGAGAATCTTATAACTACTTGCAAATTAGTTCATCCTAATTTACCCTTGTACGTTTTCTCTCTTTAAACCCTTCCTAGGGGGTATTCATGTAAATTTACATTGTTGACATCAATATAAATACAGGACACGCCCTCAAAGAGTATACAGTAAATCCAAAAGGTCACACTTATTTGCAATTTCTCTAGTAATATCATGCAAAAGAAATAATGGAAATAAGTTTGTTTTATATTAAGATTAGGTTAAGTTTGCGTCATATTTAGTGGTATGATGTGATCAGGGTTTCCTATTATGATATGATTAGGTTTATTAATCTGGGTTGCACTCTACAAAATAGCCATTGACTATTCTGTATGAGAACATAAAGCTTTTGTCAAGATGTAGTCACTAAAATTTGTACTGCACAAACATGCCACAGCTGCAGTTCAATCCGGTGTTATGAAGTTTGATTTTGTTCGGCTGAAATTTCCAAAATATATTAATTCAGTTACTGAACCAAACCACTCAACCCCGCCCCCAACAACAAACAAACAAGCCCGCAAATAAGATTTCATTTAGAAATTCGGACCTGTTAGGAAGAAATCATTGGTTTCAATCCAAAAGATAAGATCTTGTCTAATCAGGTCTAGTTCGGCCAGATTTTTTTATTAAAAAAAAAAAAAAGCAGTTTAATCAGATCTGTAAGACTGAAAGGAAACGAAAGGAGGAAGAAGTCAGAAGTAAAAAAAAAAAGGATCGCCGGGGGGGATCACTTCTCCTCTAACTCCACAGAGGTAGGCCTTTGTCGCTGCTCGCCAAACTCCGCGGAAGAAGACCTTTTTTCTTTGCTTCTCCGGAGCCTTTGTTGTACAGAAATTGGGGCAAAAGGGTGCCTGCTAGAAGGTTCGAGACTTTGAATGCCCCTTTCACCCCTTATACTATTCATCATATGTTACATTCAAAGGGAAATCACGGTGGGGCCCATCTCATTTAAAAATCCAAGCCATTCTAAAATCAACATAAAAAATAAATGGGCCCATATTTGAGCCCTAAATTGAAATAAATTAAATATCCACTAGTAATTACATGGCCCTGGCCATATTTCAGCCTTGAATTAAGATAAATTAAATGTTCCACTAATAATTACATGGACCCCAGCCAAATTTAATTCAAATAAATATGAAATATTTATTTACATGTCTACATATGTACATTTATATTCTTCCGAAATATAATTTCAAAAAGTATCGCCGAACTTCCGAATCGACCGAAATATTTCACTCTAGTGGCCTAACCAGTATCCAATACAGCGTCCGAAACAAATTTCTCAACACTGGTTCAATCACAGAAGTATATTTTTTGGCTTAGCTCTTCTCTATGCATCATACTCTGAATGATACTATTGATACTATTTCACACTTCCCCTCAAATGCATGCAGTTGGATCAAACAACACCAACATGCTAATCAAGAACTGACACTGATCATAAGTCATTGCCTTCACGAAGATGTCTGCATGATGTAGATTGGAGATTGTAAGACCCCAACCCCTAATTCTTGGGATTGGTACTAATTAAGTGTGTGGTTAGTTCAATAAGTGGGTTTAGAAGCTAATTATCTTTCTTTAAGGGTTAGAATAGATTTTCAATAGCTTTCGGAAGTTTTGAGAGCCATTGAACCCAGTTTGAGACCTCTAGGGTCCTATTTGTATTTTTGGGAAAGTGTGGGGGGCTATTCGCAAATTCTGGAAAATTCAGTTCTTGAGCCCATTTGATAGAGAATATTATTTCCAACAACTTTCGTGTTCACTCCGTGCCCATTCAAAGCCACAAAAACCCTTATTTCATCATTGAGGGCAAAACAATCTTTTCATTTTGAAATCTGAGCCCAAATTTCGATGTCCCCAAACCATGTCAAATTTATACTTTTTAGAAACTAGATTTAATTTCGAACATATCTCTCTTCTTCGTCAAGTCCATCGGAGGCACAGAAAGCTGAGTTTTAAGCCCATCAAATTCTACTAGTGGTGGGCCCCAAATCAGCTACTTCTCTTCCCCATTTCCATTTCAGAATTCTCTGCAACCTGGAGCTTTTCTCCCTTCTTCTTCTTGCTTTCTCCCTCAAACCCCAAGAGAGATCTCCACCAAATTGAAGATTCATCACCGCCATTCAACTCTACTCATCATGAGCTTACATTCTACACCATTTTCACGCACTCTCTCCACCAACAGCCAATAGGAGCTCTTTAGAGCTACCTTAGAGTAAGAATCTTGCTCTCATCTTTTGATATGTTGATTTGGACCATAGATGAGCCATGAATTCCAACATGCAAAAGCTAATTCCATCTCCTTGCTAGTTTTCCAATTTTGGGCTATTTTCTAGTGTATTTTTGGGCATTTTTTGGTTTTAGGTTTTCCGGCAGGGTTTTAAGAATGTTTTGGGAGAGCTTTGGACTTGAGGCAAGTGTTTAAATTGAGAATTTTGACATGCATGCATATGTGGTGCTTTTGAATGATTTGTTTCCCTGCGGTTAATTGGTGTTTAGATGTGTTTTATGGTGGTTAATTAATGTCAAATTGATGGCTTTTGGATGGCCAAAAGACTGCCCAAAAATCCCCCAAGGCGCGACCCCTGTGTAGCCCACTGCCACCCATGGCTAGCCGTGGGACCCCGGCAGTGGGTTACAGGGGGCTTCCGGAAGTGCCCCACAGGCCACCCCAGAAGCCCCTGTTTTGGCTTTCTTGGCATGTATCAACCCCGGTTCAACTCCAAATGACAAAGTCTTTTTCTAAATATTTTTAGGTGGTTTTAGTCCCCTTTAAACCTAAGAATTATGCACATGAAGCCGGTTCCTTGGTGGGAACCACGAACCTTAGGGGCTAGTTTTGGAACCCATGAACCATACATGACCAAAATGAATTGTTGGCTCCGGGGATGTTCTTTGAGCTTGGTCCCACCCCGGTGGGTTGTCCGGAGGCATGTAGGTATACTAAAGACTTGGGGATGCACATAATTAGGGTTTTGAAAAGCTGGACATAACACTACAGCACTAAGAAAACAATTAACCGGCAACTAGACCCTTAGTGTGCGCAATGCCAAATATCACTACTCCGACATGTGAATGGCATACATTAGGTTTAGCATTTTGTAATGGAATCCTGACTAATATACTGATCCATCTTGTCAAACCCATAAGTCATCATTTCGCACACATGCTTTCTCAAAATTGCATGATTCCTCCGTACACCTTTCGTACCCGACCTTCACTCAACACATGGGACTTGTCACTCGCACATGGGGTTTTAGCGACCTGCCCTACTTGCCCCTGAGATAGGATCCACGGTTGTGGCGTTTTGGGATGCGATGCGAGCATTTAGTTGCCCTGCTCCTTCCCGAACACCCAAATCCGCCCCTTTTCCTTACCCATTTCGGGCCGAGCCATTCCCTGTCGGAATGCTGCCCCATTTTCTAGAGACCCGAGGCCTTGTTCAGTCTCCAAATTAGCCTTTTTCGTTGGTCTTGCCAGTAAGTTCAGTCTTTATGCATGTTGCCCATCCGGTTTCCCTAGGGTCCGTTTAACCCATAGTTGTCAATTTTGTTCCATTCCAGCCAATTCCGACCGGAGCGTACAGGATTTAGCATGTGGCGGAACAGAACAGCACCCATTAGTTTTCCAGTAAAAATTTCAGCCAGTTCCGGCTGGATCTGTAAACAAACTAGTTCCGAACGGATCCACTCTCCAAGCAGAGAAGCAGCAGCAAGAGAAAAAAAAAAAACGGAGAGAGGAAAAGTAGTCGACTATTGAAGCATAAAAATAAAAAATAAAAAACAATTGAGTACCTCCACTGGTCGAGCAACACCAAGACCTCAAGGCAAGCGGTGAAGGTACAGCAAGACCTCCAAGCGAGCAATGCAGGTACGGGTTTTTTTTTCATTAGACGCCTCCAAGCGAAAGTGTGAAACCCCTCGTTCTCCTCTCTCCTTCTCTTCCTCTTTTTTCTCGTTTTCTCTCCCTACCCTCTCCATTTCTCTCCCTGCTCTGCGTTTTCCTTTCCTTGAATGATCGTCTCTCAAGTCTCTCCTCTCTCTTTTCTAGATGACCTTTTCCTTTCCTTTAATAAACCAAGCAATACATGCAGTTGTCTCCCATCTTTCCATCAGTTCACATTTTTTATATTACTTTTTGTCTTTTCTTCATGTTTTTGTTTTAACAACTTTTCAAGTCACCGTTGGTTACCTTTTCATATTTTTCAACGATGTTGTCTCTCTCTACCAACAACCAAATCCCTTTAATTTCGTTTTACTTTTTAAATGTTACATAATGACATAATGCATTTTAAATGTTGTCTCTTTCCATGCCATTTTTTTTTCCTTTTTTTCTTAAATACTTTTTTTTTATATTTTTTTATTTTTTAAGTGCTCCATTTTCGGAACAAAATATCGGAATTGAGCGAAACGCCGAAATGTTCCACTGCAAAGGCAAACTGGAACGATGATCAGAACGGAATTGACAACTATGGTTTAACCCAGTTATTGATTATGTATGGGCTACTCATCTTATTAAGTATGCTCGGTGTGTTCTCGCTTGTTCTAGAGTAGCCCCCTCATCTTGCTTATACTTGCATGTTCTTGAGACCTTGATGGCTAGTTTGGCACTTTACTAGCATAGTAAAAGTCAAGTTAGGCCTCCATTTTTCAGACAAGATGTTACATCAAAAGCACTTTAATTCAAAACTCCCTCCATCTTTTTCAAAAAAAGTCAAAAAGCAACCGCCTTTATCCACTAAAATACAAAAAAACTTCACTTTCCCATACAAAAAGTCAAAAAGATTCCATAACAAACAACTAAAAATAAAATACCATCATAACCTACTTATATTTTATTCTTTCTTCAAAATCAACTTTACTTCACTTGACTCTATTAGTAGAGTTTCCAAACCGGAAGGGACTTGAGTATGTGAGAAATACCATGGGCCTTGGAACCCTTGTAGAGTTCAAGGGTCCATTGGGCAATGAATTCCCTTAATGGATTGAGGGTATGGGTAAGCCTCGAACCCTTTAGGCACTTTCAGTCACTCAATGGTACCTTGAACTCCGCATTGAGCTTGAGTAATAAAATATGGAACAAACCGGGACCCCTTTCCTCCTTGTCTTGAATTATCAAGTCGGCACCACTAAGCGCTCAAAGTTCATCTTCGGCTTGAACAACCGTTTTGGATGTCCTTTAAACCGTGATTTACCATCTGCAGATTGGTCTTTGTAGGCTTGCCCAGAACTATGGCCGGTGTTTTGTTTAGCAACCTCCTTGTGAGCTTAGCAATCTAGTTATATTATATTATATTATATATATATATATGTGTGTGTGTGTGTTAGTGTGTGTGATCGTGTTTACATCGCCCTCGAGGTGTGTCGTGTTATCGTGCTCCTTTCACCTTGTGTGTTGGAGAGGGTATTAGCTACATGTGGTTTGCCATTTTTAACACCTGTCAGGTCGTCGTACCTGACCCTGCTAATCTTGGTGCTATAGGTTCTACCTTCGCTTGTAAGAAGTGCTCGCGGAGGAGGCCGTGGAGCCATAGTGCTTAGGTGAGAGTTGTGATGACGGTGTCAATTAGACATCAGATGTTGCATCGAGTGACTCAGTGACCGTAACATTAGGGTTGTTTTATATGTTCAGTGTACTTCAGTTGTACCGGCCTTTGTTGGCCTTTTATTTATTAATTAATGCACTTTTTATATTGTAACCTAAACACTTGGGTAATAAATATCATATTCCTTGTCTTGCTCTATATATTATAGTTTATGAATTTCCAGTCTGAGAATACATGATATTTTTGTATGCTCACGTTAAGCATTGGGTATGCTCATGTTCAGCATTGGGTTGCGACACAAAATCCGAGGGCCACGGGCTTCGGGTCGCAAGGCCGCGTAAGCTTCGGCAAATTGTTCTTGTTTGTGACTGGAGTTTCTCTTTCTCACACACGGATCCTGGGGGGCAATAAAATGCAATAATAACCCCATTAATTTCATAATCTAGCACCCCAGGATGGAGGCGTCACACAGATACACATGGAAACTCATTGTTTTGCATTCAACTTCTCCGATTGAGTGGCAGTCAACTTCAATGCATTTAGTGTTTTCAAGATGCAATAGGGAATGTTGTAAAATATGGATAATTATACCATGCTTGAGATATCTTTATGATTGTATTGTGATTATAAGTGTGATTGCAATCCCCAAAAGGAGTCATAATTCCTCATTCTATAATACATTTAGAGGTGGTCTCCTTTAGTTAAGGGCGCACAATTCAATCTTTAATTTGTCTTTTTTTCCCATTTGTGCTACTGCGAAGGTACTATTGTAGTTGAAATTCACATGGTATCAAAGCCAACCCACATTGTGTGTAGGCAGATGATCCAGAGTTGTGTGAAACGAAAGGAAAAACCTTGCATGTGAAAGACTCTAGGGACTGAATCTAAGGGAGACATTAAAAACCATCAATGACAAACCACATTAACCTTGGTTCTACTCTAAACATGACTATGACCATTACCCTTTCTTGGTCGTAATGGTTTAAAACCTTAAACCCCATCAGAAGTATGTTTATTTCTATCATATCATATGATTTCATCTTACATCTTAAACACCGTAAAAGCAATTAAGATAGAAATTTTTAATTTTACTTTTATAAAAATAAAAAAGAGAAAAGCCAAGGAGGATGATCAGACCGATACGATATAACAGTCGGCAATTGTGTTTTAAAACAACGAGAAGTCACCTTAAGACTAAATTTCGCCAATGCGAGATGATTGAAGGCCACCAGACGAGTTAGCTTCAAACTTTCAGCTCTCTTCAGAGATCTCTGCAAGAGAACAAGTAATTGTTGCTGCGTAGACAAAGAAGTTCCTAAGCCAGTACTGGTTGCAGTATGCGATGAACCAATCATTCCATTTCTGCTTGGGACCCCAATTTCAGACAAGAGGTCACAGATAGCTGCCAAGGTGTATGCAAGACAATTATCATCATTATTCTGCACATTGGAGACAAAGGTCAGAACCTACCACTAAAATGGAAAGGTCCAGAATTTTCGCATAAAGCCATTTAAGCAGGAAAAATAATGCTATAGAGAAATAAAAAATAAAAAAAGAAATCATCCAAAAAGAAGAAAAAAAAAGGATATAAAGAGTTTTGTAAAAGATTAAACAGTTAATAGGGTTTTTGCCTTAGCTAACTTAAAAGGTCAGGCACTAGTCTATACAGTCCACCTCAAAGTACTAGGGGCCTGAGTTTTTTTGAGTAATGGCAGTTAGTTTCCTCTGTCAATATCTGTCAAAAGTTTCAGAAGGAAAAGGGAAAAAAAAAATTTATAACCAGAAGGAAAAGGAATTGAAAGCCATATTGGGTGGAACTGGTTTTTCTATGAATAAAACTGTCACCAACCTGCACATGCTAACATTGGTTTGAAGCAAGCAAAAAAAAATTTCTGGCCATACAATGTCACTAAATGTGATATCCAATTCCCATGCCATCCCAAATACACTCTATCAAAATACCTGAACCACCTGTGACTTCAGTACATGCCAATGCACCCAAAAGATAAACAAAGACAGCACTTTTTGAATTTGAAAGATCATCACAGTATATCTGAGAGTTCAGATTTGCTTTTTGTCCCTTATCATTTTAGGAGAGCAGAAAATTGTTTGCTGTTTTTCGGAACTCTACTCTTGCAAGATTACAAATGTCTTGAAAAGCAGGAAAGGCTTGCTCAGCTATCAAACACAAAGGAGCTAAATGCAGCTTCATTGTAATGAATTATGAGCGCACATGCATACATGCAAGAATGTCAATTTTTCAGTGAGACAAACCAACACTAGAAACATTACCTGTTGAGAAGCCTGAACTGCTACAGTTAGAGCCTGATCAACATAAATGAAAATTAGTGGTGAGGGACAAAACTTAATAAACCAAAAACAAAGGAAAACCAGAGAACCCATCTTGAAAAGATTCTAGGCTTATTTACCTCTAAAGCTTGCTTAAAATGCCCAAAATGACTATGCATGATGCCCAAGCATAACAAAGCAGTCTGATACCTTCCTGCAGGAGTGAAGGGTGAAGAAGATGAACCGGTGTCAGTTCCCTCCATCCCTGCACTTTAAGAACAGAAGTACTCTATTAAAATCCTTCAGTTCTTATGAAATATGAATTTTTTTTTAAACAAAGGCTGAACATTTTGAACAAGAAAGATATTGCATCAGAAAATATTGAAAATTTTCAACAAAAGCAGTACTCTTGGTCAAAAGATGTAGACATGACTTCAAAATGAATATGATTTGTTCAGTGTAGGTTTGTATTGACTTCAAAAATAAATATGATTTGGTGAGTGTAGGTTTGGATGGACCCATGTACTGCATCAGAAGAATACATGTTAATGAACAAAAAAATCCAAATCATGAATAAGGCAATTACGATGCTGTTTGAGACAGAAGATTTAGAATGGCCAACGAACAAACAAGAACTAATGGAGCAGAAGCCATCACATTTTTATTTGCAGTAAACTGTGAGACTTAAATCAATATAAATACAAAAGAAAACTGAGCTGTCTGAGAACTGATCACTTTATCATTATTAGCTTTAATTTTTATTATTATTTGGGTATCATCGAATTTCTGTGGACTTGGAAACATGGGATTAGATATGTCAACACTCACATGAGGATTGTTGTTTGGGGTTGCAAGAAAGGTTTAGGAGTATTGAGGGGCAGTTATCACATCGTCCAAAAGAAGCTAGATGGAATAAGTAATAGCTTCTCTTATATCTGCTACCTCAGTGTTATTTTTAAGAGTGAGATCCGGGAGTTGTGCCAGGTTAAACAAAGCTGCATAAGGTAATTATAAGGATACGTTGTTCTCTCAGTGCCAATTTAAATTTTATCAACACACTTTTTTGGACCAAAGTCAAGATCATGGCCAATTGTGTTAAATTGATCAGGCTTTGATCAAGCTCAGGCCCCAAATTATACAGGCAAGCTGCAATCGGGCAATCTGTTTCTGTTCAAGACCCGTTCTGGGCCCGAATGTTCACAATTGGGCTGGGCCTGCTCAGGTTTCATGAAGCCATTTACAGCCCTAAACAGAAGGGTTAATCACAACTTTTGGGACCTAGCACAACTTAAAAAAGCAGATGCACGCAATAGAGTATAGAAACAAGAAAACAAAGAAAGGGAGTAAAGAGAAAAGGGGAACATGAGAGAGAGGTGTGAAAAATATAGGCCTCTTCCAAGTTGCAACTAATAAAATTAAACCGTCAATAGAATCCTTCGAGCTCATACACATGGGTCTCCCATGCACATAGAAAGAAAATTAAACTGAACTAATAATAAAACAAAAGCAACGGCTTTCAGTCTATTACCATTTATCACTGACAAAAAAATAAAAAATAAAAAAACCCAAATGACTCAGGCATGGTTTAAAAAATCGTCCAAGTCAGACTCGGACTTGAATGAGTGGGACTCGCCCAAGTCGCGAGTCAACTCGGTAAGAAAAAAGAAAAAAAAGAAGGGGACAAGAGGAACGGACATGACTGGACAGAAAATAAAAAAATTCTGTACAGCTGGCCAGCACTGGGTGGGTCTAATCTGTACTTTGCACTTCTATTGCTGCTGTAAGGTCATTGTTGTTGTCTTCTCCCAAAAAAAAAAAAAAAGAAAAAAGAAAACGTCACTGTTGCTACTGCTGCAGTGTTGCAGACTTGCAGTGTTGTTGTTACTTGTGAGGGCTGCTGTTGCAGTGTTGCTGTGACTTGTGAGGGCTGCTGTTGCAGTGTTGTTGCTGCCGCAGGCTGCTTGCCGTTGGTTCTTGCACGTGCCTGGTACACTTTTCTTCTTTTCACTACACTCACAGTCTTAGCCCATCCAACCCACCTTTGTTTCTCCTTTTTTTTTTGACCCACACAACTGTTTCTATTTTTTTATTTTTTTTTCTGGGCATTCCAGTGGACTGGACCTGACTCGGCCGAGTCGACTCGGACTCGGCCATGGCCTAGTCGGGTCCCGAGCCCGGTTTTTTTAACCATGGACTCAGGAGTCAGGAACAAAAACCCTATATGGCACAGTGGAGATTCAAGCAGTCTCCTAGGCTTTTACTGCCATGGATCTAGCCTTCGATGCATTAAAATTACAACTAGAAATGTCCAAGTGAATAAATATTCAAGTCCTTTTAATATTTACCTGTAATCAAAATAGCAATGAAGATTTTCCAAAGCAGCAAAATAATCTTCATGGTAAAGACTATTCAAGTATCGCAGGTAGTGGACCTACAAGGAAATCAAAGTGCAAACATAGAAAGAAAAAAAATAAGTATCATCTTGCTAGTGGAACCAACTATGATCTTGATGTACCTTTTTAAACAAAAATAAAAAAAGACGTAAATAAATAATTGAACTAAAATATCAAAGCATATAACTTACACGATGCAGTTCTGGAGCTAGCTTATGAAGCTGTGTTAGGATAGCTTCAAAAGCGATCATAGGAAATGAGATGGCATGCCTGCCAGAAAGAATATACCATTCATACAATACAAAATCAGCTCCATAGAGAATACTAGTATCAACTATCAAGTACCACACCTCTGCCTGTTGTTATGAATATCAAAATTGTACACAAATGGTTCGATGGTATGAATCGAATCATATCATGAATCATATCACAAATTGTAGGATTTTGTATTTTTCTTATTATATAACAAGTATCTAATCGCAAGATTCACACATAAACCCTAAGATTTACTTGTAAGCAGGATTCGTTGTATAGACGCGAATCATTTTCCTTAGGATTCGATATGAATCAAAAGATTCAGGATTCTAAACGCAGGATTCTGACAATAACACTTCTGCCCATTTCCATGCGGCCACATGTACAATGAATCATGTGGGCCCTCCATGCAGATCGCTTGGCCAAAAACTCAGGCTGGCCCGTCAACAAGAGGCACACGTTGAATGTAAACAGTTGGCTATGTTTTCTACATAGATATTATTTGTTTTGCAGCCTACGGCCCACCAGATGAAATCTGGGCAGTATTTCCATCGGGGCTTACTCTTTGTCTCTTCCTTGGGCTAGTTTGGCACTTTACTAGTATAGTAAAAGTCAAGTAAAGCCTCCATTTTTCAGATAAGATGTCACATCAAAAGCATTTTAATTCAAAACTAACTCCATCTTTTTTTAAAAAAGTTAAAAAGCAACCACCTTTATCCACTAAAATACAAAAAAAAACTCCACTTTCAAATTCAAAAAGTCAAAAAGATTGCACAACAAACACCTAAAAACAAAATACCATCATAACCCACTTATATTTTATTCTTTCTCCAAAATCAACTTTACTTCACTTGACTCTAGAGTTGCCAAACTGGCCTATGGACTGCTCCATTTAGCACACATATGCCACCTTGGTCACATGTGGAAGCATGGAAAACAATATTTTCAATGCATGTAGAAGATTAGCAATATCTAAGTTGGAGATCACCATGTCGCTTACTTCTCAATCAAATCAGCCTGCTCCCTTAGGTACCCTTGCACTTGCCAGTTTGTACGTAAAAACAGACCCCCATGGTGATCGTCGGCTCTCAATGCATCACTAGAAGACGACACAAAATCACTACCTAGTGCACCATCATAACCAGTTTTGGTCTTGGAATTAAAAGAAACCTGGACATCTGCAGATTCACAAAATCACAGTATGTATTTGTTTATCAGTAATAGTAATTTGATTTATGTAAAATGAAAAAATGGATAACAGAAAAAGAAAAACCTATGCAAAGATGTCTACAGTTTGTATGGACAAAAATACATGGATGACCCCATGAACAAAAGGGAGAGTCATTAATGATAACTCTTTGATGCAGATCAGACCATGGGTCGGGCAACCCATTGGGTCCAGTTCATAGGCCCAACGGGACATTCATTTAATTAGGAATATTATTTTAAGAGTTGATTTATTTAGAAATATGTAAAATTAGGAGTTTATTTAATTTGGGTTGTTAAGCAAGTTTAGTAATTCAGGTCCTTAACTGTTTAGAAAAGTAGAATCCAATTAAGAAAGGGGATGTCCAAACCCTGACTATATATATATATATATATGTAATCCCTTTACTGGGATGGATAGCCTTCATTATTCAATTAAAGAATTATTATGGGTTTTTTCTATGGTTGTGAGTTTTTCTCTAGGTTGAGAATACTCTAAGTTGAATCCCTTCAGGATTCAGCCAAGTCTCGTATGGAACTTGGTCTCTATCATTGAATCCTTCATGGATTCGACCAAACCTTCGCGGAATTGGTCTATTTTCTCATTCTTGGATCCAGGGTTGCATCAATTGGTATCAAAGACAAAGATCCCAATCAGGTAATCATGTATTCATGTTTCCATTCTACTCATCATCATCAACATCTTCCATCCAATCCATTGATTTCTTCACTCAAGAAAAGTAAAATCCATCCAGCCAAAGCCATCAACCCATATGACTCCAACCCATAAATCAAAAAACTCCTAAAACCCACCTTCAATCCAAGCCATAGCAACCAAACCATCTTCAAACTCTAATCCCATCGCCGTCGTCCCATTCCGCCCCTACCAAACCAAACCAAACCAAGCCTTTTCCCACTAGGTGGGGTCGTCTATATGGATTTGACGACGCCAATCAAATCTATTTAGGGCATGTCCTCCGTTAGATCCATGTAGGAGGTCATGTTTAATAGTTTCTTTCCAACTTCCCTTGGGTCTCCCTCTCCTACTCCTGGCAATCTCCATGTTTTCACACCTTTTAACAGGTGCCTCCGTTGAACACCTTCTAACATGGCCGAACCATTTCAGTCGATTTTCTCTCATTTTATCTTCAATCAATGCTTTTCCTACTTTGCCCCTAATCTCCTCGTTCCTAATCCTATCTCTCCTTGTGATCTCGCACATCCATCTTAGCATTCTCATCTTCGCAACTTCCATCTTCTTAACATGATTATACTTTACTGCCCAACACTCTGATCCATATAACAACACTGGGCGTACCGCCATCTTATAATACTTTCCTTTAACTTTGCGGGGGACTTTCCGATCACACAAGACGTTCAAAGCACTCCTCCATTTGGTCCACCCGGCCTGAATCCTGTAACTTACATCAGTATCAATCCCTCCGTCCTGTTGCACCATAGATCCAAGGTATCTAAAGTTTTCTTTCTCTACAAACTTTTGTGTGCCCAAACTTACTTCTATGTTACCAGGATTACTTTGACTAGACTTGCATTCCATATATTCTGTCTTGCATCGACTTAGCCTAAACCCTTTTTCTCTAACGTTTTCCGCCACAATTCTACTTAGCATTCACTCCTTCTCTCGTCTCATCCACTAAAACAATTTCATCTGCAAATAGCATACACCACGGCACCTCATCTTGGATATGTCTTGTAATCTCATCCATAACTAGGGCAAACAAGTACGAACTTAACACTGAGCCTTGGTGTAGACCAATCGTGATAGGAAACTCTTTAGTCTCTTCGCCAGTCGTTCTTATAGATGTCACGACTCTATCAAACATATCCTTTATCGCCTCAATATATGCGACACACTCTTTTCTTTTCCAGTACTCTCCATAGAATCTCCCTAGAAACCCGGTCATAGGCCTTCTCCAAGTCAATGAACACCATATGTAAATCTCTTTGACCTTCTCTATACTGTTCCATTAACCTTCTCAGGAGAAAGATAGCCTCCATGGTTGATCTCCCAGGCATGAAACCAAATTGGTTCTCTAAAACGTTTGTTGTTCTTCTTAGTCTTCTCTCAATAACTCTCTCCCATAATTTCATCGTATGGCTCATCAATTTAATCTCACGGTAGTTCGTACAGTTCTGAATATCTACTTTGTTCTTGTATATGGGTATAAGAATACTTTTCCTCCATGCATCAAGCATCTTCTTGCTCTTTAGCACTACATTAAAAAGCTTTGTCAACCAACTTATGCCATCCTCCCCCAAACACCCTTAGACCTCAATAGAGATACCATCTGGCCCAACCGCTTTCCCATTCTTCATCCTTTCAATACTTCTTTAACTTCTTCCCTACTAATTCTCCTATAGAACATATGATTCGATTCTTCCCTAGAAATGGTAAGTTGCCCCAATTGTATGTCACTACTACTGCTTTCGTTAAATAACTTATAGAAGTAGCTCTTTCAACGCTCCTTTATCTCCTCTTCCTTTACTAATACTTTTTCATCCTCATCCTTAATGCATTTAACTTGGTTTAAGTCCTTGGTCCGCCTATCTCTGGCTTTAGCAAGCTTGAATATCTCTCTTTCGCCTTCCTTGGTATTTAGCAAGCTTGAATACCAAACCCAACCATACCCACTATTCCTGAAACATCTGAAACCCTGATCGCCACACCCAATCCACTGTCGGTCTGTCAAATCTCTTCACCACAAACCTCTTAAGCCCAAACCCTCCAACCAAACCAGCCCATACACCGCTTCTCCCCACAAATGAGAATGAAGAAGTGTGGAGACAGGCTATAAAATCTCAAACACAGGTACAATGTGAAGACTGGTTAGCTAATTTGGTGATTTACAATTAATGCAGCCCAGATCCACGATCAGCCAGCTACTGGGCCCAAGCCCACTAAAGTCCATAAAGAGAATCTTCATATCATGCAAGACTTTCCCTATTTTTCATAGTAGCTAAATTTAAGGGATAGTTATCAGATTAATTAGAAAGTCTTATCTTATTTGATTTAGTGTTTATTTTAATTAGAATTGTTTCCAAAAGAGAATTAGGGTATGAGTCTACATAAATGATTGTAATCCCCCATTAGCGACAAGTTCAGTAATTAATAGAAATTCTGCCTTACTCAATTGAGTTTTTATCCCTCGATCGTGTGTTTGTGGTGTGAGAACAACCCTATCCTTATGGATCCCTATCCCTAAGCCTTTGGCTTAGGGAACAACCCAATGGTTATTCTTCCCTTTACCAATGTTGCCGATAACTGATAAGTCCACAGAATTGTAGCTGTAATTCATCATTTTATGTGACTTTGTGAACTTAATTAGGGTAATTTGCATTCAATTTCATAGAATTTCATGATTTCATGCATTTGGGGCTATTTTTGAAAATATGGTCAATTTTGGTCAAAATTCATTACGTTGCATGACTTTTGTGAAATTAGGGTTTTTATCTCATTCATCACCCCCAAAATCAGTTTTTTGGCTTCACTAATGCATACCTGCCATATCCAGCACCATGTGCGATTTTTTGGAAAGTTAGGTATTTTCGGTGCATTAAGTAGGCATGTAGGGTCCATGCATAGTATATTCAAATTCCTCAGACTTGATTATTATTGAGACTATTTAATTTTATTTGTATAGGAGAAATCAAGAGTGGGACCCGCATTGGTGAAATTTGAGAGAGATCAAAGGCGGGACACCATTCATGGTGGGCTCACATATCTTGACATCTTGGTGGAGTTGAAAAGCTTGGAAATTCTCCAAGAGGAAAGAAGAAATTCAAATTTGGAAAGATGGTGTTGACTTACTAAATTTGGAAACCAAAATCAAGAAAGAGAGAAAATTAGAAAGTTTGCAAGGGGAGGACTAGTCAAAGTTGCAAGCAAGGAAGCATACCAAATATGGGTAGAGAAGCAAATAAGCAAGGAAGGTAAGAGTCCAAGCATGCTTTGGACGTCCAACATGGGTCCCACACACCCCATTGCATGCCAAACATAGAAATTCCTTTAATTGCACAATTATTCTTGGATTTTTCAGGGGCAGAAAATTGAAATGGTCATAACTTTCAACCCGAGTGTCGGATCAGCGCAGTCTACCCACCGTTGGAAAGCTCTTTTTGAGTAGATATCAATAGAGCTAAAGATTGCATAAATTGGAGCTATTTTCAAGGAGATATGACCTCGGGAAGTTGGCTGTTATAATTCTATACAAGTATTCGCAAAAAGTCTTCAAAATTTGCAACATGAGAGATCTTTGAGGAGTTCAATTTGGCAAGACTTGGAACCCAAGAGACCACACTTAGTAACAAATCCTCTCCAATTCAAATTGTTGCTAATTAAAGAAGGAGATCTTGCTTGGAAGCTAAGTCACGAATCAAGTCATAGAAGGAAAAAATTCCTTGCAAACCAAGAGGCCAAAAAGTATAAAAGGAGCATCAAGGGGGCTAGAACTCCATGCCTATTCTTCTTCAAAAAGTGGCCCAGCCATTTTCTCTATCTCTTCTTCCCGTTTCTTCTTTCCCCTCTTCTAGTTCTATTTCTCCATATCTTTTATTTTGGGTAGCTTTGGGCCTTGTTCAAGCAAGTACTTGAAGAAGAAGTTGTAACGATGCATTCTTTAATGACAAATCAAGAAGAATTCTTTGCAACAAGTTCTTGATCAGGGCTATAGATGAAGATAAGTGATTGCTTTTTATTTGTTTAGTAATTCAAACTTAGTTCCAATTTTATGTGCTCAATGATTAATAGACTTGTCTTCGTGCCCTAGGCAAACCTCCATTCTTAATTTCTGAAAATAAAATTGATTTTTGATTGTCCATGCTTAGGTTTGATAGGCCATGCTTAGGACTTAGATCTTTTTTATGGTTTATGCTTACTTTCGATGGATAGTGTTTAGATTGCGTTTATTCTTTTATGAGGTAAAGTCTTGGATTTTGGATTTTATAAATAAAAAAGGGCTTTTTAAGTTAGATTTTCCAAGTCAAAAACATTGATTTGTCTTTGGTTTGAAGTTAAAATTGGAACAAGTTAGGATTACTCGATAAGTAATTGGTGGATGCTTATTGGATTCCTATGCTCTAATCACTTTCATTAATTGGTAAATTTCATCTTTCTAAATTAGTTGCTTGGTTTTATTTTTAGAAACTTTCCTTAATTGATAATTAGTTAGTTTCCTTAATCTCAAGTTTTTTTTTTTTTAATTAGCTCCATGTGGGTTCGACCCGTTCTTGCCACTGCCTCATCTAGGCAGTCGTGCACTTGCGGTATTTTATGATTGATAAAGATTACATCAGTTGTGTCAACAATGGTAGAGCGATAAAGTTTGTTGCTTAAGAGGTTATTGACAAGCTTCATTGGCCAACTGAGAAGCTACCTAAATCCTACCATGTCACATGGTCTAATGGTTATGTCATCCCTGTGACACAGATGTTCGGTATCCTTTAAGATTGCCAATTATGAGGACAAGAATTGGTGTGATGTGATCCACTTAAATAGTGCTCATTCCTTTTGGACAACCATGGCTTTTTAATCGGGAAGTACACCATGATAGAGAATACATTTTCCTTCCTGTAAAACAGACAGTAGATTATTCCCTGTCCAATGCTATCGACAACCCCATCTTTTTCTCTACATCCTCTCCTTCAACTGAACCAAAGAAAGAGGAAAAAAAAAGAAATAGCAGTCATGATAGCAACACGAGATATTTTTCATTGAGAAATTTCCTGCAACCATTGTGAAATTGACCGGAGCCGTTGCTCAATTATCCACTGCGGTCAATCAACTCCCAGCAACTCTTACAATGATGGCAATCAAACCTATTAATTTAGAAAATGATCATGATGGGGATAATTATCGAGGTGAATGTCAAGAAATATAAAAAATTCAAGGTAAAATTTGATACAACCACCTTTAAACAAGAAGACAATGTCGATGAAAAGTTGGAAGATGTAAAGGAATGGGAAGGAAAAGTTGACATAAACAACTGGTCGAGTGCTTTCACAAGAAAATCTATCCGTTGTCATTCCTCGTATTGACTTCATCTTTGGAGATGAACGATGGGTAGTCAGAGATTGCGATTTGATAGTGCAGACTTTACAATTTTAGTTTCGAAAGTTATAATTTCAATCACATGTCCACACAAAAACCGACCATTAACAGAAGCAATGTGCCACGCCTATTTCAAAATGGAGGAAAAGATCGCATACATACATTGAAGCTACAATTCAACCAACGGATCAGAAGCTCGTCCAATTGATCTTCAACCCAGGCGAACATTTACTAAACTCGAGATCAAGTTCTTTCCAAGCCAAGGAGAATGATGCAGGATAGACCTTATAGGCCACGTGTAGGGGCAGGGCCCAAAATAGTTTAGGGATTTTCCTCTTATATTTAATTACTTGTTATTAGTTATTAGTTTTATTTTAATTAGTGGTAATTAAGATAGGATTTTAGTTTGCTTAGTTTCCTAGTTTGTTTAGGTTTCTTAATCTATAAGATTTGTTTTCTTATTTATATGGACATGGAATATTCAGAGAGTTGATTAATAGAATTGATTTTTCTCCAGACACGTGCTTCAGCACCATTATTGTGCTTTGGCACTTCCCCGCAAGCACTAACACTAGGGCATGCATTAGATACAAGTCATGTCAGCAGACATCAAGAATGCAATAGATGAGCAAGGTCAAGGCAAAGCAAATTTCAGGGAAAATTCGGAAGAACTAGAAGATGAGGATGTCATATGTTCTCTACAGACAATATTGATCTCGGCAGTGTTATTCAAGAGCCACAAAAGATAGAGAAAGAACAAAGACAAGTGCACATTGAAGACTCTGATCAAGAGGCATCAAAAGAAGACCTAATCATTGAAGTCCCCCACATTGACTTCATCTTTGGGGATCAATGATGGATAGTCAAAGATCGTGACCTATCGGTACCAAGACAACAAGTGGTGTGTCTAATGGTCCGATCACACATCCGAGCTAAATGCAGACATCAGAAGAAGCAACACTTCTGATCTACTTTCAGATGGAGGAAACGATTAAGTCAAACTTCATTGTCATGTTAAGAGAAAGAAGATTTTTTTTTTTTTTTTTTTTTTTTTTTTTTTGAATGGTAACTAAAACATTATAATAAAAACAAGGCAAACAATAAAACAATACACCACCAACAACAGGTATAAGAGCCTTATACCCCAAGAACAAAGAAAGACAATCACATGGCGTAAGCAATCAAGGGAATAATCCTATCTACCCCTTGTTTCGCTAGAGAGTCTACCATTGCATTTGTCGACCTTCTAACATGTCTAAACTCAACATAACCTTGAGAAAATTGGGACATGATTTCTGCAAATAGGAAGTGGAACCTCTGAGGACCCTCATTACTTGAGATCCAAGAGATAGCATTTGATGAGCCACTCTCTACTAATAATTTTTCACGAAAAGAAGAAAAGAATAATCGAAGAGCTTCTAAAATTGCCAACACCTCAGTCTCATTTGATTCCTTGATACCTACCTTCTTATAGAACATGAGCAAGACATCCCCTTTGTGGTCCCTAAGTACACCGCCAACACCTGCTGGCCCTAGTTTTCCTCTAGATGCCCCATCCACATTAAACTTCAAAAGGCCCCTTGGGGGAGGACACCAAACTTCTATCTTCATGATTCAAGGCATTGAACAAAGCATACAAGCCTCCTAATTATGAAGAATATCGTAAGTTTTAAAATAAGTAAACTCCTCCCTCACCAAAGCCCACTTTGCTATTCTGCAAGTAATAACTAAAAGAAGATCGATGTAGACAATTTTCGCTCCCTTGAAGATCCTATCATTCCTTTCTTTCCAAATGGACCACACTATAGCGAAAAGGATAAGTCTCTATAGTACCGCCCCACATCCTGAAAAAGGGCAATATCTCCAAACTTCAAACATACTGGTCATAGAGCCTGGCAAACACCAAGCTAATCTGCATCTCTAACCAAATTCTCTCCACAAAGATGATGAAACTTCATGGTGTAAGAACAGGTGATCCATTGTCTCCAACCCATTCTCGCATAAAGGGCACGGGCACACATCTGAAATCTCTTGTGAAGACAAGCCTCTCATTCTAAGATTATCCGCCGTAGACACCTTTCCTTTAGCCACCAACCAACAAAGAGTCTCCACCCGAGGTGGTGCCAATCCTGACCATACAAGTGAGCAAGGGGATCTAATAAAGGATCCACCCTCAAGCATATTGTAGAAAGACTTAGTAAAGAAATTTCCAGAAGGATTAGAAGTCCAAATGCATTCATGAGCTTCCTCCCTACATAAAAATACATTAGAAAGAATATTCAACAAAGACACATAATCTGACTCCTCGGAGAAACGTAGGGACCTTCTAAGAAACAGTATTCAACAAAGACACATAATATGACTCCTCAGAGAGACGTAGGGACCTTCTAAAAGAACACACACACCCCCCCCCCCCCCCCCCAAAAAAAAAAAAAAACCACACACACACTCTCTCTCTATCTCAACATAGCAATCACTCACCATGGACAACTTGTTAGATACTAAATTAAACAACCTAGGAAACAACACACACAATGTACCCACCCATCAACCCAAAATCTAACTCTACTACCCACCCCCACCTTGAAACCCACAACTTTTTTGAACACTGCCCCTCTTTCATTAGACTCCTCCCCCACTTTTAACACATTCCCCCACACCCCTAAGACCCGAGATCTCGAAACCCTTTTAGGAACCCACCCCCCTCATCCTCACCATATTTGGACAAAATGACCCTTCTCCATAAAGCATCATTTTCCTCTCCAGACCTCCACCACCATTTAGCTAGTAAAGCCTAATTCTTCAACTCCAAATTTCCCAACCCCAACCCCCCTTCCCATATTGGACAAAACCACCTCCTTCCATCCCACTAAATGTAATCTTTTCTTCTCCCCACTACCATCCCACAGAAAGTCTCTTCTAGTCCTTTCCAATCTCTCCCTAACTGAGGCCGGCATCTTGAACAAGGACATAAAGTAGACGGGCAAATTGGACATTGTTGCCTTTATTAAAGTAATCCTTCCTCCCATAGAGAGAAATCTTTTTATCCATGACGAGAGCTTCCTTTCAAATTCTTCCACAACCGGATCCCAGATCGCTTTCGACCTTGAGTTCGCCCCAATTGGCAGACCCAGGTACTAAAGGGGAAGTTTGCCAACCTTACATAAGAGACGATTGGCCACAAGGATAATCTCTTCTTGAGAGCAACCCACCCCTACAAGCACACTCTTAGCAAGATTAATCTTCAATCCAGAGACTATCTCAAAGCATCTTATAATGCTCCTTAGAACATTAATCTCCTCCATCCTAGCTGAACTGAAAAAAGATAGTATCATCGGCAAACTGAAGATGTGAGACCGCCTCCCCATCTCATCCAAAACTAAAACCCTCCAACAAATTCAAATCTTTTGCCTTGTTTACCAAGCCACCCAGACCTTCTACTACCAAAGTGAAGAGAAAAGGGGACAACGGATCACCTTGCCTCAGACCCCTAAAAGCTTTGAAAAGACAGGCGGGAGATCCGTTAACCAAAACTGAGAAAGAAGTGGTTGAAATACCCTCCTTAATCCAACTCCTCCATCGTTCAGCAAAGCCAAACATTTGAAGCATGTAATCTACAAAGCTCCATTCAACATGGTCATAAGGCTTATGCAAATCAATTTTGAAAATGACTCCTTTTTTTCTTAGACCGTTTTCTTGAATCTATCACAACTCATTGGCCACCAACACGCCATCCAAGATTTGCCTACCCTTCACAAAAGCTCCTTGAAACTGGCTAATGATGCCTAGAAGCACAGTTCTCAATCTATTGGCTAAAATCTTCGAAAGCAATTTGTAAACACACCCCACCAAGCTAATGGCACGAAAATCCTTATGCTCCACCGGGTTCGGAACTTTAGGAATAAGGACCAAGAATGTTGAGTTAATCTCTGCATTAAGTCTCCCCCTTTCATTAAATTCTGAAAGCATATCACAGAATCTTTTTTCAAGACACCCCAAGCTGCCCTAAGAAAAGTAAAATTAAAACCATCAGGGCCTGGAGCTTTATCCCCCACACAAGCATCCAAAGCCTGGCTGATTTCCTCCCTCCCCAAACTGTCTCTCCAACCAACCCTTCTCGAATGAAGAAATAGAGGGAAAGCACACACCCTCCAAAGTAGGTCTAAGAAAGCTCTCACCTGTATACAACTCTTCAAAATGTCTAGTTATCTCCTCCTTGACCTCTTCTGGAATCTCTGTGAAGCCTTGGCCTTGACGAGCCTTGGTTATGAGATTAATTCTTTTCCTCGTGTTGGCCATGCTCTGAAAGAATGTAGTGTTCTTATCCCCTTCCTTTAGCCACAACACTCTAGATTTCTGCTTCCACGACACCTCCTCCATCCTATTCAACTTCCATAGCTGTTTGACTGCCTTATACCTCTCCTCCTTCTCTCCATGGGATAAGACTCTAGTTTCTTCCTCTTTATCCCACTCCTCAATTTGCTCAGTAAGAGAGTTTCTAGATGCCTCTAGCTTGCCAAACACTTCTTTATTCCACACCTTAATTCTTTTTTTCAGCTCTTGAAGCTTCTTGAAAAGAACAAAACCTACATAACCCTGACCAACTATATGATGCCACCATAGCCCCACATTCCTTAAAAAAATCCTTATGCAATAGCCAACAATTCTCAAACCTAAAAGGTTTTGGACCCCAATCCACTATTCCTTGAGAAGACAACTTAATAGGCCTATGGTCAAACGTGAACCTGGGAAGAGCTCTCTGGACTGCCCCTGAAAAATGAACCTCCCACTCTTTATTCACTAAGAAACGATCAATCCTGCTCATTGTCAGCCTTTCTTAATTGGTACTCCATGTATATCTACTCCCCACCAAAGGAAAATCCATGAGTTCATTATCCCTTATGAGGTCAGAGAATTTCTCCATGCTACTAGAAACTACACCACCCCCTTTTCTTTCTTGAGGAAATCTAATCATATTGAAATCCCCCCAAACACACCATGGAATTGGCAACTGTCTCAAGATGTTAGATAAAGAACCCCAAAAACCTCCTCTATAGATATCATCATTTGGCCCATACACATCTGCAACCCCCCAAATGAAACCATCAGCTACCAACATGAACTTGATAGCCAAGACCCTCTAGTTTTTTTAACACCTCAACGTTAGAGAGAACTTCCTCATTCCAAATAGAGATCAAACCTCCCGAGGCTCCCTCTGAAGGACTCCACTCCCAACCAAACTCCTCGACCCCCACAAATTATAAACCACATGCTCAATCTCCTTGTGGATTTTGTATTCTTGAATGAGCAACAAATCAACCTTATGCAATCTGACCAATTTCCTTACCACAGCCCGCTTTTCAGCCCTACCCAAACCCCTAATATTCCAAATGACAATGATCATAATGAAACTAGAAATAAACAAAGCCCCTAAAGAAAAGAAACAATCATACAACTGAATCAAGCACCTCCATACAGGAAGCGGCATGAAAATTCTGCTCTAAAGCACTGTGTCCTTGAGCCTCCCTTCCTTCTGCCTGGATTACCTGATAGAGTCTGTAATGAGATGAGAGGAAGAAGAAGAAGAAGACAATATTGGCGAGAAAACTCAATGATCAATGGATCATCAATTGTTTTGTTTTATAATCAATTGTTTCCTTAATCAAGCCACTAAGAATGTTAAGATTACAAATTAGAATAAATGAAAGAATGGAAAGAATCAATCCTAATCAATCCTAATCTATACAAGGAAAACATAAAGAGATAAATCAGCCAATCAATGAGAAAATATATCCTAGACTATACAAGGAAAGAAGGAAAAGAGCTGTACACATTAGATGTAAATCTAAACCATATCCCACGTGTGGGATTTTTACATGGGCCTTGATGAGCTGGGCCTTCTTAAGGCTTGTTATCTTCTACACTCCCCCTCAAATTGATGTGGTAAGGCAGAAAACATCAATTTGCTAGTTAAATCATGATGACGCATTTTGGGAAGGGCCTTGGTGAAGATATCTGCCAACTGGTTAAAAAGAAGAGACATGAG
>QPKB01000007.1:22872713-22961996 GCA_003546025.1 Camphora micrantha | reverse complement strand
CAGATTCAGGAATCGGATTTGGCTGTCCACCAAAAGTAGAATGAATCATAATCACTTCCACATCCATTCTCCTGCAACAACACTGATGAAGACCTAGACTTCTGCAGGTTCTTAAGCCATGCAGTACTAAAAAGCACCATCCATTGTCAGCAATGCTCCATCTGATCCAAATTCACTAAGCAAATAAGAACTTAATCTTAGTTCCTGCAGCAATCACATATGCAAAAAAGAACTAAGTTCTAGTATCACCAGATGGGTATCAACAACAAATAAAAAAATGAATAACCATGTTTAAACAGTAATCTTGTTACCTTACAAACACTAGTTGGAGATGTTCTAAGCTTTATAGGGGTTTTTGGACCAAAGGACAGCAGTGGTCTTTTCACATGCTGAAAACCAACATACGCAATAATCAAGTAACAGCAAAGTTCATAGAAAAGTTGCCTCTTCAAAATAAAATAAGACAAATCACCAATGAAAAAATTGGCAGGAAGTGCGTTAAAAAAAACATTCAGATAATATTCCAATATAGCCTCTCGCAAACCCCTTGTTCGTCACTTTTTTCTCTTTATGAAGGAACAAGCAACATATTCACCTCTCAGCAATCACAAACACTTCTACCATTGATTTTTTTTCCCATAATGAACACCTCTTTACTACTGGAAACAGAGGTGCTTTGTAACTTACCACGTCAATCAATACACAAAACTGATGAAAATTACAGCAGATTTTTTTAATTGACCTACGGAACTGAAATAAGGAAAACAGAAAAACAAGAGCAACAAAGCTAGTGGCACATGTTGAGAAACATTTAGTGTCGTCTTGTGAAAAGAGTGCAGATTCCAATACACAGGCAAGCATGATGGCTCCACATGACCAATTCAAAGAAAGAGAATCTTATAACTACTTGAAAATTAGTTCATTCTAATTTACCCTTGTACGTTTTCTCTCTTTAAACACTTCCTAGGGGGTATTCATGTCAATTTACATTGTCGACATCAATATAAATACAGGACACGCCCTCAAAGAGTATACAGTAAATCCAAAAGGTCACACTTATTTGCAATTTCTCTAGTAATATCATGCAAAAGAAATAACGGAAATAAGTTTGTTTTATATTAAGATTAGGTTAAGTTTGCGTCATATTTAGTGGTATGATGTGATCAGGGTTTCCTATTATGATATGATTAGGTTTACTAATCTGGGTTGCACTCTATAAATAGCCATTGACTATTCTGTATGAGAACATAAAGCTTTTGTCAAGATGTAGTCACTAAAATTTGTACAGCACAAACATGCCACAGCTGAAGTTTAATCCAGTGTTCTGAAGTTTGATTTTGTTCGGCTGAAATTTCCAAAATATATTAATTCAGTTACTGAACCAAACCACTCAACCCCGCCCCCAACAACAAACAAACAAGCCTGCAAATAAGATTTCATTTAGAAATTTGGACCTGTTAGGAAGAAATCATTGGTTTCAATCCAAAAGATAAGATTTTGTCTAATCAGGTCTAGTTCGGCCAGATTTTTTTTATTAAAAAAAAAAAAAAGAAAAAAAGAAACAGTTCGATCAGATCTGTTAGACTGAAAGGAAACGAAAGGAGGAAGAAGTCTAAGAAGTAAAATAAAGGGAGCGCCGGGGGGGATCACTTCTCCTCTAACTCCACAGAGG
This sequence comes from Camphora micrantha, assembly GCA_003546025.1. Classification (NCBI taxonomy): domain Eukaryota; kingdom Viridiplantae; phylum Streptophyta; class Magnoliopsida; order Laurales; family Lauraceae; genus Camphora; species Camphora micrantha. The sequence continues at coordinate 22,960,324 of QPKB01000007.1, read as the reverse complement.
AAGACCTTTGTCGCTGCTTGCCAAACTCCACGGAAGAAGACCTTTTTTCTTTGCTTCTCCGGAGCCTTTGTTGTACAGAAAATGGGGCAAAAGGATGCATGCTAGAAGGTTCGAGACTTTGAATGCCCCTTTCACCCCTTATACTATTCATCTTATGTTACATTCAAAGGGAAATCACGATGGGGCCCATCTCATTTAAAAATCCAAGCCATTTTAAAATCAACATAAAAAAATAAATGGGCCCATATTTGAGCCCTAAATTGAAATAAATTAAATATCCACTAGTAATTACATGGCCCTAGCCATATTTCAGCCTTGAATTAAGATAAATTAAATGTTCCACTAATAATTACATGGGCCCCAGCCAAATTTAATTCAAAAAAATATGAAATATTTATTTACATGTCTACATATGTACATTTATATTCTTCGGAAATGTAATTTCAAAAAGATCGCCGAAATTCCGAATTGACCGAAATATTTCACTCTAGTGGCCTAACCAGTACCCAATACAGCGTCCGAAACAAATTTCTCAACACTGGTTCAATCACAGAAGTATATTTTTTGGCTTAGCTCTTCTCTATGTATCATACTCTGAATGATACTATTGATACTATTTCACACTTCCCCTCAAACGCATGCAGATGGATCAAACAACACCAATATGCTAACCAAGAACTGACACTGATCATGAGTCATTGCCTTCACGAAGATGTCTGCATGATGTAGATTGGAGATTGTAAGACCCCAACCCCTAATTCTTGGGATTGGTACTAATTAAGTGTGTGGTTAGTTCAATAAGTGGGTTTAGAAGCTAATTACCTTTCTTTAAGGGTTAGAATAGATTTTCAATAGCTTTGGGAAGTTTTGAGAGCCATTGAACCCATTTTGAGACCTTTAGGGTCCTATTTGTATTTTTGGGAAAGTGTGGGGGGCTATTCGCAAATTCTGGAAAATTCAGTTCTTGAGCCCATTTGATAGAGAATATTATTTCCAACAACTTTTGTGTTCACTCCGTGCCCATTCGAAGCCACAAAAACCCTTATTTCATCATTGAGGGCAAAACAATATTTTCATTTTGAAATCTGAGCCCAAATTTCAATGTCCCCAAACCATGTCAAATTTATACTTTTTAGAAACTAGATTTAATTTGGAAACATATCTCTCTTCTTCGTCGAGTCCATCGGAGGCACAGAAATCTGAGTTTTAAGCCCATCAAATTCTACTAGTGGTGGGCCCCAAATTAGCTACTTCTCCTCCCCATTTCCATTTCAGAATTCTCTGCAACCTGGAGCTTTTCTCCCTTCTTCTTCTTGCTTTCTCCCTCAAAAAACCAAGAGAGATCTCCACCAAATTGAAGATTCATCACCGCCATTCAACTCTACGCATCATGAGCTTACATTCTACACCATTTTCACGCATTCTCTCCACCAACAGCCTCTCTAACAGCCAATAGGAGCTCTTTAGAGCTACCTTAGAGTAAGAATCTTGCTCTCATCTTTTGATATGTTGATTTGGACCATAGATGAGCCATGAATTCCAACATGCAAAAGCTAATTCCATCTCCTTGCTAGTTTTCCAATTTTGGGCTATTTTCTAGTGTATTTTTGGGCATTTTTGGTTTTAGGTTTTCCGGCAGGGGTTTTAAGAGTGTTTTGGGAGAGCTTTGGACTTGAGGCAAGTGTTTAAATTGAGAATTTTGACATGCATGCATATGTGGTGCTTTTGAATGATTTGTTTCCCTGCGGTTAATTGGTGTTTAGATGGGTTTTATGGCGGTTAATTAATGTCAAATTGATGGCTTTTGGATGGCCAAAAGACTGCCCCAAAATCCCCCAAGGCGCGACCCCTGTGTAGCCCACTGCCACCCACAGCTAGCCGTGGGACCCCGGCAGTGGGTTACAAGGGGCTTCGGGAAGTGCCCCACAGGCCACCCCAGAAGCCCCTGTTTTGGCTTTCTTGGCATGTATCAACCCCGGTTCAACTCCAAATGACCCCTAGTCTTTTTCTAAATATTTTTAGGTGGTTTTAGTCCCCTTTAAACCTAAGAATTATGCACATGAAGCCGGTTCCTTGGTGGGAACCACGAACCTTAGGGGCTAGTTTTGGAACCCATGAACCATACATGACCAAAATGAATTGTTGGCTCCAGGGATGTTCTTTGAGCTTGGTCCCACCCCAGTGGGTTGTCCGGAGGCATGTAGGCATACTAAAGACTTGGGGATGCACATAATTAGGGTTTTGGGAAGCTGGACATAACACTACAGCACTAAGAAAACAATTAACCGGCAACTAGACCCTTAGTGTGCGCAATGCCAAATATCACTACTCCGACATGTGAATGGCAGCCCATACATTAGGTTTAGCATTTTGTAATGGAATCCTGACTAATATACTGATCCATCTCGTCAAACCCATAAGTCATCATTTCGCATACATGCTTTCTCAAAATTGCATAATTCCTCCGTACACCTTTCGTACCCGACCTTCACTCAACACATGGGACTTGTCACTCGCACATGGGGTTTTAGCGACCTGCCCTGCTTGCCTCTGAGATAGGATCCACGGCTGTGGCGTTTTGGGATGCAATGCGAGCATTTAGTTGCCTTGCTCCTTCCCGAACGCCCAAATCCACCCCTTTTCCTTACCCATTTCGGGCCGAGCCATTCCCTGTCGGAATGCTGCCCGGTTTTCTAGAGACCCGAGGGCTTGTTCGGTCTCCAAATTAGCCTTTTTCGTTGGTCTTGCCAGTAAGTTCAGTCTTTATGCCTATTGCCCATCCGGTTTCCCTGGGGTGCGTTTAACCCGTAGTCGTCAATTTTGTTCCATTCCAGCCAATTCCGACCGGAGCGTACCGGATTTAGCATGTGGCGGAACAGAACAGCACCCATTAGTTTTCAAGTAAAAATTTCGGCCAGTTCCGGCTGGATCTGTCAAAACAAACTAGTTCCGAACGGATCCACTCTCCTAGCAAAGAAGCAGCAGCAAGAGAAGAAAAAAAAACAGAGACAGAGAGGAGGAAGAGAAGGAGAACACTAAAAAAAAAAAAAAAACCAGAGAGAGGAAAAGTAGTCGACTATTGAAGCATAAAAATAAAAAAATAAAAAAATAAAAAACAGTTGAGTACCTCCACTGGTCGAGCAACACCAAGACCTCAAGGCAAGCGGTGAAGGTACAGCAAGACCTCCAGGCGAGCAATGCAGGTATGGGTTTTTTTTTTCATTAGACGCCTCCAAGCGAAAGTGTGAAACCCCTCGTTCTCCTCTCTCCTTCTCTTCCTCTTCTTTCTCGTTTTCTCTCCCTACCCTCTCCATTTCTCTCCCTGCTCTGCATTTTCCTTTCTTTGAATGATCGTCTCTCAAGTATCTCCTCTCTCTTTTCTGGATGACCTTTTCCTTTCCTTTAATAAACCAAGCAATACATGCAGTTGTCTCCCATCTTTCCATCAGTTCACATTTTTTATATTACTTTTTGTCTTTTCTTCATGTTTTTGCTTTAACAACTTTTCAAGTCACCGTTGGTTACCTTTTCATATTTTTCAACGATGTTGTCTCTCTCTACCAACAACCAAATCCCTTTAATTTCGTTTTACTTTTTTAATGTTACATAATGACATAATGCATTTTAAATGATGTCTCTTTCCATGCCAATTTTTTTTCCTTTTTTTCTTAAATACTTTTTTTTTATATTTTTTTATTTTTTAAGTGCTCCATTTCCGGAACAGAATATCAGAATTGAGCGAAACGCCGGAATGTTCCACTGCAAGGGCAAACTGGAACGGTGATCAGAATGGAATTGACAACTATGGTTTAACCCAGTTATTGATTATGTAAGGGCTACTCATCTTATTAAGTATGCTCGGTGTGTTCTCACTTGTTCTAAAGTAGCCCCCTCATCTTGCTTATACTTGCATGTTCTTGAGACCTTGATGGCTAGTTTGGCACTTTACTTGCATAGTAAAAGTCAAGTTAGGCCTCGATTTTTCAGACAAGATGTTACATCAAAAGCACTTTAATTCAAAACTCCCTCCATCTTTTTCAAAAAAAAATCAAAAAGCAACCGCCTTTATCCACTAAAATACAAAAAAACTTCACTTTCCCATACAAAAAGTCAAAAAGATTCCATAAAAAACAACTAAAAATAAAATACCATCATAACCTACTTATATTTTATTCTTTCTTCAAAATCAACTTTACTTCACTTGACTCTATTAGTATATTTGCCAAACCGGATGGGACTTGAGTATGTGAGAAATACCATGGGACTTGGAACCCTTGTAGAGTTCAAGGGTCCATTGGGCAACGACTCCCCTTAATGGATTGAGGGTATGGGTAAGCCTCGAACCTTTAAGGCACTTTCAGTGACTCAATGGTACCTTGAATTCCACATTGAGCTTGAGTAATAAAATATGGAACAGACCGGGACACCTTTCCTCCTTGTCTTGAATTCTCAAGTCGGCACCACTAAGTGCTCAAAGTTCATCTTCGGCCTGAACAACCGTTTTGGATGTCCTTTAAACCGTGATTTACCATCTGCAAATTGGTCTTTGTACGCTTGCCCAGAACTATGGCCGGTGTTTTGTTTAGCAACCTCCTTGTGAGCTTAGCAATCTAGTTATATTATATTATATTATATATATATATATATGTGTGTGTGTGTGTGTGTGTTAGTGTGTGTGATCGTGTTTACATAGCCCTCGAGGTGTGTCGTGTTATCGTGCTCCTTTCACCTTGTGTGTTGGCGAGGGTATTAGCTACATGTGGTTTGCCATTTTTAACACCTATCAGGTCATCGTACCTGACCCTGCTAACCTTGTTGCTGTAGGTTCTACCTTGGCTTGTAAGAAGTGCTCGCGGAGGAGGCCGTGGAGCCGTAGTGCTTAGGTGAGAGTTGTGATGATGGTGTCAATTAGACATCAGATGTTGCATCGAGTGACTCAGTGACCGTAACATTAGGGTTGTTTTATATGTTCAGTGTACTTCAGTTGTACCGGCCTTTGTTGGCCTTTTATTTATGGGTTGTAATTAATGCACTTTTTATACTGTAACCTAAACACTTGGGTAATAAATATCATATTCCTTGTCTTGCTCTATATATTATGGTTTATGAATTTCTAGTCTGAGAATACATGATATTTTTGTATGCTCACGATAAGCATTGGGTATGCTCATGTTCAGCATTGGGTTGCGACACAAAATCCGAGGGCCACGGGCTTGGGGTCGCAAGGCCGCGTAAGCTTCGGCAAATTGTTCTTGTTTGTGATGGGAGTTTCTCTTTCTCACACGCGGATCTTAGGGGGGAATAAAATGCAATAATAACCCCACTAATTTCATAATCTAGCGCCCCAGGATGGAGGCGTCACACAGATACACATGGAAACTCATTGTTTTGCATTCAACTTCTCTGATTGAGTGGCAGTCAACTTCAATGCGTTTAGTGTTTTCAAGATGCAATAGGGAATGTTGTAAAATATGGATAATTATACCATACTTGAGATATCTTTATGATTGTATTGTGATTATAAGTGTGATCGCAATCCCCAAAAGGAGTCATAATTCCTCATTCTATAATACATTTAGAGGTGGTCTCCTTTAGTTAAGGGCACACAATTCAATCTTTAATTTGTCTTTTTTTCCCATTTGTGCTACTGCGAAGGTATTCTTGTAGTTGAAATTCACATGGTATCAAAGCCAATCCACATTGCGTGTAGGCAAATGATCCAGAGTTGTGTGAAACGAAAGGAAAAACCTTGCATGTGATAGACTCTGGGGACTGAATCTAAGGGAGACATTAAAAACCATCAATGACAAACCGCATTAACCTTGGTTCTACTCTAAACATGACTATGACCATTACCCTTTCTTGGTGGTAATGGTTTAAAACCTTAAACCCCATCAGAAGTATGTTTATTTCGATCATATTATATGATTTCATCTTACATCTTAAACACCGTAAAAGCAATTAAGATAGAAATTTTTAATTTTACTTTTCTAAAAATAAAAAAGAGAAAAGCCAAGGAGGATGATCAGACCGATACGATATAACAGTCGGCAATTGTGTTATAAACAACGAGAAGTCACCTTAAGACTAAATTTCGCCAATGCGAGATGATTGAAGGCCACCAGACGAGTTAGCTTCAAACTTTCCGCTCTCTTCAGAGATCTCTGCAAGAGAACAAGTAATTGTTGCTGCGTAGACAAAGAAGTTCCTAAGCCAGTACTGGTTGCAGTATGCGATGAACCAATCATTCCATTTCTGCTTGGGACCCCAATTTCAGACAAGAGGTCACAGATAGCTGCCAAGGTGTATGCAAGACAATTATCATCATTATTCTGCACATTGAAAACAAAGGTCAGAATCTACCACTAAAATGGAAAGGTCCAGAATTTTCCCATAAAGCCATTTAAGCAGGAAAAATAATGCTATAGAGAAATAAAAAATAAAAAAAGAAATCATCCAAAAAGAAGAAGAAAAAAAAAGGATATAAAGAGTTTTGTAAAAGATTAAACAGTTAATAGGGTTTTTGCCTTAGCTAACTTAAAAGGTCAGGGACTAGTCTATACAGTCCACCTCAAAGTACTAGGGGCCTGAGTTTTTTTGAGTAATGGCAGTTAGTTTCCTCTGTCAATATCTGTTAAAAGTTTCAGAAGGAAAAGGAAAAAAAAAATTATAACCAGAAGGAAAAGGAATTGAAAGCCATATTGGGTGGAACTGGTTTTTCTATGAATAAACTGTTACCAACCTGCACATGCTAACATTGGTTTGAAGCAAGCAAAAAAATTTCTGGCCATACAATGTCACTAAATGTGATATCCAATTCCCATGCCATCCCAAATATACTCTATCAAAATACCTGAACCACCTGTGACTTCAGTACATGCCAATGCACCCAAAAGATAAACAAAGACAGCACTTTTTGAATTCGAAAGATCATCACAGTATATCTGAGAGTTCAGATTTGCTTTTTGTCCCTTATCATTTTAGGAGAGCAGAAAATTGTTTGCTGTTTTTCGGAACTCTACTCTTACAAGATTACAAATGTCTTGAAAAGCAGGAAAGGCTTGCTCAGCTATCAAACACAAAGGAGCTAAATGCAGCTTCATTGTAATGAACTATGAGCGCACATGCATACATGCAAGAATGTCAATTTTTCAGTGAGACAAACCAACACTAGAAACATTACCTGTTGAGAAGCCTGAACTGCTACAGTTAGAGCCTGATCAACATATATGAAAATTAGTGGTGAGTGGTGAGGGACAAAACTTAATAAACCAAAAACAAAGGAAAACCGGAGAACCCATCTTGAAAAGATTCTAGGCTTATTTACCTCTAAAGCTTGCTTAAAATGCCCAAAATGACTATGCATGATGCCCAAGCATAACAAAGCAGTCTGATACCTTCCTGCAGGAGTGAAGGGTGAAGAAGATGAACCGGTGTCAGTTCCCTCCATCCCTGCACTTTAAGAACAGAAGTACTCAATTAAAATCCTTCAGTTCTTATGAAATATGAAATTTTTTTTTAAACAGAGGCTGAACATTTTGAACAAGAAAGATATTGCATCAGAAAATTCAACAAAAGCAGTACTCTTGGTCAAAAGATGTAGATGTGACTTCAAAAATGAATATGATTTGTTCTGTGTAGGTTTGTATTGACTTCAAAAATAAATATGATTTGGTGAGTGTAGGTTTGGATGGGCCCATGTACTGCATCAGAAGAATACATGTTAATGAACAAAAAAATCCAAATCATGAATAAGGCAATTACGATGCTGTTTGAGACAGAAGATTTAGAATGGCCAACGAACAAACAGGAACTAATGGAGCAGAAGCCATCACATTTTTATTTACTGTAAACCGTGAGACTTAAATCAATATAAATACAAACGAAAACTGAGCTGTCTGAGAACTGATCACTTTATCATTATTAGCTTTTATTGTTATTATTATTTGGGTATCATCGAATTTCTGTGGACTTCGAAACATGGGATTAGATATGTCGACACTCACATGAGGATTGTTGTTTGGGGTTGCAAGAAAGGTTTAGGAGTATTGAGGGGCAGTTATCACATCGTCCAAAAGAAGCTAGATGGAATAAGTAATAGCTTCTCTTATATCTGCTATCTCAGTGTTATTTTTAAGAGTGAGATCCAGGAGTTGTGCCAGGTTAAACAAAGCTGCATAAGGTAATTATAAGGATACGTTGTTCTCTCAGTGCCAATTTAAATTTTATCAATACACTTTTTTGGACCAAAGTCAAGATCATGGCCAATTGTGTTAAATTGATCAGGCTTTGATCAAGCTCAGGCCCCAAATTATACAGGCAAGCTGCAATCGGGGAATCTGTTTCTGTTCAAGACCCGTTCTGGGCCCAAATGTTCACAATTGGGCTGGGCCTGCTCAGGTTTCATGAAGCCATTTACAGCCCTAAACAGAAGGATTAATCACAACTTTTGGGAGCTAGCATAACTTAAAAAAGCAGACGCACGCAATAGAGTATAGAAACAAGAAAACAAAGAAAGGGAGTAAAGAGAAAAGGGGAACATGAGAGAGAGGTGTGAAACATATAGGCCTCTTCCAAGTTGCAACTAATAAAATTAAACCCTCAATAGAATCCTTCGAGCTCATACACATGGGTCTCCCATGCATATAGAAAGAAAATTAAACTGAACTAATAATAAAACAAAAGCAACAGCTTTCAGTCTATTACCATTTATCACTGAGAAAAAAATAAAAAATAAAAATACCCAAATGACTAAGGCATGGTTTAAAAAATCGTCCAAGTCAGACTCGGACTCAAATGAGTGGGGCTCGCCCGAGTCGCGAGTCAACTCGGTAAGAAAAAAGAAAAAAAAGAAGGGGACAAGAGGAACGGACATGACTGGACAGAAAATAAATAAAAAATAAAAAAAAATTCTGTACAGCAGGCCAGCACTGGGTGGGTTTAATCTGTACTTTGTACTTCTATTGCTGCTGTAAGGTCACTGTTGCTGTCTTCTCCCAAAAAAAAAAAAAGAAAAAAGAAAACGCCACTGTTGCTACTGTTGCAGTGTTGCAGACTTGCAGTGTTGTTGTTACTTGTGAGGGCTGCTGTTGCAGTGTTGCTGTGACTTGTGAGGGCTGCTGTTGCAGTGTTGTTGCTGCTGCTGGCTGCTTGCTGATGGTTCTTGCACGTGCCTGGTACACTTTTCTTCTTTTCACTACACTCAATCTTAGCCCATCCAACCCACCTTTGTTTCTCTTTTTTTTTACCCACACAACTGTCTCTATTTTTTTTTTTTTTTCTGGGCATTCCAGTGGACTGGACCTGACTCGGCCGAGTCGACTCGGACTCGGCCATGCCTAGTCGGGTCCCCAGCCCGGTTTTTTTAACCATGGACTCAGGAGTCAGGAACAAAAACCCTATATGGCACAGTGGAGATTCAAGCAGTCTCCTAGGCTTTCACTGCCATGGATCTAGACATCTAGCCTCTCGATGCATTAAAATTACAACTAGAAATGTCCAAGTGAATAAATATTCAAGTCCTCTTAATATTTACCTGTAATCAAAATAGCAATGAAGATTTTCCAAAGCAGCAAAATAATCTTCATGGTAAAGACTATTCAAGTATCGCAGGTAGTGGACCTACAAGGAAATCAAAGTGCAAACATAGAAAGAAAAAAAATAAGTATCATCTTGCTAGTGGAACCAACTATGATCTTGATGTACCTTTTTAACAAAAATAAAAAAGACTTAAATAAATAATTGAACTAAAATATCAAAGCATATAACTTACACGATGCAGTTCTGGAGCTAGCTTATGAAGCTGTGTTAGGATAGCTTCAAAAGCAATCATAGGAAATGAGATGGCATGCCTGCCAGAAAGAATATACCATTCATACAATACAAAATCAGCTCCATAGAGAATACTAGTATCAACTATCAAGTACCACACTTCTGCCTATTGTTATGAATATCAAAATTGTACACAAATGGTTTGATGGTATGAATCGAATCGTATCATGAATCATATCACGAATTGTAGGATTTTGTATTTTTCTTATTATATAGCAAGTATCTAATCATAAGATTCACACATAAACCCTAAGATTTACTTGTAAGCAGGATTCATTGTATAGACACGAATCATTTTCCTTAGGATTCGATATGAATCAAAAGATTCAGGATTCTAATCGCAGGATTCTGACAATAACACTTCTGCCCATTTCCATGCGGCCACATGTACAATGAATCATGTGGGCCCTCCATGCAGATCGCTTGGCCAAAAACTCAGGCTGGCCTGTCAACAAGAGGCACACACGTTGAATGTAAACAGTTGGCTATGTTTTCTACATAGATATTATTTGTTTTGCAGCCTACGGCCCACCAGATGAAATCTAGGCAGTATTTCCATCGGGGGTTACTCTTTTGCTCTCCCTTGGGCTAGTTTGGCACTTTACTAGCATAGTAAAAGTCAAGTAAAGCCTCCATTTTTCAAATAAGATGTCACATCAAAAGCATTTTAATTCAAAACTAACTCCATCTTTTTTTTTAGAAGTCAAAAGGCAACCACCTTTATCCACTAAAATACAAAAAAACTCCACTTTCAAATTCAAAAAGTCAAAAAGATTCCATAACAAACACCTTAAAACAAAATACCATCATAACCCACTTATATTTTATTCTTTCTCCAAAATCAACTTTACTTCACTTGACTCTATTAGTAGAGTTGCCAAACTGACCTATGGACTGCTCCATTTAGCACACATATGCCACCTTGGTCACATGTGGAAGCATGGAAAACAATATTTTCAATGCATGTAGAAGATTAGCAATATCTAAGTTGGAGATCACCATGTCGCTTACTTCTCAATCAAATCAGCCTGCTCCCTTAGGTACCCTTGCACTTGCCAGTTTGTACGTAAAAACAGACCTCCATGGTGATCGTCGGCTCTCAATGCATCACTAGAAGATGACACAAAATCACTACCTAGTGCACCATCATAACCAGTTTTGGTCTTGGAATTAAAAGAAACCTGGACATCTGCAGATTCACAAAATCACAGTACGTATTTGTTTATCAGTAATAGTAATTTGATTTATGTAAAATGAAAAAAATGGATAACAGAAAAAGAAAAATGGATAACCTATGCAAAGATGTCTACTGTTTGTATGGACAAAAATACATGGATGACCCCATGAACAAAAAAGAGAGTCATTAATGATAACTCTTTGATGCAGATCAGACCATGGGTCGGGCAACCCATTGGGTCCAGTTCATAGGCCCAACGGGACATTCATTTAATTAGGAATATTATTTTAAGAGTTGATTTATTTAGAAATATGTAAAATTAGGAGTTTTATTTAATTTGGGTTGTTAAGAAAGTTTAGTAATTCAGGTCCTTAACTGTTTAGAAAAGTAGAATCCAATTAAGAAAGGGGATGTCCAAACCCTAACTATATATATAGGGAAATATTCATGTGCATCTATCCCTCACCATAGGGTGAGGGGCACTTTCCCTTTTTACACATGAAGACAAGGAAGTGTACCTCACCCTATGTACTTGAAAATTCACTTTTGTACTTGAAAATCCTCATTTATGGAAGTGTCCCTCACCCTATGGTGAGGGATAGATGCACATGAATGTTCCCCATATATATATATATATATATATATGTAATCCCTTTACTGGGACGGATAGCCTTCATTATTCAATTAAAGAATTATTATGGGTTTTTTCTATGGTTGTGAGTTTTTCTCTAGGTTGAGAATACTCTGAGTTGAATCCCTTCGGGATTCAGCCAATTCTACTATGGAACTTGGTCTCTATCATTGAATCCTTCATGGATTCGACCAAACCTTTGCGGAATTGGTCTATTTTCTCATTCTTGGATCCAGGGTTGCATCAATTGGTATCAAAGACAAAGATCCCAATCAGGTAATCATGTATTCATGTTTCCATTCTATTCATCATCATCAACATCTTCCATCCAATCCATTGATTTCCTCACTCAAGCAAAAAAAAATCCATCCAGCCAAAGCCATCAACCCATATGCCTTCAACCCATAAATAAAAAACACCTAAAACCCACCTTCAATAATCCAAGCCATAGCAACCAAACCATCTTCAAACTCTAATCCCATCGCTGTCGTCCCATTCCGCCCCTACCAAACCAAACCAAACCAAGCCTTTTCCCACTAGGTGGGGTTGTCTATATGGATTTGACGACGCCAATCAAATCTGTTTAGGGCTATGTCCTCCGTTAGATCCATGTAGGCAAGGTCATGTTTAATAGTTTCTTTCCAACTTCTCTAGGGTCTCCCTCTCCCTCTCCTACTCCTGGCAATCTCCATGCTTTCACACCTTTTAACAGGTGCCTCCGTTGAACACCTTCTAACTTGGCCGAACCATCTCAGTCGATTTTCTTTCATTTTATCGTCAATCAGTGCTATTCCTACTTTGCCCCTAATCTCCTCGGTCCTAATCCTATCTCTCCTTGTGATCTCGCACATCCATCTTAGCATTCTCATCTTCGCAACTTCCATCTTCTTAACATGATTATGCTTTACTGCCCAACACTCTGATCCATATAACAACATTGGGCGTACCACCACCTTATAATACTTTCCTTTAACTTTGAGGGGGACTTTCCGATCACACAAGACGCCCGAAGCACTCCTCCATTTGGTCCACCCGGCCTGAATCCTGTAACTTACATCAGTTTCAATCCCTCCATCCTATTGCACCATAGATCCAAGGTATCTAAAGTTTTCTTTCTCTACAATCTTTTGTGTGCCCAAACTTACTTCTATGTTATCAGGATTACTTTGACTAAACTTGCATTCCATATATTCCGTCTTGCATCGACTTAGCCTAAACCCTTTATCTCTAACGTTTTCTGCCACAATTCTACTTAGCATTCACTCATTCTCTCGTCTTATCCACTAAAACAATGTCATCTGCAAATAGCATACACCACGGCACCTCATCCTGGATATGTCTTGTAATCTCATCCATAACTAGGGCAAACAAGTACGAGCTTAACACTGAGCCTTGGTGTAGACCAATTGTGATAGGAAACTCTTTAGTCTCTCCGCCAGTCGTTCTTATAAATGTCACGACTCTATCAAACATATCCTTTATCGCCTCAATATATGCGACACACACTTTTTTCTTTTCCATTACTCTCCATAGAATCTCCCTAGAAATCCGGTCATAGGCCCTCTCCAAGTCAATGAACACCATATGTAAATCTCTTTGACCTTCTCTATACTGTTCCATTAACCTTCTCAGGAGAAAGATAGCCTCCATGGTTGATCTCCCAAGCATGAAACCAAATTGGTTCTCTAAAACGTTTGTTGTTCTTCTTAATCTTCTCTCAATAACTCTCTCCCATAATTTCATCGTATGGCTCATTAATTTAATCCCACGGTAGTTCGCACAGTTCTGAATATCTCCTTTGTTCTTGTATAAGGGTATAAGAATACTTTTCCTCCATGCATCAAGCATCTTCTTGCTCTTTAGCACTACATTAAAAAGCTTTGTCAACCAACTTATGCCATCCTCCCTCAAGCACCTTTAGACCTCAATAGAGATACCATCTGGCCCAACCGCTTTCCCATTCTTCATCCTTTCAATACTTCTTTAACTTCTTCCCCACTGATTCTCCTATATAACATATGATTCGATTCTTCCCTAGAAATGGTAAGTTGCCCCAATTGTATGTCACTACTACTGCTTTTGTTAAATAACTTATAGAAGTAGCTCTTCCAACGCTCCTTTATCTCCTCTTCCTTTACTAATACTTTTTCATCCTCATCCTTAATGCATTTAACTTGGTTTAAGTCCTTGGTCCGCCTATCTCTGGCTTTAGCAGGCTTGAATATCTCTCTTTCGCCTTCCTTGGTATTTAGCAAGCTTGAATACCAAACCCAACCATACCCACTATTCCTGAAACATCTGAAACCCTGATCACCACACCCAATCCACTGCCGGTCTGTCAAATCTCTTCACCACAAACCTCTTAAGCCCAAACCCTCCAACCAAACCAGCCCATACACCGCTTCTCCCCACAAATGAGAATGAAGAAGTGTGGAGACAGGCTATAAAATCTCAAACACAGGTACAATGTGAAGACTGGTTAGCTAATTTGGAGATTTACAATTGATGCAGCCTAGATCCATGATCAGCCAGCCACTGGGCCCAAGCCCACTAAAGTCCATAAAGAGAATCTTCAAATCATGCAAGACTTTCCCTATTTCTCATAGTAGCTAAATTTTAGGGATAGTTATCAGATTAATTAGAAAGTCTTATCTTATTTGATTTAGTGTTTATTTTAATTAGAATTGTTTCCAAAAGAGAATTAGGGTATGAGTCTACATAAATAATTGCAATCCCCCATTAGGGACAAGTTCAGTAATTAATAGAAATTCTCCCTTATTCAGTTGAGTTTTTATCCCTCGATCGTGTGTTTCTGGTGTGAGAACAACCCTATCCTTATGGATCCCTATTCCTAAGCCTTTGGCTTGGGGAACAACCCGATGGTTATTCTTCCCTTTACCAATGTTGCCGATAACTGATAAGTCCACAGAATTGTAGCTGTAATTCATCATTTTATGTGACTTTGTGAACTTAATTAGGGTAATTTGCATTGAATTTCATAGAATTTCATGATTTCATGCATTTGGGGCTATTTTTGAAAATATGGTCAATTTTGGTCAAAATTCATTACATTGCATGACTTTTGTGAAATTAGGGTTTTTATCTCATTCATCACCCCCAAAATCAGTTTTTTGGTTTCACTAATGCATACCTGCTATAACCAGCACCATGTGCGATTTTTTGGAAAGTTAGGTATTTTTGGTGCATTAAGTAGGCATGTAGGGTCCATTCATAGTATATTCAAATTCCTCAGACTTGATTATTATTGAGACTATTTAATTTTATTTGTATAGGAGAAATCAAGTTTAGAAACTAAAGGGTTTAGGCTAAGTCGATGCAAGACGGAATATATGGAATGCAAGTTTAGTCAAAATAGGACACCTGGTAACATAGAAGTAAGTTTGGGCACACAAAAGATTGTAGAGATAGAAAGTTTTAGATACCTGGGATCTATGGTGCAACTGTAAAAGACAACAGCCTGGGCCCTAGGCCCAGCCCAACAAAGGCCCATACGTAGGATTTAGTCAATCCATGTAAAGCTAATTTCTCTCATTGATTAGCTGATTTATCTCTTTATGTTTTCCCTGTATAGACTAAGATTGATTAGGATTGATTCTTTCCATTATTTCATTTATTCTAATTTGTAATCTTAACATACTTAGTTCCTTGATTAAGGAAACAATTGATTATAAAACACAACAGTCGATGATCCATTGATCATCGAGTTTCTCTCCAACGTTAGTCTCTTCCTCCTTCCCTCATTACAGAAGATTTCATGGTATCAGAGCTCTGGTTATGATTAATCCATCTTCTCTCATTGATTAAATATCTTCTCCCTGGCGTGGATCTTCTTCTTGGCGTGGATTTTCTCTCTGATAGTGCCTTTTGATACCCCTATGGAGTTTAACAACAAGATCAGTACGGATGATGGCCCTCCCCTGGATGATCCCTCTATTTTCCGGCGGATAGTTGGTAGTTTACTCTACTTAACTATGACTCGACCGGATATTTCTCATGCCGTTCATACTGTTAGTCAGTTTGTGAGCAATCCTCGCAAACCTCACCTTGCTGCTGCATTGCGCATACTCCGCTATGTCAAAGGCACCCTTAATCATGGTCTCTTCTACTCTTCGGGCGCTTCTCTGCACTTATCAGCGTATGCGGATGCTGACTGGGCTGGTTGCCCAGATTTTCGACGATCTACCACTGGTTGGTGTATGTTTCTTGGGGACTCTCTGATTTCGTGGAAGTGCAAGAAGCAAACCACCGTTTCAAAGTCTTCTGCTGAGGCTGAATATCGGGCGATGTCATCTGCTAGTGCTGAAATCATCTGGCTACGTCGTCTTCTCTGTGAATTTGGTGTCATTGTTGGTAGTGCTACACCTCTTCATGGAGACAACATCAGTGCTACCAGAATTGCCAACAATCTAGTCTTTCATGAAAGAAAGAAGCACATTGAGATTGATTGTCACTTCATTCGTCAGCATGTTGTTACTGAGAAGATCACTTTGCCTCATGTCTCTACTCTTCACCAGTTGGCGGATATCTTCACAAAAGCTCTCCCCAAAACGCGTCATCATGATCTCACTAGCAAATTGATGTTTTCTACCTTACCACATCAATTTGAGGGGGAGTGTAAAAGATAACAGCCTGGGCCCTAGGCCCAGCCCAACAAAGGCCCATACGTAGGATTTAGTCAATCCATGTAAAGCTAATTTCTCTCATTGATTAGCTAATTTATCTCTTTATGTTTTCCCTGTACAGACTAAGATTGATTAGGATTGATTCTTTCCATTATTTCATTTATTCTAATTTGTAATCTTAACATACTTAGTTCCTTGATTAAGGAAACAATTGATTATAAAACACAACAGTCGATGATCCATTGATCATCGAGTTTCTCTCCAACGTTAGTCTCTTCCTCCTTCCCTCATTACAGAAGATTTCAGTGTAATATTATGTGAAGGAAGAGAGGAAGAAGAAGAAGAAGAAGAAGAATAACACTGGGAGAAGGTCGTGCATCATATGATGATCGACAGTTCTATTTATAATCATATTAGGTCTTAATCAAGACTCTAAATATGTCAAGATTACAAATCAGAATAATAAAGAAAGGAAAGAATACAAATTAGAATATACAAGGAAAGAATGAAAGAATATATCCTAGACTATACAAGGAAAGAAGAGCTATACATATGAGATGTAAATCTAACCATATCCCACGTGTGGGATTTTTACATGGGCTTTGATGAGCTGGGCCTTCTTAAGGCCTGTTATCTTCTACACTCCCCCTCAAATTGATGTGGTAAGGCAGAAAACATCAATTTGCTAGTTAGATCATGATGACGCATTTTGGGAAGGGCCTTGGTGAAGATATCCGCCAACTGGTTACAAGAAGAGACATGAGGTAGAGTGATCTTCTCAGTAACGACATGTTGACGGATGAAGTGACAGTCAATCTCAATGTGCTTTGTTCTTTCATGGAAGACCGGGTTATTGGCAATTCTGGTAGCACTGGTATTGTCCCCATAGAGAGGTGTGGAACGACCAACAAGAACACCCAATTCACATAGAAGGCGGCGGAGCCAGATAATTTCAGCACTGGCTGAGGACATCGCCCGATATTCGGCCTCAGCAGAAGACTTTGAGACAGTGGTTTGCTTCTTGCACTTCCATGAAATCAGAGATTTTCCAAGAAACATACACCATCCAGTGGTAGACCTCCGAGAGTCCGGACAGCCAGCCCAGTCAGCATCTGCATAAGCTGATAAATGCAAAGAAGTATCGGAAGGGAAGAAGAGACCATGATGAAGAGTGCCTTTAACATAGCGGAGGATGCGTAACGCAGCAGAAAGGTGCGGTTTGTGGGGATTGCTAACAAACTGACTTACTGTATGAACAGCATGAGAAATATCCGGCCGAGTCATAGTCAAGTAGAGCAAACTACCAACTATCCGCCGGAAAACAGATGGATCATCTAAAGGAGTGCCATCATCGGAACTGATTTTGCTATTCAATTCCAGAGGCGTATCAAAAGTGTGAGCATCATCAAGCCTGGCGGATGTGATCAAATCTGTCGCATATTTGCGCTGAAGGACCCTAATGCCTGATTTGTTGCGCACAAACTCAAGCCCCAGAAAGTAGGTGAGAGGACCAAGATCCTTCATTCTGAAGTGGCGAGTAAGGTGGTGTTTGAGATCCGTAATGCCGGTAGTATCATTTCCACTGATGATCATATCATCAACATAAACCAAGAGGAATGTGTAGCCCTTCGGTGTCCATCTTAGGAAGAGGGAACTATCGGAGTGACTCTGACGAAATCCGGCTTGAAGGATTGCAGCCCGGAACTTATCGAACCAAGCCCTGGGAGCTTGTTTAAGTCCATAAAGAGCTTTCCGCAATTTGCACACATGCTTTGGAGGACAAGCATATCCTGGCGGAGGTTTTAAATAAACAGTTTCTCGCAAGTCCCCATGGAGAAAAGCATTTTTGACATCCATTTGCCATAGAGGCCAGTTGCGGGCTGCCGCGACACAAAGAAGAGTACGAACGGTGGTCATTTTCGCCACTGGAGCAAATGTTTCCGCATAATCAATTCCATATTCCTGCTTATAACCCTGTGCAACCAATCTAGCTTTGTAGCGATCAAGACTCCCATCAGAGTGTACTTTGACGGAGTATATCCATTTACTGCCAATCACAGAGGCTCCATTCGGGGCCGGTACCAATTCCCATGTTTGGTTTGCTTCAAGAGCAACCAACTCCTCAGTCATAGCATCCTGCCAGTAAGCAATCTTTGAGGCCTGTAAATATGAGGTCGGTATAGGAGTACTATCCAAGGAAGTAAGAAGAGCAGGAAATCCATAGCGATTAGGAGCAACAGAAGGACGACTAGAGCGTCGCAGAGAAATTGTGTTATCAGAAGAAGTATTATTACCTGAAGATTCAGTAGGCGGCGCTGGGAGAGGATCAAGAGAGGGAGTCATCAGAGGAGGTACCTTGTTCCGCCGAACATAGACTTTGGGAAGAGGTGGTGGAGAAGTAGACTCCGAGAATTGTGGCAGATAGGACACAGCAATAGGATGACTATCCAAGCGTAAAGAAAAGAAGGGAATATGTTCCAAGAAAATCACATTACGAGAGATGCGCATACGTTTTTCCAATTGATCATAACACAAAAAACCTTTGTGTTCATTACTGTAACCCAAAAAGATGCACTTAGCAGCCTGTGGAGATAACTTAGTGCGCTCAGTGGGAGGAAGATGAACAAAACACAAACAACCAAAAACACGCAAGTGAGAGTATGAAGGGGTGTGACCAAAGAGAACTCCGTAAGGAGTAGCCTTGCCTAGAATAGTGCTAGGAAGACGGTTAATCAGATACACAGCAGTCTGTACAGCATCGCACCAAAATTTGGGAGGGACTAAAGACGCAATCAACAGAGTACGAACAGTTTCAAGAATATGTCTGTTCTTTCTTTCCGCAATCCCATTTTGCTGAGGAGTATGCGGACAAGATTTTTGGTGCAAAATTCCTTTATCAGACAGGAAAGCAGAGAATTCGTGAGACATGTATTCTCCACCGGAATCTGATCGAAGAATTTTGATTGCTTTCTGAAATTGGGTTTGGACCATGTTATAAAATGTTTGAAAAATGGAGAAGACTTCAGATTTCATGCGCATAAAGTAAATCCAAGTATGACGAGAATGGTCATCAATAAATGTCACATAGTATTTAAAGCCTGTCCTACTCAAGGTAGGAGCAATACCCCAAACATCTGAATGAATAATGTCAAATGATGCCAAAGCACGAGCATTATGAACAGAAAAAGGCAAAATGTGACTTTTACTTAAGCAACAAGTTTCACACTTTGATTGAGATAAAGAAGACATCAGTTTATTATCAATAGTAGAATCTAAAAAACCAAATTTAAACAAGGAAAGCAAATGTGCATTGTTCACATGACCAAGACGTTTATGCCAAACATCCCACAATTTATTGAATTTAGAAGAAGAGGCAAAGAAAGAATGATGTCCAATGTCCAGCAAGAACAGGCGCCCATGCTTACTCCCCGTCGCGATCACCTTCCCAGTTTGTCGCCCCTGTATAACACAACCAGAGGAAGAAAAGTGAACAAGATAGCCATCATCGATAAGTTGTCCTACAGAAAGAAGGTTGGCTGATAATTTGGGAACAAAGTAAAATTGGAAAGGGTGATGGACTGGCCATAAACACTAGAGAAAGTAATGGTACCAACTCCCGAAATGAGTAGGTGGTCACCATTAGCAGTGGTTATTTTCTCTTTTCCAAGGTAAGGGTGGGAATCTGTAAAGCTATGTTCTACAGATGTCATGTGATTGGAGGCACCTGAATCTAAAAACCATGTGGATGAGGTAATAGGAGAAGAAAGAGATGCCGAAGAATGAAAGGCAGGAAAAGCTGTATGAGAAAGAGTTGGATACCGACCACCAGAAAAACCCATAGATGCATATGCGGAGGTGACTGTGCTTTGAATCAGTTCTTGAATCTGAGCAGGAGTCATGGATACAGCCCCAGAAGAAGTGCTCCCTGAATCAGATGATGGTGCTTGAGCCTGGAATGCTGATGGAATATTCTGTCTTGGCAGATTGGAGGGAGGCTTCTTAGGCAGTGTCTCATTCCTTCGCTGGAGGCTGCGGCAGTCATCAATAAGATGACCAGACCGCTTGCAGTATCGACAAACTAACTTCTTGCGGCAATTCTTGGCAATATGTCCAAACCCTTTGCATTCAAAGCATTGAGGGAGCTTTGGGTTAGGGGTTGCTAGAAGAGCAGAGTCAGCCGGAAGGGGTGCGAGGAAGGCCTTTGGTTCTTCAAGAATAGCACGTTGTGAGGTGAGACGAAGTTCTTCGCGAAGGACTTCTTGAAAGCAGGTATCAAGATTAGCCGAAAGTTCTCTATTCATGAGGGCAGACCGAACTGATTCAAAGTCTGGTCGGAGATTCATCAGGAACTGGCTAATGTGAGTTTCTTCTTGTAGTTTAAGAGCCTCGGATAGAAAGCCAGGAGAGACTGTCTGAATCAACATGGAATCCCGTTCGGTCCATAAGGTGAGGAAGCCATTAAAATATTCCTGCACAGATCTATCCCCTTGAGTAAATTTAGCAATTTCACTATCCAAGTGAAATTTTCGGGCTTTGTTGGTTTGATGGTAGATCTTCTTGAGGTGAGCCCACATAGCTGCCGCTGTAGTATAGGCTTGAAGAGCCACGGCCAAGGAGGAATCAATAGAGTTGAGTATCCAAGTAATCAATTTGGCATTTTCCTTGGACCAGGTGGCTAAGACTTTGGAGTCTGTGGTACTTGGAGTAGGAGGTTTTGTTGCTGTGCCATCCAGATAAGCAAAGAGTCCCTGTCCTTCTACGAAGTTCTTCAGATGGAAGGACCAGGCCATGTAATTTTGCCCATTAAACTTAACGGGAATAACATCATATTTATCCATGATTTTTAATGCAGCAGAGTGCTCAATCAGAGGGAGAAAAGTCAGAAAAACAGCAACCAAGGGGTTCTGTTCTGCACTAATCCAAGCCGAGAGAGAGATGGAGAGGACTAAACAGTGATTAGTCAGCAATAACCAAGAGAGAGGCTGAATGATTGGTTCAGATCATTTACTGGAGCAAAACAGAACTTCAAACAAAAGGAAAAGGGCCCAACAGTGAGCAAAATAGTGCCAGACGACCACTATTTTGCTGCTGGAGAGGGCACGTGGGGCCCACAATGAGATCAGACCTCAGATCAAATAATGGAGTACTCTGTGTGATACTTTTTACTAACTTCCAGATCAGGTTGCATGACAAACTGATGAAAATCCGCAAATTTGAACGGATCTGATGAAAACTATCTTGAAAAACTGGGAAAACACAAGCAGCAGTAGATGGCCTACCTCAGATGTGTCAAAAATCCTAAAAAAATGCTCATAAATCTTAGAGAGGATGGGCGACCCTTGTAGTGTAGTTTGTTTTTGATTTCTGAATGATCTGAAGATGGCCCACCTTTGATATTCACGTGCAGAATGACGACAGATAGATTCTGCTGAGACAGAGAGTCTTCAGATCCTTTGAGAGGAGATTGTGGTGATATGAGGAGAGCCCACAGTGCTCTGATACCATGTAATATTATGTGAAGGAAGAGAGGAAGAAGAAGAAGAAGAAGAAGAATAACACTGGGAGAAGGTCGTGCATCATATGATGATCGACAGTTCTATTTATAATCATATTAGGTCTTAATCAAGACTCTAAATATGTCAAGATTACAAATCAGAATAATAAAGAAAGGAAAGAATACAAATTAGAATATACAAGGAAAGAATGAAAGAATATATCCTAGACTATACAAGGAAAGAAGAGCTATACATATGAGATGTAAATCTAACCATATCCCACGTGTGGGATTTTTACATGGGCTTTGATGAGCTGGGCCTTCTTAAGGCCTGTTATCTTCTACATTCAGCAACAAGATAGAGGGATTGATACTGATGTAAGCCACAGGATTCAGGCCGGGTGGATCAAATGGAGGAGTGCTTCGGGCGTCTTGTGTGATCGAAAAGTCCCCCTCAAGGTTAAAGGAAAATATTATAAGGTGGCAGTACGCCCAGCGTTGGTATATGGATCAAAGTGTTGGGCAGTAAAGCATAATCATGTTAAGAAGATAGAAGTTGTGGAGATGAGAATGCTAAGATGGATGTGCGGGATCACAAGGAGAGATAGGATTAAGAATGAGGAGATTAGGGGCAAAGTAGGAATAGCACCGATTGGAAATAAAATGAGCAAAAATCGACTGAGATGGTTCGGCTATGTTAGAAGGCGTTCAACGGAGGCACCTGTTAAAAGGTGTGAAAGCATGGAGATTGTCAGGAGTAGGAGAGGAAGAGGGAGAGGGAGGTCCAAGAGAAGTTGGAAAGAAACTATTAAACATGACATTGCCTATATGGATCTAACGGAGGACATAGCCCTAAACAGATTTGATTGGCGTCATCAAATCCATATAGCCGACCCCACTTAGTGGGAAAAGGCTTGGTTTGGTTTGGTTTGGTTTGTATAGGAGAAATCAAGAGTGGGACCCGCATTGGTGAAATTTGAGAGATCAAAGGCGAGACACCATTTATGGTGGACCCACATATCTTGACATCTTGGTGAAGTTGAAAAGCTTGGAAATTCTCAAAGAGGAAAGAAGAAATTCAAATTTGGAAAGATGGTGTTGACTTACTAAATTTGGAAACCAAAATCAAGAAAGAGAGAGAAAATTAGAAAGTTTGCAAGGGGAGGACTAGTCAAAGTTGCAAGCAAGAAAGCATACCAAATATGGGAAGAGAAGCAAATAAGCAAGGAAGAAAAGAGTCCAAGCATGCTTTGGACGTCCAACATGGGTCCCACACACCCCATTGCATGCCAAACATAGAAATTCCTTTAATTGCACAATTATTCTTGGATTTTTCAGAGGCAGAAAATTGAAATGGTCATAACTTTCAACCCGAGTGTCGGATCAGCACAGTCTACCCACCGTTGAAAAGCTCTTTTCGAGTAGATATCAGTGGAGCTAAAGATCGCATAAATTGGAGATATATTCAAGGAGATATGACCTCCGGAAGTTGGCTGTTATAATTCTATGCGAGTATTCGCAAAAAGTCTTCAAAATTTGCAACATGAGATATCTTTGAAGAGTTCAATTTGGCAAGACTTGGAGCCCAAGAGACCACACTAAGTAACAAATCCTCTCCAATTCAAATTGTTGCTAATTAAAGAAGGAGATCTTGCTTGGAAGCTAAGTCACGAATAAAGTCATAGAAGGAAAAAATTCCTTGCAAACCATGAAGCCAAAAAGTATAAAAGGAGCATCAAGGGGGCTAGAACTCCATGCCTATTCTTCTTCAAAAAGTGGCCCAGCCATTCTCTCTCTCTCTTCTACCCTTTTCTTCTTTCCCCTCTTCTAGTTCTAGTTCTCCATATTTTTTATTTTGGGTAGCTTTGGGCCTTGTCCAAGCAAGTACTTGAAGGAGAAGTTGTAACGATGCATTCTTTAATGACAAATCAAGAAGAATTCTTTGCAACAAGTTCTTGATTGGGGTTATAGATGAAGATAAGTGATTGCTTTTTATTTGTTTAGTAATTCTAACTTAGTTCCAAGTTTATGTGCTTAAATGCTTAATGATTAATAGACTTGTCTCGTGCCCTAGGCAAACCTCCATTCTTAATTTATGAAAATAAAAATTGATTTTTGATTGTCCATGCTTAGGTTTGATAGGCCATGCTTAGGACTTAGATCTTTTTCATGGTTTATGCTTACTTTTGATGGATAGTGTTTAGATTGCGTTTATTCTTTTATGAGGCAAAGTCTTGGATTTTGGATTTTATAAATAAAAAAGGGTTTTTGAAGTTAGATTTTCCAAGTCAAAAACATCGATTTGTCTTTGGTTTGAAGTTAAAATTGGAACAAGTTAGGATTACTCGGTAAGTAATTGGTGGATGCTTATTGGATTCCTATGCTCTAATCACTTTCATTAATTGGTAAATTTCATCTTTCTAAATTAATTGCTTGGTTTTATTTTTAGAAACTTTCCTTAATTGATAATTAGTTAGTTTCCTTAATCTAAAGTTTTTTTTTTTTTAATTAGCTTCACGTGAGTTCGACCCGTTCTTGCCACTGCCTCGTCTAGGCAGTCGTGCACTTGCGGTATTTTATGATTGATAAAGATTACATCAGTTGTGTCAACAATGGTAGAGCGATAAAGTTTGTTGCATAAGAGGTTATTGACAAGCTTCATTGGCCAACTGAGAAGCTACCTAAATCCTACCAAGTCACATGGTCTAATGGTTCTGTCATCCCTATGACACACAGATGTTTGGTATCCTTTAAGATTGCCAATTATGAGGACAAGAATTGGTGTGATGTGATCCACTTAAATATTGCTCATTCCTTTTGGACGACCATGGCTTTTTAATCGGGAAGTACACCATGATAGAGAATACATTTTCCTTCCTGTAAAACAAACAGTAGATTATTCTCTATCCAATGCTATCTACAACCCCATCTTTGTCTACATCCTCTCCTTCAACCGAACCAAAGAAAGAGGAAAAAAAAAGAAATAGCACCGTGAAATTGACCGGAGCCATTGCTCAATTATCCACTGCGGTCAATCAACTCCCAGCAACTCTTACAATGATGGCAATCAAACCTATTAATTTAGAAAATGATTATGATGGGGATAATTATCGAGGTGAATGTCAAGAAATATAAAAATTCAAGGTAAAATTCAATACAACCACCTTTAAACAAGAAGACAATGTCGATGAAAAGCTGGAAGATGTAAAGGAATGGGAAGGAAAAGTTAACATAAACAACTGGTCGAGTGCTTTCACAAGAAAATATATCCGTTGTCATTCCTCGTATTGACTTCATCTTTGGAGATGAAGGATGGGTAGTCAAAGATTGCGATTTGATAGTGCAGATTTTACAATTTTAGTTTCGGAAGTTATAATTTCAATCACATGTCCACACAAAAACCGAACATTAACAGAAGCAATGTGCCACGCCTATTTCAAAATGGAGGAAAAGATCGCATAAAAATTTCATGCTGTACATTGAAGCTACAATTCAACCAACGGATCAGAAGCTCGTCCAATTGATCTTCAACCCAGGCGAACATTTACTAAACTCGAGATCGAGTTCTTTCCAAGCCAAGGAGAATGATGCAGGATAGACCTCAAAGGCCACGTGTAGGGGCAGGGCCCAAAATAGTTTAGGGATTTTCCTCTTATATTTAATTACTTGTTATTAGTTATTAGTTTTATTTTAATTAATGGTAATTAAGATAGGATTCTAGTTTGCTTAGTTTCCTAGTTTGTTTAGGTTTCTTAGTCTATAAGATTTGTTTTCTTATTTATATGGACATGGAATATTCAGAGAGTTGATTAATAGAATTGGTTTTTCTCCAGACACGTGCTTCAGCACCGTTATTGTGCTTTGGCACTTCCCCGCAAGCCCTAACACTAGGGCATGCATTGGATACAAGTCATGTCAGCAGACATCAAGAATGTAATAGATGAGCAAGGTCAAGGCAAAGCAAATTTCAGGGGAAATTCGGAAGAACTAGAAGATGAGGATGTCATATTTTCTCTACAGACTATTGATCTCGGCAGTGTTATTCAAGAGCCACAAAAGATAGAGAAAGAACAAAGACAAGTGCACATTGAAGACTTTGATCAAGAGGCATCAAAAGAAGACCTAATCGTTGAAGTCCCCCACATTGACTTCATCTTTGGGGATCAATGATGGATAGTCAAAGATTGTGACCTATTGGTACCAAGACAACAAGTGATGTGTCTAATGGTCCGATCACACATCCAAGCTAAATGCAAACATAAGAAGAAGCGACACTTCCAATCTACATTCAGATGGAGGAAACGATTAAGTCGAACTTCATTGTCATGTTAAGAGAAAGAAGAAATGTTTTTTTTTTTTTTTTTTTTTTTTTTTTTTTTTTTTTTTTTTTGAATGGTAACTGAAACATTATAATAAAAACGAGGCAAACAATAAAACAATACCACCAACAACAGGTATAAGAGCCTTATACCCCAAGAACAAAGAAAGACAATCACATGGCGTAAGCAATCAAGGGAATAACCCTATCTACCCCTTGTTTCGCTAGAGAGTCTAGCATTGCATTTGTCGACCTTCTAACATGTCTAAACTCAACATAACCTTGAGAAAATAGGGACTTGATTTCCGCAAATAGGAAGTGGAACCTCCATGGACCCTCATTACTTGAGATCCAAGAGATAGCATTTGATGAGTCACTCTCCACTAATAATTTTTCACGAAAAGAAGAAAAGAACAATCGAAGAGCTTCTAAAATTGCCAACACCTCAATCTCATTTGATTCCTTGATACCAACCTTCTTAGAGAACATGAGCAAGACATCCCCTTTGTGGTCCCTAAGTACACCCCCAACACCCGCTGGCCCTAGTTTTCCTCTAGCTGCCCCATCCACATTAAACTTCAAAAGGCCCCTTGGGGGAGGACACCAAACTTCTATCTTCATGATTCGAGGCACAGAACAAAGCATACAAGCCTCCCAATTATGAAGAATATCGTAAGTTTTGAAATAAGTAAACTCCTCCGTCACCAAAGCCCACTTTGCTATTCTCCAAGTAATAACTGAAAAAAGATCTCTATAGAAAATTTTCGCTCCCCTGAAGATCCTATCATTCCTTTCTTTCTAAATGGACCACACTATAGCGAAAGGGATAAGTCCCCACAATACCACCCCACATCCTGAAAAAGGGCAAAATCTCCAAACTTCAAACATACTGATCATAGAGCCCGGCAAACACCAAGCTAATCTGCATCTCTGACCAAATTCTCTCCACAAAGATGATGAAACTTCATGGTGTAAGAACAGGTGATCCACTGTCTCCAACCCATTCTCGCATAAAGGGCACGGGCACACATCTGAAATCTCTTGTGAAGACAAGCCTCTCCTTCTAAGATTATCCGCCGTAGACACCTTTCCTTTAGCCACCAACCAACAAAGAGTCTCCACCCGAGGCGGCGCCAATCCTGACCATACAAGCGAGCAAGGGGATCTAATAGAGGATCCACCCTCAAGCATATTGTAGAAAGACTTAGCAAAGAAATTTTCAGAAGGATTAGAAGTCCAAATGCGTTCATGAGCTTCCTCCCTACATAAAAATACATTAGAAAGAATATTCAACAAAGACACATAATCTAACTCCTCGGAGAGACGTAGGGACCTTCTAAGAAAGAATATTCAACAAAGACACATCCTCAGAGAGACGTAGGGACCTTCTAAAAGACCCCACCACCCAACACACACTCTCTCTATCTCAACATAGCAATCACTCACCGTGGACAACTTGTTAGATGCTAAATTAAACAACCTAGGAAACAACACACACAATGTACCCACCCCCACCCACCCATCAACCCAAAATCTAATTCTACTACCCACCCACACCTTGAAACCCACAACTTTTTTGAACACTGCCCCTCTTTCATTAGACTCCTCCCCCACTTTTAACACATTCCCCCATTCCCCCACACCCCTAAGACCCGAGATCTCGAAACCCTTTTAGGAACCCACCCCCCTCATCCTCGCCATATTTGGACAAAATGACCCTTCTCCATAAAGCATCATTTTCCTCTCCAAACCTCCACCACCATTTAGCTAGTAAAGCCTAATTCTTCAACTCCAAATTTCCCAACCCCCAACCCCCCTTCCCATTTTGGACGAACCACCTCCTTCCATCCCACTAAATGTAATCTTTTCTTCTCCCCACTACCATCCCACAGAAAGTCTCTTCTAGTCCTTTCCAATCTCTACCTAACTGAGGCCGGCATCTTGAACAAGGACATAAAGTAGACGGGCAAATTAGACATTGTTGCCTTTATTAAAGTAATCCTTCCTCCCATAGAGAGAAATCTTTTTATCTATGAAGAGAGCTTCCTTTCAAATTCTTCCACAACCGGATCCCAAATCGCTTTCGACCTTGTGTTCGCCCCAATTGGCAGACCCAGGTACTGAATGGGAAGTTTGCCAACCTTACATAAGAGGAGATTCGCCACAACGATAATCTCTTCTTGAGAGCAACCCACCCCTACAAGCACACTCTTGGCAAGATTAATCTTCAATCCAGAGACTAACTCAAAGCATCTTCGAATGCTCCTTAGAACATTAATCTCCTCCATCCTAGCTGAACTTAAAAAAGATAGTATCATCGACAAACTGAAGATCTGAGACCGCCTCCCCATCTCGTCCAAAACTAAAACCCTCCAACAAATTCAAATCTTTTGCCTTGTTTACCAAGCCACCCAGAGCTTCAACTACCGAAGTGAAGAGAAAAGGGGACAACGGATCACCTTACCTCAGACCCCTAGAAGCTTTGAAAAGACAGGCGGGAGATCCGTTAACCAAAACTGAGAAAGAAGTGGTTGAAATACCCTCCTTAATCTAACTCCTCCATCGTTCAGCAAAGCCAAACCTTTGAAGCATGTAATCTACAAAGCTCCATTCAACATGGTCATAAGCCTTTTCCAAATCAATTTCGAAATGACTCCCTTTTTCTTAGACCGTTTACTTGAATCTATCAACTCATTGGCCACCAACATGCCATCCAAGATTTGCCTACCCTTCACAAAAGCTCCTTGAAACTGGCTAATGATGCCTGGAAGCACAGTTCTCAATCTATTTGCTAAAATCTTCGAAAGCAATTTGTAAACACACCCCACCAAGCTAATGGCACGAAAATCCTTATGCTCCACCGGGTTCAGAACTTTAGGAACAAGGAGCAAGAATGTTGAGTTAATCTCTACATTAAGTCCCCCCCTTTCATAAAATTCTGAAAGCATATCACAGAATCTTTTTTCAAGACACCGCAAGCTGCCCTAAGAAAAGTAAAATTAAAACCATCAGGGCCTGGAGCTTTATCCCCTACACAAGCATCCAAAGCCTGCTGATTTCCTCCTCCTCAAACTGTCTCGCCAACCAACCCTTCTCGAATGAAGAAATAGAGTGAAAGCACACACCCTCCAAAGTAGGTCTAAGAAAGCTCTCACCTGTATACAACTCTTCAAAATGTCTAGTTATCTCCTCCTTGACCTCTTCTGGAATCTCTGTGAAGCCTTAGCCTTGACGATCCTTGGTTATGAGATTAATTCTTTTCCTCGTGTTGGCCATTATCTGAAAGAATGTAGTGTTCTTATCCCCTTCCTTTAGCCACAACACTCTAGATTTCTGCTTCCACGACACCTCCTCCATCCTATTCAACTTCCATAGCTGTTTGACTGCCTTATACCTCTCCTCCTTCTCTCCATGGGATAAGACTCTAGTTTCTTCCTCTTTATCCCACTCCTCAATTTGCTCAGTAAGAGAGTTTCTAGATGCCTCTAGCTTGCCAAACACTTCTTTATTCCACACCTTAATTCTTTTTTTCAGCTCTTGAAGCTTCTTGAAAAGAACAAAACCTACATAACCCTGACCAACTATATGACGCCACCACAGCCCCACATTCCTTAAAAAAAAAAATCCTTATGCAATAGCCAACAATTCTCAAACCTAAAAGGTTTTGGACCCCAATCCACTATTCCTTGAGAAGACAACTTAATAGGCCTATGGTCAAACATGAACCTGGGAAGAGCTCTCTGGACTGCCCTGAAAAATGAACCTCCCACTCTTTATTCACTAAGAAACGATCAATCCTGCTCATTGCCAGCCTTTCTTGATTGGTACTCCATGTATACCTACTCCCCACCAAAGGAAAATCTATGAGTTCATTATCCCTTATGAGGTCAGAGAGTTTCTCCATGCTACTAGAAATTACACCACCCCCTTTTCTTTCTTGAGGAAATCTAATCATATTGAAATCCCCCCCAACACACCATGGAATTGGCCACTGTCTCAAGATGTTAGATAAAGAACCCCAAAAACCTCCTCTATAGATATCATCATTTGGCCCATACACATCTGCAACCCCCCAAATGAAACCATCAGCTACCAACATGAACTTGATAGCCAAGACCCTCTGGTTTTTTAACACCTCAACGTTAGAGAGAACTTCCTCATTCCAAATAGAGATCAAAACTCCCGAGGCTCCCTCTGAAGGACTCCACTCCAACCACAACTCCTCGACCCCCACAAATTATAAACCACATGCTCAATCTCCTTGTGGATTTTGTATTCTTGAATAAGCAACAAATCAACCTTATGCAATCTGACCAATTTCCTTACCACAGCCCGCTTTTCAGCCCTACCCAAACCCCTAATATTCCAAATGACAATGATCATAATGAAACTAGAAATAAACAAAGCCCCTAAAGAAAAGAAACGATCATACAACTGAATCAAGCACCTCCATACAGGAAGCGGCATGAAAATTCTGCTCTAAAGCACTGTGTCCTTGAGCCTCCCTTCCTTCTGCCTGGATTACCTGCCTAAGGACCTCCTACTCATTGTCTTGGATTGAAAGACCCAATTTCTTGCCCAACTCAACAAACTCCACGCCCTCCAACACCGCAGCACTTCACTTCTCTACTGCCTCTAGGATATCTTTTGCCTGACCATCCTCTTTGCCCTGACCTAAATCAAACCTTCCCTACTCCGGCAATAGCTCAATTAGACCATCTTTAGAGTATACCCGTCGCAGAGCATTTTTGCCTCTGCCTTCCTTTGCCACAGCAGTAAGGGCCATCCCTGCCGACGAAGCCATAACCCTCCTAAAATGAGCTACCCCTCCCCTTTTCTTTGAACCCCAAACAGCCCTGATCTTAGCCGATAGAAGAGGAAAGGACACCGCCTTCCTTCTCTTGCCAAGTTTATCTGGTCGATGAACGCTTGACACCTCCTGCCTATAATCACTCGTACATCCTTCTGTAACATCCTTTGAAACTTTATAAGGGCACAAACTTGTTATAGCTACTGCCTTCAATGAATGGACCCCATAAGACAAGAAAGTATATGGGCCAGATTTTGCATATTTGGGCTTAGTAATAAGGTCCAAAACTTGATCCGCCCTCCTACAGCTCGAACCCGACCTCTGTACCTTAGAAGACCCAAGACCAGCACAATGGTCGAGACCTAAGGAAGGCTGAACAATCCAGTTGTCGTCCCTATCCCCAATGGACTCATCCACCTATTGCAGTTTGACCAAACCCCCCTCCTTTCCTTATTCTGCCATATATCTCTGCCTACGGATCGAGCCGATCCTCAACTCCTACCTCTAACAGAACGAATTCAAAATCCCTACCTGAGGGAACCTGCAAATCTATCCTGTCCGATTTGATAGATGACACAGTCTTGCCCTTGCGGCTTCTTCCAAAGCATGAGTCCTCCACGACATCATCCCACATCTCTGGCGATGAGCTGCCTGGCCCGGCCAAGAGGCGCATGATTCTTCTCTGGAACAATGGTGTCGGGCTCCAATCCTAGCCCCCTTTACCACTCTGCCATTCCAAGAAGTAGCCCCCTCTGGGCACTCTCCATCCTCAGCTTGGATAAAAAGATCCTCTGCTCTCGTCCCCTTCTCACCTTTCTTCTCTTGAGAACATTTGGGAGCCAAAGAAACACACTCCTCACTCACCTTTACTAAGAAGGTATTACCAAAAATCACCAATGAAAATTCTTCATAGATAAATCGGTCCCCCTTCACCCACACACAGACTCTACCATACTCGAGGAAAGATTTCTCCACTGTCTCCTTTGCTACACTCACCACCTCACCCAGCCTCTCCCCAATGTTACAGAAAGTCCCCTCTTCCCACCCATGCAAAGGGACTCTAAAACACCTAACCCAAACAGTTTAACCAGCCTAGCAAGCTCCTGGTCTCCACCGTTCCAAAGAAGAGAAAAACTTCAAGAACTCCATATATCTGAATGATTGATTACTTTCCAAGCAGAATCCAACTCTTCTAAAGAAACCAGCACCGAGTTGCCTCCAAGTCTTGCGATGTTGTTTAAATAAGTCCATGTCTTTGAAACAAATCCCTGATACCTGGAATAGCTCCTTCCCACCTTATTGTTCCCACTAAGCCATTAGCCAACCATCTGGTATTCCTCCGGACTATATCTTTGAATACCAAAATATGCTCGCTTGACAAAAAGAAACCACCAATAGCCTCAGCAGAAGACTTAAGCACCTCTTGTACTTGTACCAATCTCTTAGGTAGGATCACATTGTCTTTGACACCAATCCTTTGACCTAAGCTTAAGGGAGAATTCACGTACCGAGCTCTTGAACAGAGCTCTTGTACCACGCTCTTGGCACCAACACTTTGAACTGAGCACAAAGGAGGATTTGCGCAGAAAGTCTTCTCTTCAAACAAATATTGAGTCCTTTGGGTCCCTGTAGAAGGTCTTCTCTTCAACCATCCGAAGGAAGCAATCTTAACGATCAACCTCCGACCACCTAAACTATACCCATTCATTGCCTTGACTGCCTTCAATGCCAAACTGTGTTCTCTGAATCTCACAAATCCAAAGCACCAACCCTGTTGCTCTCCTGCTAGAAAGAGGTATAAAAGCATCCATCACCTTACCAAACCGTGAGAAGACCGCTCTCAGCCACTCCGCAGAGGTAGATTCCGACATGTTATCTACGAAGACGGAGACTAGATCTTCCCACCTCACTTTAGTAGCCCTCTTCCGCCCACGGTAGAGAACCCAGCCCCCATCTTCCTCTTGATTCTAAACAGCCTTGCTCCCCATCTTCCTCTTGATTATTTAAATTTGAATGCTTAAGAGAAAGAAGATCATTGGAAAAATCAGAAGTATGAGCGATTGATTTGACTCAGGTGGACACTTACCAAACTTGAGATTAAGTTCTTTCCAGTATCATCAAGTTCTTAACTCACCGAAGTCGATTTTTTCCAGGCCAGGAAGAACTGATGCAGGCCAGACCATGGGTCGGCCAACCCATCAGGGCGCAGTCCAGAGGCCCAATGGGACATCCATTTCATTAGGAATATTATTTTGAGAGTTGATTTATTTAGAAATATTTAAAATTAGGAGTTCAATTTAATTTGGATTTAGTTCCTTTATTGTTTAGAAAAGTAGAGTCCAATTAGAAAAGGGGATGTCCAAACCCTTTTTATATATATGTAATCCCTCTATTGGGAGAGATAGCCTTCATTATACAATTGAAGAATTATTATGGGTTTTTTCTATGGTTGTGAGTTTTTCTCTTGGTTGAGAATACTCTATGTTGAATCCCTTTACCGTTTGGCACTTTACAAGTTTAGTAAAAGTCAAGTAAAGCCTCTATTTCTCAGACAAGGGGTCACATCAAAAGTACACTTTTTTAAAATTCCCTCCTTTTTTCAAAAAAAAAAAAAAATCCAAAAAGCAACCCCTTTTCTCCACTACAAGACAAAAAAACTCCACTTTTCTATACAAAAAGTCACAAAGATTACATACCAAACAACTATAAACAAAATACCATAATAACTCACTTCTATTTTATTCTCTTTTGATTTGATGTTTTACTTCATCTTTATTTTACGGTAAAATTACGAAACGGGCCCTTAGGGAATCAGCCAAGTCTCTTTTGGGGCTTGGTCTCTATCATTGAATCCTGCGTGGATTCGACCCCACCTTCGCAGAATTGGACAATTTTCTCATTCACAAATCCGGGGTTACATCACTCTTCCGCGAAACTCATGTCTCCTCAAATAGGGAGAACTTATCATATAACCATCAACTCCTTTTCTATTCCCAGTTTTGTCAATGCATCTACTGGTCATTGCATTTCTATTAACATGTGAAAAAGACACTGTCATTGAAGAATAAAGATAACATATTTCCAATAAATTGAACATCAGTCTCCAGAGACACCTTCCTCCTCCTCGACCCACTTGATTTCATTCTTAGAATCTCCCTCAATAAATTAATGGATTATCACATTGGCTTGCTACATCACTACTACATTAAGTTACCGCGTCACTAAGTAGTATAGCTGAGAACATAAATAGATGTCAATCCTAATCCATGTGTTATTATACAATTGCAGTATTGCAAAAGATATTTGAGGCTCCATTTGTACTCGTACAGTGAACTGCTTTTTGCTTCTGTTTATCCCACAGTTAACAGTCCACTTTGGCTTAAGAAAGAACATGTACTCTATGATGCACGGATAATTCAAAATGGGCAACATATAGTGTCGTATCGTATCCAATACTTCACTTTTTTATGTGTAACATCTGTGTCCTTGCCATGTCCACGGCGTGTCCCTGCCTGATTTGGGCATCATAACCAGTACGACATAAATGCAAGCCGAACCCAATCAAGATATTATCTTACTTAGGCCAATATTTTTCCTAGAAGGTCAATCAATTATGCTAGAAGATACAGCAGCTTTAAAAAGCATACACTAGGGGCCAACATTTGCAAATTATTGTACCTTCAACTAGTCCAGAAAGTGACCGGGGTGCATGAATATGAAATATAGAACTTTCTCCACTAGTTCCAGCTTCAAATTCATGCCTGTTCCTCTCAGAAGCATTACTTGCAAGATCCAAGTCATCATCCTCCAATAGCTCGGGTTCATTATTAAACTCATCTTCATCAGGCAACTCGTAGTGAGGATCATTTGAAACTTCACTACAATATGTCCCTATATTGGTCAGAAGGTGGCAAACACCCTGAAAAAAAATTTAGCAACTCGATGTAAAGTTTCAATTTTGAATTTGACTGATAAAAAAATTAACTCAAAAAGGAAATATTAGTATACCATGTGCAAAGGAAGAATAAGCTCTAGTACAATAGAACAAAATCTAAATCAGTGACTAAAATAAAACACAAGCATAACCATTGTTATCTAAATCCTACAATTCATATCAAAGCCTAAGGAAAAAATATACGTACCCATGCAATTGTCAAATACACGATGGCTCAGGCCCACTTGGGTCCAATATGGTGGTATCCAATCTCATTGGATTTGGTCAAATCCTTGCACAGTTTTCTTCCTTCTATAGAATATAATTTGATTAGCTG
The DNA here is from genome assembly GCA_003546025.1 of Camphora micrantha. NCBI lineage: Eukaryota > Viridiplantae > Streptophyta > Magnoliopsida > Laurales > Lauraceae > Camphora > Camphora micrantha. Next base: position 22,925,149 of record QPKB01000007.1, on the reverse strand, counting down.
ATTTATCTCTTTCATTAATAGTAGATTGTAATTAGATTAGATTAGCTGATTTGCAGCCTTTGTTAAGGCATCTATATTCTATTTAATAGGAGAGAATCTCCAATGTAAACACACAGAAAAAATTAAGAATTCAAAAGTCTCTTTTTACATGCTACGATTGTTATGGTATCAGAGCTTCTCTTGTAAAGGCTATGCTTTTCATCTTTTGAAAAACCTCAAGAACTCTATCAAAGAGAAATTCTTCTCTCTCTCGTGCAACAAACAGATCAAGGATCTGTCCTCAGAAATCTGGTTCCAGAAAAGGCAAAGATCTGCAACAGCTTGAAATCTGATCGCTGTGGCCCACCTGCGATCAGCCTTTCTACTCTTAGGAGACACAATCTTGTGTTTCAAACGCACACTAATCAAAGATCTGTAATCTTGGCATCAGCCAGATCAGTGATCTCTAGTTATTGGGAACAGAAAGTCTTTTGTTACGATATGATCGACAGTGGCCCGCCTGCGATCATCATGACATCTTCAGGAAATTCTACAACCATAGTCGACCATCTCTGCTAATATTTTTGGTGATTTTTTCATCATTTCTTCAGGATCAGAGGTAGGCTCTTGGACCCCACTTGTGATTTTCCAGTTTTATCAGATCTTTTTAATCACAACCATAAAATATCTTGGATTATGGATGGATTTTAGTGAAACTTGTATTGTTGGAAAGACATTTTGGTATTGCTTGCATCTCATTGATCTGATTCTCCATCTGATCAAATAGTGGGCCCCTCGCAAGAAATCTTCAGTCAATTTTAAGGTCGCCTAGACCATTTTTTTTGTGCCTTCTATTCAAAGACTGCTAACTGTTGCTCTGCACTGTTGGATTTACCTCTTGTTTCTACTTCTCTTTATTTGGTTCTAAAATGGAGACGTCTGAGGTTCAATTGATTCGATTTAATGGTAAAAACTATCCCACATGGGCTTTTCAATTTCAACTATATCTTGAGGCCAAGGAAATATGGGGATTTGTTTCTGAATCTGATCCAAAGCCTACAGAGGATGATAAAAAGATTTCTACTTGGAATACAAAGGATGCAAAAATAAAAACATGGATTCTTGGGGCTGTGGGACCTCATCTGATTCTGAACCTCAAACCTTATACGACCTCCAAGGAGATGTGGGATTACTTGCTGACAGTTTATCATCAAGACAATTCTGCACGACAATTTCAACTTGAGTGTGAAATTGCAGAATACAGTCAAGGCACCTTGTCTATTCAAGACTACTACTCTGGTTTCCATAATTTGTGGAGTGAATACGATGGGATTAAAGATGCTTCTGTTTCGAACAATGTTCTTAAAACTATACAAGACCTTCAAGCCTCAAGTCACAGGGACCAGTTTTTGATAAAATTGCGTCCTGAATATGAGACTGTAACATCGTCCCTGCTGAGCCGCAGCCCATTACCATCTTTGGAAGTCTGTTTGAATGAGCTTCTGCGAGAAGAACAACGTATTCAGACAAAAGCCCATCTGGAACAACAACACACTACGACTTATCCTGTTGCATACTCTGCTAAAGGGAGCACTCAGTCTCTTCCGGTCTCACAGTCTTCTCTGACTCCTCAGACTCGGGGTATGAGCAAAGTCCAATGCTACTCTTGCCAAAAATATGGACACCTTGCGACTCAATGCAACCAAAAATTCTGTAATTACTGCAAGAAGAAGGGACAGGCCCACTTGGGCCCAATATGGTGGTATCCAATCTCATTGGATTTGGTCAAATCCTTGCACAGTTTTCTTCCTTCTATAGAATATAATTTGATTAGCTGATTTATCTCTTTCATTAATAGTAGATTGTAATTAGATTAGATTAGTTGATTTGCAGCCTTTGTTAAGGCATCTGTATTCTATTTAATAGGAGAGAATCTCCAATGTAAACACACAGAAAAAATTAAGAATTCAAAAGTCTCTTTGAACATGCTACGATTGTTAGCAATGAATCCCATTTACAAGTGAATTTTACAGTTCGACACTTGTTTTATTGAATCTCACAATTCAAGCAATTCGTCTATGTTGGAATAGCCACAGTTAAGTGGCTAATAATTAATATGAATAATTTTTTACTCTTTTTATAAGTATTTCTTATTTTAAAAGGTTATCTGGTGATTAAAGAAACCTCTTAAGAACTTGTGGGATTTTGGGGAGGTTTTTAAGATAAATGAAGAAATAGGCAAGCGACTGGAGAGTTCAATTGTACTTAAGGGTCTATTTCTTTACTAAAATTTCTGATAAGAATTTAGGATGTTGGGGTTTTTTGGACATGATGTGACATCTTATCTCCTGGTATTTGCAAATTCCATGTTTTTCACAAGCATTTTAAAATTCTAGCCACCTAAAAGGTCTCAAATGACCTTTGTGATTATAGGAATTCCAGCCCCTTTGCTTTTTGGTGGAATTTCTAAATGCTCAAGTACAAGGGAGCATTCAAGGAATTCCACTGTCTGAGAATTTCAAAATTATTCAGACAAAAATTCTATGAATTCCAGTAAAGAAACTGGCCCTAAAGGTCTTTGTGATACTCTTTTTTTTTTTTTTTTTTTTTTTTCAATTTTTTCTTTACAAACACTTCTTTAACTTAAAAACAACACCGATGATTTGGGTTTTATTTTTATTTAAAGAAAATAAAAGAAAGACACTGCAAGTCATTTGTTTTTCCTAGTAATTTGATATCTTAAACATATTGAATATTCAGGCATATACTGATTTAAAATATATTATTATATGTCAATGATGCTTTTCATATGTGTGTGCCATAGGGGCGTGTTTGTTTGCATGTAATACATAGAAATTGAATACATGGGAATTCATGGTGAAATGAGCTCCACTGAAGGATTATGAAAGCGGTGAAGACTAAAGGTTATAACTTATAAGGTGAGGAGAGAAGGATAAGAGGTAGAGATGAAGATGGGACCTTGACATTCCTAGGATTCGAATTCCTAGGGTGATTGAAATCAAATATGAGGTACCACATGACACAGTTATAATATTAAGATGTTTGGACTATCATGGATTTCCATGAAAATTCAAGAAATTACTGTATTTATCCACTCAACGATGATGAAAGATATGACATGACAATATATAAAGAGATGGCAGGATATAGAGAGATGGACATGATGAGATGTAGAGAGATGGGTTGCATCTAGAATAGCTGGCCATGCCTAGTGAGCAGGGTTTTTTCTTTTGTTCGTCAATTCATTGCAGGGACCATTTTCAGGAAGACTCAATCAATAGGGAAAACAAACAGCCCCACAGGGCAGACACAGGCTCTGTGCCTATTTAGAGATATGTGAAGGAGGGGGAGGGGGAGAGCGCAAGAGCAAGAAAGAGAGAGAGATTTGCCCAGTTAGGAGGGAGGGAGAGAGAGACCAGTTAGGAGGGAGGGAGAGAGAGAGAGAGATGGCAGTTAGACCTTCTGGAGATGAGATGAACTATGATATCTGGAGAGCCATTGGAGAGAGGAGAGGAGATGGGAGTAGATGGCAAAAGGGGAGCCGTGAGAGAAGCCGCAATCGATGGAAAGGAGATGAGAGTTTGTATGGGATGCTTTTAAAAGGTACGACAGGATTACTTTTCATAGGAACCAAGTGGAAGAGAAAAAATGAGTATTCATCGTTTTGCGATTTTCATGCCCGTGGGCTGCTGTTCCAGGAAACATTCCCTGAAAACAGCCTTTGAAACGGCGTAAAATGCAATCCAAACATCATTTTTGTTTTTCGGTCTCACCAGAATGCAGAATTGTTTCAAAAATAAGACGATGCCAGAAGGGTCCTAAATCGCCAGTGTCTAAGTAATGCCATGTAGAGTCACTGGTAGAGAGAAGAATTATATAAACCCGTTCTCTGAAAAGTAAAAAGCAGGTTAAAAATGGGGTCCTTTAGTTCCTTAAAGCACTATAAATACACTTAACATAATCCAAATGTGCATGAAAATCAACAGATAAAGTAATAATTTCTTAAAAGCACACTTTTCAAAATCAGTACACGATTGCTCAAAAGCCGGACAAAATCGTACTCCTTGAAAAAAAATATTTATTTGATCATTTATGAGAGTTTTAAAAAAAAATCATAGAGAAAAATGCATTAGTACTAAATGTTCGGTTATTAGCTCATTTTTCACAATTTAAAAAAAAAAGGTGAAATTCTGCTTTGAAGAAGACAGATTCCCAATATAGATAGCTTGTAGATTCACATCAGTTTTTTTTCCTTTAGGATACAGAAACCAATATCAGTACTTTGAACCTTGAGTAAATAATGCAATATACCTTTTTGTTCATAGTAAATTACTTCTTGAATGTAGAATATTTTTGTACAGCTAAGCAGACAGATCCCATAATCATATTGATTTCAAGTCATATCCAACATGCATACTCCAAGGAATTGAAAGCCAACTGTCTTTAAGTAGAGAGAAATAAAATGATACCTCAAATGATAATAGATTGAAGGCCAATATGCAACGACGAAGAAACATCCCCAAGTGACTATTTGGATCCAAAAAGATCTGGTCATCTTCCACATTGGCCATCTCAGGGTTTGCAAGGACACCTGATCAATTTTCATTTTATCACTTCTCCACATTGGATTCAATAGAGTTAGAGGGGGGGAAATGGAAAAGGATTTATAAGAAAATAACAACTCACTTCGTAAACCATTAAAGAAATTAAACAAATCATCAGGTGACGACAAAGAAGTAAGTCGACTGGTTAAATGCTGACCCAGCCAATCATGGAGTAAACCATCGACTGCCTTCAGTTGACTTGTAAGTTCATCCAGAGGTGGCTCCAAAAAATCATCACATGACTACACAACAGAAAGTCAAATTCTTAATGCAAGTAACAAATTGAGGTTGATGAAAAAACAAATAAAAGTAGGCATGACAGATGAAGAATCCAACTTTCTAGAAGTCCTTTAGACTGTATTTGGAAATTAAGGGCTTGTTTGTCAACGGGTTCCTCTTCCACAAAAATGGAAGCTCGAGGGTAAGAGGTCGGATTTAAAAATCCTCTCTTAGGAAGAAATGGCGTCCGAAAAAGTAGGATTTCCATGGAGAGTACAGCTACACTAAATAAAAAGAAAAAATAGGCGCAAAAAAATGGATCCATATCCCGCTCCATTTCCATTGATTTGGTGCAGCATAAACATCCCCTAAACTTAAGAGTGCAGAGAAAATGTTTGTGGAGGAATTACAAGGTCCCTAGTCATCTGATATGATATATATGGTATTTGAGGTGCCCGAGTTCGGATATCAGGTTCACAGATCAGTTATCCACACCATTGATAAGATGAGTCAAAATTTAAATACGAGATACTATAAGACTCTAAATAGATATGAAGAAGTGTAACTTATCTAAGGATTTGGCTCAAGATAGATCGGAATGCAGAAACAGAATTCGTGTAGCCAGCCCCAACATAGCTGAGACAAGGCTTTGATGATGATGATACCATAAGACTCTAAAGTTGGATAAATACATATATGCAGAAGATATTTTAAAGTAGCGCCCACACAAGCATGCAGAAAAATTCAAAAGATATGCGGGCCTGCCAGGCCATCTAGTGCTTAATCCAATACCCTCGCACTGATTACACCCCCACCCCCACCCTACCCCACCCACCCACCAATACATAAATATATTCTTTCCGAACCACCACCATCATAAATTGGAACTCTCCCCAAATTGACACCCACCCAACTATTATGCAAACAGAAACAGGTGCGGACAACATAGGTGTAAGTGTGTGTATCCTGAAAAAGGTTTAAATATTGTTTTAGTAGGATCTTTCAATGCGTGGATATATTTCGGAAATCCTCCAACCAAGATGAATACCTTTTCACCAAATTGGTCTGGACCATTGAACCATGGGATAATGTTAACAAGACACAGGAATCTAGGCAAATGTACATGTTCCAAGGATCAAGAAATTGATAGTTTATAATAGTCTGAACAGTGAACACTCACAGCAATCTCTAGTTTATCAATGCAACAGCAGCTAATTCAATACGTCACAAAACCACTACTGTGCATTTATAAATGAGTGGATAGTCAAGATATAACTCAAATGATAGAATGGTTATGATCAGCATAATCTGACATTAAATAGTTCATCTAACTGCTAAGAATGTGGTTGGTGTACCACTGGCTCCAACTATGGTAGTTAAATTGTAACATAGAGGCCACCAATGACTGCCTGAAACATCTTGTCAATAAGAAGTCTAACGTTTCCAACAATTCAATAATCCATCATATCTTCTCACTCCGTGTAGGGAATGTTCACTCAGAGCATTTTCCTAGAGAAGTGAAAATAGTTTCCAAAGGAGATTAGTTTTCCTTTATTCCATTTATTTATTTATTTTTCCCATTTTCTGACGTGAAAGCAGATTATGCACAAAGCAAATTCAAAGCCAAGAGGTTGAAAACTTTTTCTTTTCTATGCTTTGTGCGATCTCACATGGGAGGTATAAGCTTACTTCACCTCAAAAAATGGTTTGCCATGCCAAACAAGAGAATGAAAACAATTAAGTGTTTTATTTTGATTTTCTGCAGGAAACTGTTGCCACAAACATTTTAAAAAAAAAAAAAAAAAAGTGACTATATTAAAAAGAAAGCTATACAGTATAGGAGAGGTATACTGTAACAAAAGAATGCGTGAAGCCTAGACCCAGCAAAAAATGTTATGGAGCCAGACCCTAGCCCAGAAGAATACAGAAAAGAAAGGGGAAAAATAAAACTACAGGGGATACAATAATACCCGCAAAAATGTTGCCACAAACATGACCTTAAGGTCTTTACTGGTCTCCCCTTTTCCTCATTCTTTGAACACTGAACCTCCAATAAATGGTAGAGGGCTTGTTTTTGGTCTTCTATGTACATGCCCAAACCATTTGAAGTGACATTCCTCAGTTTTTTTTTTTTTTTTTTTTTTTTTTTTTTTTTTTTTTTTTTTTTTTTGTTACCCCTTCCATTGAAACTACTTGTAAATTTCCTCTTATGTGCTCATTCCTAACTCTTATCTTTTCTTGTTAACTCCATGAATCCCATTTAGTATGTGCATCTCCAGAAAAATCTACCTACATAGGCAAAAAATATTATAAAAGAAAAGGAAGAAACACTTAGCATACTTGTGGTGTCTTGACTCCTAAACCATTCATCTTGTGGTACCATGAGTGAACCCTCAAATGAAATGCCAGCCTTTTTAAAATCTTGACCATCAAAACAGCAACAAAAAAAAAAAACAAAAACAAAATTGAACATTTTTGGGTAGTTTGCAACAATCAGGATTAAGCATGAAAGAACCCAACAACCGAGTGGGAAGGAATTACAACAATGTAATTCTCACAGAGTAAACCATATAGAGTGTGTCCCACACAACGACTAGACCACCTCTCAGTTGTGGCATGTGTCCTATTTCTGCACAGTACAAAGGAAAATAAACCTGCCCACTGTGCCCAGATTAGAACCAGTAGCAGCATGTGAATGATTAGCAATCATATTTGCTTCAACTCCAATCCATAATGAATGCAATCACCATTTGGAACTGAGTTGATCCAACCACATCCATCTCACATTGTCACTCCTCAATCATTGTAATCTAAGTCAATTCTACAACCAAAAAAAAAAAAACCTACAATAACATATAGGGAATTTCAGCTATGGAATATGAATGAGCTGGATCCAAAACCGAAAATCAATGCTCATTAGAAATCCAATTGAGTAGAGTGGATGAAACTGAAACTGAAACAGAAACACCAGAATTCTAAGATGGGGAGAGAGGGAGGTGGCGAACATGTTTACCTTGGTGACGGAGAAGAGGAAGAGGCCGAGGCGATTGTGCTGAGGGATGGAAGAGAAGGGAAAAGGGACGGCCGACTGCGAAGGAGGAGCGTAGATGGTGATGAGGATGCAGATCGAGACCTTGTGGGGTGTGAGAACGAAGGTCCCCATCGTCTTGGAATTCGCCGCCATGGATATATGATGATGATGCTCGTCGAAAAAGAGAATGGGTCTCTGGTTTTTACAGTTTAGGGTTTTCGATATGGATCTGATGGTTGTTGAGAGGAGAATGGGATTTTAGGGTTCAGGGTTTAGGGTTTTGGGGAGGGAGGGAGGGAGGAGAAAGGGTTACGGATCGTTTTTGCCTTTTTTTCAAATGAAGAACCGGGAAAGGAAATGTGCGCGCGTGTTTGTCGGTGGTGGGGCGGGCTGGAAGGAGGGAAGGGAAAAGGGGTTGTGACTTGTGAGCTGATGATTTGGGCGAAGTTTGTGATGAAGTAAATTTGGTCTTGCCATGGGTGGCAATTAGGTGACGTCCCCTTAGTTCCAGTTTTTGGGATGGCTTTTTTGTAAGTGGAATTTTTTTGTCTTTTAATATGAGGACTTTTTTTGAAAAAGATGAAGCAAAGTTGTTTAATTTGACTTCAACTCTAAGTATACGCCCAGTGTAAGTGATATTATGATAGTATATATGTAGGTGAATTATGAGGATAGAAGGAGTTTTAAATTAAAGTGTTTTTGATGTAAAATTTTGTCTGAAAAATAAAAACTTTACTTGACTTTTACTACATTAGTAAAGTGCCAAACTAGCCCTCACAAGGAGTGAAGTAGACCTCCGGTGAAGTGAGAACATGAGAGAGCCCTTAGTGAGGGAAGGTGGCATGCCCGGTGCCTCTTACCACCATTCTCGAGTGGCAAAGGTTTGGGTTCAGCATTATGTGTAATCTATGTAAGCTACCCATGGATTAATTAGAATGAGATTTTTTCAACTTGAATACAACTTTAAAAAAAATTTTGAATTTAGCTTAAGAGTTGGAAGGGTCGACTCGAATGGTTTATCAGGTTTGCGTCAAGATGGGTCAAATGGTCTCACCGCAGGTCAACAAGCAAGAATAGACTCCAACTCAAGCTCAATCCTAAGAACGGCCATTTACCTCACTGGTAAATGGCAGCAACTCTCACCTAGATGTCCTGGGTACACCAGCTCTTTCCCACTTGTGTGGGTCTTGTTCTCGCTTGTGCGGGCTATATTCATGTGTGTGTGGGTGTGAGGCTCCGTCCCTTGTGGACCCTTCATTTTTATTTGAATTGCTCTAATTATACTATATAATATCTAATTATACCAATTAATAGGGATTAATAAGGGTAGTTTAGTATTTTCCTACGATTTTAACATATTTTCTAGGAATTAGTCACTTTTTGTGATTTATAGAACCTATACGGTCTTGATGGACTTTAGATAGTTTATTAGTTGGTTAGAGGCCCTTAGAAATAATTAGGACTAATATGAGGATTCTACATGAGAATTTACAAACTACATCTAAAACACCCTAAATAGCCGTTTACTTATCCTAAACTTAAACTAAACCAAAATGGCACTTTGGTCATTTCCTTTTCAAACCAAATCTACAAAAGAGAAGCCTCTTACCAGCCCAAATGATCTCTTCTCTCTCTTTCTCTATTCTCTCCCTCATTTCCCTCCATTTCTGCCTTTTCCCTCCAAGGATTCCCTCCAATTCTCTCTCTAGAATCCTAGATCTAGGGTTTCCTACAACTAAGAAGAAGGAATTCCTACAAGCTATTGCTATCATCTCTCTAGAGGACCCCTCTCATCTCCTAGATCTCTTCTCTCTCTACAAGATAAGGTAATTCTCTTTCCTTAGCCAAATTTCCATGAAATTCTCTCTCTAATATTCATTTCTCTTATGCAATTCTCTTGTGGATTGGGGTTTAGGAGTGGTAGATCTTCATAGATCTGAGATTTAGGGACTGTTTGAGAATTTCGAAGCAATTAGAGCATTGGATCTTGGATTTAGAGCTTGGATCTCAAAGATCAAACCTAGAAACCTTGCAATTTGATTTGAGGCAAGTACAATATACTTAACATAGAATGTATGTTTTTCTTGTTTGATTATGTAATTTCAATTCACATGGATGGTTGACAGCTTAGATCTATTTTTTAAGCCTTGTTTTCATGATTTTTTTTTGTCATTGATGGATGGGTTTTCTCATTTGGAAGATCAATGACCTAATTGATGATGGATTTGTGATGGTCGGAGGAGTTTTGATATTTGTGTATGGTTTTATGATGATTGGTGAAGGGATTGTCTGGTTTTGATGGAAATTGAACTGAATTGGAAAAGTTACAGAAATCTGAAAAATTCAATTTCTTGTGTACCCAGTTGACATCCTCATCCGGTCGACCAGCCTTGGAGGATGTCAACCAGATACACAGAGAAACTCAGGAATCAGCTAAAATCTAGTCTGTCATTCTGTCTCAGAATTTTGGTGCAGCCAGTCGACCATCCTAGCTAGATGTCGATCGGGTACACTGTCCGGATTTCATAGAATGACAAACCAGGTCCAAGAATGCCATGTGTGTCCGGTCGACCACCCTTGGAGGATGTTGATCGAATATACTGCAGCATTCCAGACTGGAAACCTACTGCCAGGTTTCTTTCCTTAGGATCCATGTGTATGCGGTCAACCAGGGTACCCTGGACGTCGACCGGATACACTAGGCCTGATGTAGACCAAGGAGACAGATTCTCTATCTTTCCCAGTGCATCTGGTCAACCACCCTTGAAGGATGTCGACCGAACACACTACGAATTTCTAGACTAAAAACCTGTCTGCCAGATTTATGTCCTTAAGATCCATGTGTATGTGGTCGACTAGGGTAACCAAGATGTCGACCAGATACACTAAGCCTGATGTCAACCTGGGAAACAGATCTTTTGTCTTTCCTAGTGCATCCAGTCGACCACCCTTGGTGGATGTCGACCATACACACTGCAAAATTCTGTACTGAAAACCTACCTGCCAGGTTTCTATCCTTAGGATCCATGTGTATGCGATTGACTAGGGTACCCAGGATGCTAACCGGATACACTAGGCTTGATGTCGACCTGGGAGACAATTTTTTTGTCTTTCCCAGTGCATTCGGTCGACCGAATACACTGCAGGCAGTGAAATTCCAGATTTTGTATTTTTGAGGATTTGGTCTATTGTGGGGCCCTTCAACCTTTCGTGTAGATTTCCAATGATGTGACAAGCATGAGGTTTGGGCTTAACCTTGACTCATGGGGGCCACCAAAGTAGGGTTTAGTGTATTAATTTGATTTCGATTTCAATTATTAAACGTCGTCGAAGATGCCCATAACTTCAGGAGCACCAAATACACATTCTTTAGCATCTAAAACTTCATTTAGGAATTGAATTGACTGGCATGTACGTGAGGCATAACTTAGGTTGGACCTTAGTTATTTCTCTCATTGATTGGCATGGTTATGTAGATATGTTAGGTGTTCTTTCTTGTTGTTCACTCTTGTATCTATCTATTGTTTATACATGTTAATTAAATGGGAATTGGAGGACCTGAACCTAGGATTCCCTAATGGTGACTTGGATTGTGAATGGAGATCACTTGACACATGTCTGTGTCTAGGTGGGCCACCCTATGGCCTAAGGAATTGATGGATGTGATTATCTTAGAGAAGAGGACTGTGATCATGATTTGGAAACTCATTTATGAATGGGCAATGAAATGAAATGATGTTGGATTGGAATGCGATGGAAATGGACTAAGACCATGACATGGTGGATCATAGCCGTGGATTGATTATGGATATTGAAAGTCCAAGATTCGAACCCGAGAGGGGGGGGGGGGGGGGGGTGGTTGGGTTTTGAATAGGGTGAGCTCAATCCAATTTTAATCTTCTAATGCCAATTATGCTTTGAAAATAAATTAACTTGAGTACAAGAGAAGTTTCTAAGTCATTCAAGAACAAGTAAAGAAACTATAACCAACAAACAAATTTATAGTGGTTCGGCCAATCATGCCTACATCCACTCCCAATTTTCCCACTGAATTTTTCACTATTTCAACTTGAGATTTTGGCTCACCTCTAACCTTACAACCACATATGCTTTTCAAATGCTTTAGCATTAACCTTTACAACCACTTATGCTTTTCAAAGGCTTAGCAATAACCTTTATAACAGAATATTTTTATCTCAATTTTTATGCCTAAGGATGCACAAGAAGAGATGCAATTAAGTACATATTGATGCCTCTTAACATAGGCTAATTTAAAAGTGAAAACTCAATTTAAGACAATGCATGAAGAATGCAAAGATCATAAATGATGCATATGCTTGGATGCCTCTATCTTCTTTTGAAATTAAATGCCCATAAATGATGCAAAGGTGCATACCATAAATGAGAAATAGAGTGATTTAAATGTTACACACATATTTTGGAATGATGAACAAACTAATTTTAGAAAAATCAATCGAATTCTAGCATGTTTGTTCAAAACATAAATTTGATAACATGTGTAAATCTATTCAAATGTTAAAGTCAAATATGTTAGATTATATGGTCTTAATCCAATGGTTGATGTAATACATTGATTTATTATCAATATAATCATGATTTTATTTCATAAGATGAACAGTTTTATTTATTTGTTTGCACATAACCAATACGAATGACATGATGATTCATGAGATGAATCGGAGTCCACAAGTATATTAGATGTAATACATGTGTGTGGATGAGATCCACATACGGGACACATGTGTTACAAATCTTATACTTAAATTCATTCACAACCGGTGATGAGATTGGACATCTCATCTGACAAGGTTGCAGTATTATGATCACTATGAGATACTGTGATTGGTCTCAATCATCAGAGTGTAAGACTCTGGATCATTATGCTGGTACATTGGATGTATTGAAGGACCATGAGATGCACCTTATGAAACAGTCTTTACTTTAAGGTTTGTTCGCATAATTCCCTAGCAATAAGTTCTTAATCCTGAGACATTAATGAACTCAAGTTTCTATCTTTTCATTTGTTTTGAGTCACCAATGAGTGAAGCTAGTTATAGGTCAATACCTCGGTGTCTTGGGTACATGGTAGTAGTAGTAGGACTATGGGAACTTCTAATTGTCAAGATGGAATCTATCTTCATTATCCCTTTATACAAATTAATGGATTTATCATTTGTAAGTGGGCACCGAACTCAATTAAGAGTTAATTGGATGGTACTATTGATCACTGTGATTGGTTGGTCTTAAGGATCATAAGATGTGTATCTATATTGGTTGGACATGTTTAATCCAACTGGTCCATAGATATGGATAGAGGGGCCTACTTGTGGTCATAGGGAAGTTTAGGATTTTCTTGTAATTAATTCCTAAGACTGGAGTTCAGTTGCATTTATATAGTAAAGTTATTTGCAATTAATTGTGGGTTCGAATTGCACATGAGATGTGAGGTCGGGGTGTCCCAGTTGGAGCCAACTTTCTATGGAATCCCTAGTGGTCTCCACGCTAGTCCAATTATTAGATTGTTACTAATTCTACTTGAACTCTAAAAGGAAAGGAATAGAAAGTTACTAATTATTGTGGAAGTTGGACTTCTATTTTAATTAGTAAAGTGGAGGTTGCTTGGAGCTATAAAAGGGGAGAGACGGGGTTGGACGTCCACACCTTGGAATTCACGCCCAACCCTGAGTGCAAGAAATGCACACCCCTCTCTCCTTTTCTCCTTCTTCTAGTTTCTCTTCCGGGTTTCCCTTAGAGTTTCTAATTGTTTTTCTTTTGGAGATCCCACCATTCTTCTTGAGAAAAGAGATCTGAAACGAGTCATATCGTGGAAGACTACGAGGTCTTGGAGATCTCTATTGCTTTGAGAAAATGTTCTTCATCAAAGGAAGTCTTCTTCTTCTCCATTAGAGCACAACCAAGTTCCCAAGGTATAATCTACTTCCTTGTATGTTGTGAATTTATTGTGGATGTATGGTGCTGCCTTTTCTATCTTAGAGATAGTGTTTTACTAATCTTGATCATAAGTTCGAGGTTTTGAATCCTGAATGTGGTTTATGGCCTCTATGGGTACTTGATCCCTGAGTCAAGTGAGTCAAAAGTTTTTTGAAAACCTATCCATGAGGCCCACCTACTTCCAACAAAATCACTAACCATGTTTAAAAACAAAGCATATTACACAACTAGCATTTGAACATGTTAAGTGAACATCAAATCATGCCATAAATGAAAACCAAGTTTTAAAGACTAACATGAATTAATTTTGAGACAAAGGGAGCAAACCCATTTGAAGAATCAAAGGTTGAAATCCCTAGATTTGCCCTCCTAGCCCTCCTTTAACCTAGCCTAGCTCTCCCACCTTCCTTGGCCCTCAGAAGACTCAAAGGGTTGGTTCAAATCCCAAGGAATAGTTCTTTTATATAGAAAAATCAGTTCTAACTGCTAGCTCACGGCTCCAACAGTCAGAAAACAACTACTTTACAATGGTCATATTTTGCTTTACGGCTAGCCTTAAGCTACTGCACTGTTAGCAGTGAGGTGACCGTAAAACTGTCATTTTCCAGTGTTTCTTGGGTTTGAAAATGATTTTCTAAGGAATTTTGGCCATCGAAGTCATTGGTTTTTCATGTTTAAATCAATCAAAACATGAATTAAAAATGCTTAAGATGATTTGAAAATATCCTTTTTAAAATTAATGCATCCAAGTTTAAAATGGAGTTTCAAAATGTGATACAAAACAACTTTATGTATGAATTTCAAAAATTCATTTTATAAAACTTTTGAATCTAAATTTAAAAGACTAAATCGTGCATAAAGATCAAGTCTTAATTTACAAATTGCCAAACATGAAAACTTAAATAAAAATGCATGAAGATTTCAATATTAAAAAGTATGAGTGCATAAGAGAACAAGCTATGATTAAAATGAATGCATTCAATCAAATTGCAACAAATGAAAACCCTAACAGATATGGTTATGGATGGTGTATATGGATTGGACATTGCTGTCGGACCTTGCAAGATATGATATGTCTTTGCTAACACGACGATAGCTTAGACAGACACTGACCTTACTTGGTTCCTTGAGTTGGCATTGAACATTCAGTCGGTTGTTATAAGCTTAGCATTGGACTGATCATCCTTGGTGGAAGCTATTGATTATGGATGTGACCATCGTGATGAGCTATGTTTAGACGGAGGGCAGACTCTAGTAGTATATATTTCATTTGCGGCCGGCAGACTATGGCAATGGCATATAAGAATATATATACATTCGCGGCGGGCAGACTCCGAAAATGAATATATAGTTCGTAGGGTTTTATTTTATTTTGGCGGGGCTTATCGTCCCTTGCATTGCACTATTTTCTTGTCGCAACTGGTTATCCGCATGGGAGGGCCGCGGCATAATATCCCGTGATGACCAGCTCATGTGAATGTGTCATAATGATAGATGACGAGTTGGATTGCTTTCCTTTCATGTTGATTCTTATTACATACTTTTCATGATTGTATAGTATTGTACCTTTGTTACTCTTATAATCTTATTATCGGCTCTATTCTTTTTTGATTCATACATCATATGTTACTTGTATATTGCGCATGCTCGATCCTTGGATCTGACCCATCATTTGGTACTTAGGTATTGTTACTGACCCCGAACCCGAAAGTGATGCCCTCTTCGAGGTGCCAGTAGCCGATGAGTACGGATGAGGACTGACAGATCCGGAGGTCGAGCCGAAGGATGGAGTGCCTTTACACGGGGCTTAAGTGACATCTTTATTTTGGGTTTGAGTGACCATTTGTTGTGAGCAGGGGGGATTCATTGATATGTACAAAGTATTATTCATACTTTGAGATAGCTTAGGTTGATGCCTTGCTTTATACTTGCTTTATGGAGATTGATACCCTATTAGCTTCCGCACCGCTATAATTCTACATGCTTCCGCAATTAATTATTGATCACAAATGTTGGTAAAAAGTTTTAAATTGGACATCAATGCAGACCTATGATCTTGAAAGTTCCCGGTTTATTCGGGAAGTAGCACGCCAAATTCGGGCACCTTGGTGGTAAACTCAGCATCCGAGACTGGGGCATTACAATGGGTGCTCTCTCTTAGGTCCCAACCCCCTTGGCTAGGTTATAAAAAAGAAAACCCAAGACCAATCCCTTGGTTGGTCTTAGTCAAGTCAAAGTGTCAACTTGATCTCTATCAGAAAGTGAAACATATCAAAGCATATATCCTAAATTACCAAGTCGGATGTTAGTTGGGTTGGTGGAGTTGTCAACCTTTGGTCTATGTTGAAAGGCTTTTGAAATTTGAAATGCTTGTAAAGTCTAATAGAGAGAATTTTAGGGCGTGTTTGGCATTATGCAATTGGGATGTTCTCGTGTTCCCACTCGCTAAGACAATGGAAAACACATTTGGCAGGTTTAATTACCATTTTCAAATATTGGCCTAGCTAGATTGATCCATAAAAAGTTATCCCATTAGCGCAAGAAATAGAAAACAATAAAACTTTTTTTTTTAAGAACATCTACTAGGCAAGATCACGCCTCCGACTTTTTTTCACGCTCTCTCTCTCGGTTGATCGTTCGATCTCGGTCTCTCAATTGTATCTCTTCCCCACATGTCTACCCACATCCCTGTAACACTCTTCCCCTCTTGGCCAAATGACCCATACCCCATATATGCCCCAATGACTTTCACTCTCTCATTCCTTTCAGACCGACCCATTTGGCATCTTTGCATTCTGCTTTCTCTCAAACCCCTACTACCCCTGTTTCTCTCTTTAATTCTTTCTTAGGCTAGATGCCATCACTGGGCCATCAACCTCTCTCTTATTTTTATGGCTTCTTTCTCCCTATCCTTCTCTCTCTTCCCCACATGTCCGACCCACTCTATTCATCTCTCTCACTTTTCCCTTCTCTCATTCTGCATCTCCTTCTGCATTATCAGTTCTTTGATGGTTTATCTTCTATTACATTTTTTTATTACTATTTTTTATCATTTGAGTAACTTTACCCATTGACCCTCACCGAATATAGAGACTAATCACGCATGGTGCTCAATGCACACTCTAAACTTGTATTGGCCAATTCATCTATTGTCCACTAATTAGTTGAAAACACGTTGATTAAAATATATATGAATATACTGTTATGATGGGTTTGATCTCACTTTGATCAAATAAAAAAATACAAATATAATAATAAAATGGGTTTGACCTTACCTTAAAAATATGAATAGTCAAGTGGGCCCACATTGTAAATTCTATAAATGTGGGCGACATTATAAACCTTATCATGGTGATCCCTCTTCTTCTAATTCCTAAAAGAGGGTCCAACGTTGTAAGTCTAAAGGCGGATCTCATATACAATGTTTCTTACATTGGTTGTAATTCCTTCAGGTGGGCCCACATTATAATTCTTTAATAGGTGCTTATGTTATGTTCCTATAAGATTGGGCCCCTAATATTTTTTAATATTTAAGATGAATTTATGAATATTTATAATTGATTTAAATTCAACAATATTACTAAATATGATTTTGTTTCCTAGAACAAAACCCTTATATGATGTTAGCCAAACAAGTTCCAAATATCATATTCTCAATGGAACAACTTTACATAATGTTACGAAACAAGTTCTATACAGAATAATCTTAGCACAACCCAATCTTGGCACAACTCGATTTCAACACGAAATTGAGAACAACACAGAAACGATACCGAACAGGCCCTTATAATCATTTATAGCAAGGACAAGAAGTCTACAATAGTTCATAGAACGCTCCAAATTTTCGAGTTTCAAATTCTATTTAAAATTGGTATTTAAGAATTGTGATAGCGGTTTTCATTGCATGAATTTGAAGAGTTTTGAAATTCTTCGGATAGGAAACCTTTACTAAAATCCTAGATGCCCTCAAGATTTTGTCTGAAATTCTTCCATTAGAATTCCTATTTATGGTGTGTTCTATTGGGTTTTCCTAAAAGGCAAGAGTATTTTCTAAAGATGGTCTATAGTTAGAACCATTTTTATTTCTATTTTGTAAGAGCAAATGATCCTCAGTGGTCTGGTCATATAATAATTAGGGGTGTTTGGCCAGAGGTCCCTCAACTTAGGATTTTATTACAAATGGTCCACGATCTAATCTCATACAGCCAAAGCTCCCTCCTGCCGTTTCATAAACCTAAAAAGTCAAAAAACGACCTTTTCATTACTTGTCGCTTTATTAAAAAAGGGTCAAAATACGATACGGAAAAAATCACAGAAGCTTCCCAAAGAAGGAACGAAAGTGAGAAAGGTGCAATTTTCGCTCTTCAACTACATGCAAATGAAGGAAAGTGGATCAATGAAGGAGATTACATCAAGATTTGGTAAACTTTTCAAAGAAACTATTTCATTGCATAGTTGGTGATTGTAGTGGCGATCTTTTTTATTTCGAAACCTAAAAGATATAGAATCTTCAAACCCTAGTTGCAGATATTGTTTTTTTTTTTTTATTGGAGAAGTGTTTGCAATCGAGAAACCCCTATTTTAGACTACTGCATTCGCTAATAAAGCAACAAGTAAGTTGAATATTTTGTTATCTTCAACTATTCATCGTCTCAGAATCCTATCTATATGTTCATCATTGTTTACAATGATTTTCTTTGATTCCTGTTCTCATTACTCATGCCTATGAAGGAGATTGACAGAAAAAAGTCTTCCATTCTATCGCAACGCACGGAGGAAAGAGCGCATGAAGAAAAAGATATCTCAACAACTACTTTTTTTTTTTTCCTATGAAGGCATTTGTAGTTTGCAGATGATTGTAATGTTTAACTAAGTGTCAAACATTCTTTGCTATGTTATGAGTTTGAAGTTAATTTATTTGAGTTTCAAGAGAAATTCTTTCAGTATGTAAAGGGTTTTTCTCCATTTAAATTGAATTCTAATTATTTCCAAATAAATATATATCAGTTTGTAACAATTTTACATGAGTCTGAAATGCATTTATCTGAATTTGATAAAAAATTATCTTTGTCTGGAAAAAAACCATCTGGTTTTGTAATGCATTTGTCTGAATTTCTATTGAACTTAATTGAGTTCCGTATGAATATTTAAGACTCTATAATGGATTTATAAATCTTTTAATTAAATTTATCTTAGTTTGAAATGAATTTATTCAATTTGGATTGAATTTATCAAAGATTGCAGCAAATTTATTTGAGTTTGGGATGAATTTTCTTGAGTTTTTATGAAATTTATGTGTTTGGAATGCACTTATCTCATCTTGGATTGAGTTTATATGAGTTGGAATGAATTTATTTAAGTTTGGTGCTCATTTGCTAGACTTTGCAGCAAAATTATCTCACTCTGAAGCAAATTTATCTGAGTTTGTATTAAAATTATATGACTTTGTAATGAATTTATCTCAGTTTGTAAGTGAGTTTATTTGAGTTTGACTTGAGTTATTTGAGCTTATTCAAGTTTGTGTTTTAATAACACAAACATATGAGTTTATTTGAGTCTGTAATGAATTTGTATGAGTTTTATATCAAATTTTTCTGACTTTATATACAATTTGTCTGAGTTTTATCAAATTTATCTGAGTTTGTATGCATTTAATCTGTCTTTGTATACAATTTTTCGGAGTTTTATATCAAATTCATCTGAGTTTGTATCAAATTTATCTGTATTTGTATGCATTTTATCTGTCTTTGTATACAATTTATCTTAGTTTTATATCAAATTTATCTGAGTTGTTTATGATATATATTGGTTGAGCAAGACAACAACCCAAACGAAAGAGGGTTGATGATAAAACAGACAGGAGGAAACCAATGCAAAAAAGAAGGTGATTTACTCATTTCCAATTTAGATCCAAGCTGGTGTCAACAGTGAAACTATTTGACAGTATAAAGGAGTTGATAACTTACATGCATATAGCTGAACTCAAGAAGACACCATTTTGGTATTTTATAGACTGCATTTTGAAGGGAAATATCATAAAAAAGATGTGCAGAAAGTATGTCAAGGACTTGAACTATGAGAATCTCAACAAAACTTCTAATTGTTTATCCGAATTGAAAAAGCGAGAAGAAAGAAGTGTCGCGACCCCGGACAGGGTTAACACCCGAGGGCACTCCTAATTCGGGGTCGGCGTGCTAATGCGGTGTGCATTTATTTATTTATTTCTTTATTGTTACGTACACGGCTGACGACAAAATACAACAATGTATGTGATTTCCCACAGGTTTCCGTGGTAAGGATGTCACACACACAAGTCATTCACAGTCAGGATGCGAAAGCGTGTAGCAAATCAAGTTTATAAATTCATTCCATGACGCAAGACTGATAACACAAATATATGCAACGTGATGTCAGAGTGAGCAATGATCATTAGGCATTCTCTAATTGTAAAGTTAATGTTTATACAAAAGATGAGTTTAATTAGACATTCCCCAAAAATAAAGGCCAACAAAGGCTACTACAACAAAAAAACCCAAAACTATGTCAGTCACTCTGCCAAAAGATGCTTCACAACTCATCGCCTGACTAAATGTCTAGACGACATCATCAGCCTGCATTCTCCTATGCGTTGCAGCTCTCTGACTGCCTCCTCCAGCTCTTCCTCGAGGACAAAGAAATCTGGACATGGGTACCAAAATAATCGGTCAGACATGACGGTCTGGCAGGCGGGTGAAAGGATATAAACAATATAATAAATTACAAGTTACCTTGGAAAACATTGAAACCTGCTTAAACAACAGTTTTCATGAAATAAGATGCATAATTTATCCGAAAACATAAGATCAATATAAAATATGAAAAGGTACCAATTAATAGGAAACTAGAAAGATGGTAACCACACAAAGCTAAATCCTCCATCACTAATGTGATGAGAGCACACTAAAGGGGTTGGTCTCTGACACATATAGTGACGAGAGTCGACTAAATACATATACTAGATGCCATCATGCCAAGAAACTTGGCTAACAGGAAAAACCACAGCAGCGGAACCGGATAACAGAATATAACAGAACCCATACTGTAGCTAGTAGAAGTTATTCAAGTCGATGGATTAAGCCGACAAGGTTTTTCAAGTTTGGTGGTGCCGACACATAGGTCACATGAAGAAATCAGAACATATATAGGTGTATAACACCCAAACAGGCTAAACAAGAAGTTCACAAGCACATATATCACATCAATATCTTGTCATGAATACGCGGGACTTGCAGAATACTCAAACTGCATATTTCAGTAGTTTTAAAGCAAAACTAGCAATGACATGTGAAAACTGAAAGGAACATATGTAATTCGAGTAAAAGAGAACACAAATGGATTTCCATATAATTCCGGACTTGAGGCTACAAGATTTAACTCAATGTGGATAAGGGTTCTGTATATCGGTCTTGCTTTTAGCTTGGTACACCAGAAGATCGAGGACATTCTAAGGTCCCTATACAAATTGGGAAATAAAGAATCCTCAATGCATTTCTGTGATGGGGTTTCTTTTTCAACCGAGTTCCATACATCACTTCCTAGGTCCCACCATTGCATTAGGGCTCCAAACAGACCTCCAAGCATTAAAACATCATATTCAAGCTCCCAACATAGACCTAGGCCTGAAGGGCAGTTGGCTCGAGTGGACCAGAGGTTGGCTCAAGCCAACAGTTCTCTGGGAGGGTTCGCTCGAGTGAACTAATCCCTGACTGTAGACACCTCATTTTGGTACCCCTATGGACAATTTCAATACTCATATTATTGATACCCCAATTTAGCCCTATTTGGACAATTTCGAATAAATAAATTAAAATCTTCATTATCATGTACATTTAGGAAGGTTGCATCATTATAGGCCCATTTTCTATGGATCTCACCAACTCTCATGTTTCGAGTCATATCTCACTTCCATGATGATCTACTTTTATTAAGCTTCCCGATGATAAATGGATTTAAAAAATTTTGATGGGTGGATCAAGAGTTATGAATTTCTAAAAAGTTAAACATATGTGGGCTCCCCAAAAGTTCAAATCTTTTATAGGTCTTCAAATAGACTTGACTCATATATCATTGAAACCTACTCTTTGAGAGATTTCTACTGATATTGAGATTTCAAAAATCCGACGATCAGATCCCAAGTTATGACTTTTCTTTAAAATTAACCAGGCCAGGATCCCTTAAAAAAAGTAAGGTCTTTTCCTAACTTCCAAATTATCCAACTCATACACCAATATGATCTGCTCATTGAAAACTCTCCTTTAAAAATTCGATGGATGGATTAAAATCTGCGAAACTTGGGTCCCAGTGATAATGGCTCGGACCAAGCCCCGCTGCCGCCCACCTTTTAGGCCCTGAACCTCTGATCCAAATCCATGGCCCGAGCCCTAATTCAAGCCCAATTTGGCCCGATCAAGCTGGCCCAAGTCCCGAACCATCCTACTCTAAATCCATTCGACCCGGATCAAATTTCTGGCCTATCAAACCCATCAAGTCTGACCCTGACCTGGCCCAACCCGAGACCAGGCCCTCCTCTCGGCCCACCATCTGGATAAGGGAGAGGAGTCCACGACATCTGGGAATTGGAGTCCCAGATCTCTGGACTCTCGCCCATCTCCCTCTTCTTGGAAACCTTCTCCTATGCGCAGGAAACAGGACCCCCCTCACCATCTC
This sequence comes from Camphora micrantha, assembly GCA_003546025.1. Classification (NCBI taxonomy): domain Eukaryota; kingdom Viridiplantae; phylum Streptophyta; class Magnoliopsida; order Laurales; family Lauraceae; genus Camphora; species Camphora micrantha. Next base: position 22,902,616 of record QPKB01000007.1, on the reverse strand, counting down.
ACAGCAGCCATCTCTCCATCGTCTCCCCCCTGATCATCGCCCAATCTCTCCATCACAGCCACCTCACGCTCACCATCTCCATCACCCACTCAGATCCCTGCGCAGAACCGCCATCAACTCACGCGGAGGCTCCTCTCCCTCTACCATCTCTCACACCCTTTCTCACTCAAAAAAAAAAAAAAAAAAAAAAAAAAAACCTGCGCAGAACCACCACCTTCCGCACAGTATCCTCCATCCAAACATCCAGTCGCCCACCTAACACAAACATCTCTCAAAGCTCACCCTCCTATACCCAAGCCAAAAACAGACCCTGCCCTCACGCTCTCTCCTCTACGCAGTACGTAGCCTCCCCTCCATGACTCATCTCTTTCTATCATCTCACGACCCCACGCCAACCATCTCCTCTCTCGGTCATCCGATCCCACATCGCTACCATCGCCGTCTCCCTCAAGCTCCTCTCCGGACTCTAAACCATCACCACCCTCGCAGTCCCCTATATCCCTTCACCAACTTTTCCCTCTCGCAGCCACCGCCTGAACCCAACTCCACGCAGATCCATCCTGGTCATCTCCCACCTCTGTATAGGTCATTCATCACTGCCCCCTCTGCATCACACACCCATCTCATTCTTTCTTCTTTCTCTCTTCTCTTCCTCCTCCTCACGTAACACCCACCTGCACACAGCCCCTGCACCCTGCATCATTCCATCTTCTCTATCTTCCTCTCCCTGCGTCACTCTGTCTCCCTGCACACAACCTAGCCTACTCATCAACCCATTTTGCCAACCCAAACGAACCACAAAAACAGGTCCACAAAAACAGCCCATAACCTATCGTACCCGGCCCACCATACCTATCAATCCCGGCCCACTTGCACCCAAACCTAGCCGTGAAACCCACCTGTCCAACCCAGTTGAGTCAACTGACCGACCTACTCAATTTATTCCTTGACCTGTGGACATTCCTCCACAATATAACATCTAAGATAACTCACCAAACCAGACCACTCCTGGCCCACCAACTTATAAATTTGGCCCACCATTCAGCTCATCAACCCACAATTTCACACATCATATCTCAATGAATGGAAGTCCAACCCTCGAAGTATCACAGCACGCATCATATCTCAAGAGAAAAAGCTCAACAGAGACCAGATACGAGATTTTTAGTTTTTCTTTCCACATCACATAAGTGAGATTCATCCTTCCCCGTTCTAAGTTTCAGTTTATTTTTATTAATTTTGCATCTTTAATTCAGGTTGTCATTTGATTAGTTGCATATTCACATTTTATTTGTATTTGATAGTCTAATTTCGTGCATCTTTAATTTCGGTTTGTGTTTAATTTAGTCGCATATTCATCATTAATTTTTCTGCATTGTAGTTTAATTGTGTGCATTTTAAATCTCAGGTAGCAATTATTGAATATTTTTATCTGCACTCATAATCTTAATTTGTTCGTTTGAATCAACTGTAGTAGCTTGCATCGCATTCAAGCACCCATCATTTGTATCCCCATTCTCCATTTTCATGAACTTAGCCATTTCGGGACTTGGAGAGCGGCGGTAGGCGGGTTGGTCCTTCCATGGGGTCAGCCCATATATGCACTCCAATGTAAAAGAGATAAATGGTTATATTATGTTGCATGCACACCTTTAGTTAGGCCCTTCTAGCCATTTATTAAAAAAAAAAAAAAAAATCTAAAAAAACCATAAAATCCCAAAAAAAAAAAAAAAAAGATTTTACACTTCTTTTCTTCATTTAACCTCCGCCAATTTTCACCATTGAGCTTCATGCCATTAGGGTAGACTATACTTGATTAATAAATTCATTGATATTTGAAAAAGAATTTTCAGCACATGTTATATTTTCAAAACCATTTTCCACCATGCTTTCATTATCGCTTCAATGCACTAAGTAACATCGACCCTTTGGTGTAAGTGATTGCGACATCGTCCACCCTTCTACGTGACTCCCTAGGCCTTACGGCGATAGCCTCCTAACGGACTCTCTATGATTAACAGTGGCACACAGGTCCCTCACTCTCGCCTAAGTTAGGTTAGCTTAGTATATATCCATTCCTAACGTGCCCTAAGCGATTGTTGGTTTTAAGATGGGCCTGATGGACGATAGTTCACTTCTCTAGGTGATCTTTCCCTAGATTGATTGGGAGCCTAAGTCCTCCCATCTTTAAGCTAACATTGTAGTGGACACCTAGACTTTCATTTTGAGCATCATGTCGCATGTGCTTTTGACCCTTTTTCAAGCGAATCCTTCGTCGCTCGAGTGAACTTTCCTATAATTGTATTAGGTCCCTCACAGAACCTTGTTAGTTCGAGCGGACCATTTGTTCGCTCGAGCGAACATGTTCGCTCGAGCGAACTCGTTATCCGCTTGAGCGAACCTCCCATAAAACCATTCCAGAGAGCGCGTTGCTCGAGCGAACTCCTTGTCCTCTTGAGCAATGGACACTATTCATATGGGATCATTCTGTGAGTAAAAATGAAATGTTTAATGAATTGAGAAAGGTTTGTTGGGAACCCTGTTGTGATGGAAAAACTTGTAACCCTTGTTTAGTACCCCTTTGAAAAGAGAAACCAAATCACAAGCTTTCATTTGAAGTTTTGAAAATCTTAAGGTGTATAAAGAGCTCGGAATGTCTCTAATATCAAAGAGTGCCAATTTTTATCGTAAATGACATACGAGACCTTTATTCACTTTGATCGAATTTCGAATCCCGATACTTGTCCTGAATTTCATGATTTATGATTTATCATTTCCGAAAATACTGAATTTGCAACTGTAGCATTTTGCTAGTCCCAATATGCACTTCGTGTTTGAAATGATATTTGTGCCTTCGAGCACCCCGTCCCGCCCGTTAATATAAGTGCATCATATGAATTTTGTACATGTCTTGATTGACGATATTTGACCTATGAGTCGGCACCATTAAGCTTGGATAACCTTGTTGGTCTGATCCACCGACTTGGAAATCCCCCTCCCGTCCCGCCAGCTGCAGTTTGGATCCCGCTACCCGGTTATTACCGTGGTCTTGTCCCGATGCCACAGATTGCGACTGTGGTTCCTGATGCCCGATTCGCTACTGTGGTCATGTCCAGTATTTATTATGTATATGTATATGTTACTTATGTTGCATTTCCTCACTTCGGTGACTGAGGTCAACATCCCGATATGTTCATGTCACTTCGGTGATAGAAGACTTAACTTCGTGCGGTTACCATCTTGTTTGTTTCCCGTTTTACTTGGATACCTTACATGTTTTATATTGCATTTATGTTTTGAATTAATGATCATCCTGTTTTATGAGATTTATTGTTTTAACATGTTTAAATGTTTTACAAGGTAATTTCAATTGTTGTTTTATCTTTTCACCCACCTGCCAAACCGTCATGTTTGACCATTGTTTTGGTACTCAGGTCCTGTTGTCGGTTTCCCCGAGGAGGAGCACGAGGAGGCGGTCGGAAAACCGCAACGCCTAGTCGAGTGGCATGCCGATGATGTCGTTTAGACATTCGGTTGTTCGAGTTGCGTAATATTTTGCGTTAGGTTTAACCATTCTTTTGGGGAATAGATACTTTGTTTATATTGGCTTTTGTTGGTCTCTACTTTTGGATCTTATGTATACTTGAACTTACTTGTGGGTATAGCTAATGATCATTGCTCATTTTGATACTGGTGTTAAATAGATTTGGTCTTGTTATCTTGGACATGAATGTATGAATTAGATTTGCTACACGCGTCCGCACTTAAAAGAAATATTCATGTTGATGTGATATCCTTACAGCGGACACCTATGGGAAATCGCGAGTACGAGTGGCATATTTGATAGACTCGTATACGTTTTGATTTAAATTAATTCATAATTTTCGATTGTATATCATTCATTCATCCCCACACAATAATCATAATCATTAGTCCCGATCCCGGATTAGGCCCGTGGGACCTGGTCCAGGGTCGCGACACTATCGATGGCCATTACCATTTGAAAATCAAAACCTGATCTACAATGAATTACATATTTACATGTGCAAATTAGTAATAAATGATCGCTTATGACCTTAAATTAAGGGCTTAATTTACGTGACATATTCAGACAGTTATGTGTGATGTATTGGGGCAGTTTCAGGGGCAAATTAGTCATGAAATGTGTAATGTGGCACATTTAGGGTTCTTTGGCTTACATGCCTTAAAAGAAACTTGGTGTGCCACATCCTTTAAATGACACAATTCACGGACCTTTCACTAATTTCTCCAAAAAATAAAAATAAAATAAGACATTAAATTTTGTCTAATAAAATAAGATAAAGACAATGTACGACACTAGTATAAGACAGAATCTACTCCTATGAGGAACAAGATGTAGGAGATACATCTAGGCCCTTCATAATATGGGACCTTCTAAATTTCATGTATGGGCTTGTGACAAAGGCACCAATCCATTTTCCCCATCCCGTTCCTATAGTGTAGACACCCCATTTTGGCACTCCTATGACAAAATTTCAGTACCCATATTATTGATGCCCTGATTTTGCCCCATTTGGATAATTTTAAATAAATTAATTAAAATCTGCGGGTCAATTCATCATCATGAACATTTAGGAAAGTTGCATCATTGACGCCCCATATTTTTGATGGATCTCTCCAAGTTTCACTTTTCGATCCAAATCTCACTTCCGTGATGATCTAATTTTAATAAGCTTTTCAACGATACGTAGATTTGAAAAGTCTAACGGTCGGGTTTTAAGTTACAAATTTTACAAGATCGGCGCACATGAGACCTCCAAAAAAATAAAATTTTCCTCGGGCCTTCAAATGGACCAAATCTATATACTATTATGACCTTCTCATCAAAAGCATTCCAATGCTATAGGGATTTTGAAAATTTGATTTTTGGCATTTGTGAATCCCTTGGAAAATTCAAATATTTTCATGGTCATCAAATTGCTTAGAACCACATATTTGAGAGATTCACAACTGTACTTAGATTTTAAAAATCAGACGGTTGGATCTCCAATGATGATTTTTCTTTCGAATTAATCAAGCCGGATGAGTATGCCAATGTGTTAAATGTGCCAAGAGATTTCCATTGACATACAGATTTTTAAAATTCAATGGTCGTGCACTCCTCTTGGTATGTGTAGGTCCCACCCTTTATCATGGAACAAGAAGAAACGAAGCCCATTCGCATTCTATCTATCAAGCCCAAAACAATGTTCTACTTTTGGCCCATCAAGTTACCCAGACCTTTGAAATTCAATTTTTAAATATGCTGAGCTAATCTTGCCATCAACCTCATCCTCATCTGATCTTATATTCCTTTTGTTACCCATTAAGAGTAAAAAAAACACTCCAACTGGATCTCCCCATTTAAATCCAAATTAAAGATCCATCATCCCTAATCCACTGGCAAACGGGCCGGGATGGGTTAATTTGGGTATACTTTATGGACCCCCAACCCGCGATCGACCCCCAGGTTTACAGCCCACACCCAAGATGCTCCGGGTCGAGCTAACCCTATTACATGTGACCCGGCCCGACTTGACCAGCACCGCTTAGTCTTCTTAAGAAGTTTTTGAGTGTTGTAGAATCGAACTTGGATCCATTTAATTTCAATATAACCAACTTAATTATTATTTACCCAGAAAAAGGTTAAACAGAAGAGGACTGGACTACTTTCAACAATGACAAGCATTTAGATTTTATCCACTATGTGTTTATAAAATTAATATATTTTAGAATATTAAGTCCCATAAATGTTATTATTATATTTTTTTCATGCTTATACATTGTACTTTAAGCATGGATAGGCAAGCTATTTAGGAAATATATGGTTTCCTATATAGTCATTAACCTTTTATGATAATCATTATATAATGAAATTAAACCCAAGCAATATATAATATATAAGATTGACAAGAAAATAACAAGTTATTATAATTCATAAGAAAATAATATTGTTCATAAAAGACAAACTTGAGAAATCGAGCTTTGAATTTGCAAATGGAAGAAAAGAATACAAGTCAATACTAGTTTGGCCAATCTCAATCTAGCCCATTGATAGCCATTTGAATTTGAAGATCACCATTAATTTTTTTTTTTAAAAATGTAATCATTCATGTAGGATGCACAAATCTATCATAGGAGAATGGTATTCATGATAAAATGCATTTAACACTATGATCCCAACTATTAAAAAAAAAAAAAATTCAACAAATCAATATTATTAATACCAACTTTTAACTATCAAAAAAATTATGTTCTAATCATCAACATATTAAACCAGCCAAAATAAAAATAAGAAAAGCAAATTATTGCATCACTCCTCCTCATAATGCCACCACCTGAAAACTAAAAAGGATTAACTTTGATTAGAAAAATATAACAGGGTAATAGATTAAATCATGAATTTTTTTTTTTAAATAAGGGTGCACAAATGTCATTGACCTCTCGCTAAAGATCATGTAGTCAAACCCACATTTTCAATCCCTAAAATAACCTCAACAGTATCTTCTGTCTTCAGCTCTAGATAATCAACTGCAATGGATGGTGAAAAATCAAAATTAGTTCTATTATGTTTTATTAAAAAAATATAACTATCAGAAGAAATATTTACCTCCCCATCCAAACAACCAATCTCAAGTGGTTACTAATGTTAAACAGGCCCAAGGCCCATGAACATATCATGTCCAGAATATCATATCTCACGTGGATATTGATTGGGTCAACTTGTAACAACAGCTGTACATATTCTCTTAACTAGATTTTCTCTTGTAATTAGTTAGTTTCCTAAAGTTGATGTAATTAGCTAGTTTCCTAACTAAGAAGCCTTGATTGGGGCATGTAATACTCTATATATTGGGGCTTGATTTCCAAAGGAGAGCACACTCAATAATACATTCAGTTTCCAAGAACTCACATTCTATTCTAGCATTCTGCAATTATGAGAATGACATGGTATCAGAGCCAAGGTCAAGAAAATCTTGTTCTTTGATTTTACATAGCATTTAGGCATTAAGGAAAGAGGGAAATCAATCTCTCTTGTGAAGATCGACAGATCAGGGATCTGTTTCAAAGATTTCAGACGTTGCAACAGTCTCATCTTCATGGTGGCCCACCTCTGATCATCAAACCACCGTCAGAGATCTCTCCAGACATGGTCGCCTGGATTTTCTAAGAATATTGGAGGATTTTTCACAATTTTTTAGCACTCCCAGGTTGGTGATTTACACATTCTCGTCAGTGTCCAGTTTTTTAATATTGTTTTCATCTGGATCGTCCAGAATCTTGGATCTGTGGTGGAATTGGATCATTCTTTTTCCAATAGAAAGCAAATTACTGCACTTCTTCAGATTAGTGATCTGATCATTGACCAGATCTATCAATGGGGCCCACATAGCAGATCAGCAGGAAAAATCCAGGTCGCCTGGAGTGTTTTTTGCCCTTTTTTAGATTCTGTGTTGATTTTTCTCCTCCCTGATTGATCGGATCTTAGTCTTTACACACATAACAGTTTGTTATCAGCATTTAGATTTCATCTCTTCACTATTGTTGGAATTTCTTTGCAATCCCTTGATCCGATTCACGGGAAAAAATTATCCCGCCTGGTCGTTTCAGTTCCGGATTTACCTTGAGGCTAAGGAATTGTGGGGTTATATATCTGGATCTGATCCTAAGCCCAAGGAAGATGAGAAGAAGATATCCGCCTGGCTTACTAAAGATGCAAAAATAAAAACATGGATACTGGGTTCCGTCGAATCACATCTGATAATGAACCTCAAACCTTATCCCACTGCTAAAGATATGTGGGGATATCTGAAGCAAGTGTACCATCAAGATAACTCAGCACGTCAATTTCATCTGGAATGTACAATTGCTAAATATGCACAAGGGACATTGTCAATCCAAGACTACTATTCAGGATTCCGAACCCTATGGTCGGAATACGATAGTATTAAGTATGCAGATGTGGCTCCTGACGTTCTGATCGTGATTCGCGATCTTCAGGCCTCTAGTCAAAGGGATCAGTTTTTGATGAAACTGCGTAATGAATATGAAAGTGTCTGATCGGCCCTGATGAATCGAACGCCATTACCTTCCTTGGATGTATGCTTCAATGAACTTTTACGAGAAGAACAGCGCATTGCGACCTCGGCTCATATAGCGCAACAAACGACTGAGACCTATTCAGTTGCGTTCTCAGCTAATAAAACTTCTCAGCCTCCGCCGCGCGACTTGAGCAAAACGCAATGTTACAATTGTCAAAAATTTGGGCACATTGCAACTCAATGCAAACAGAAGGTCTGCAGTTACTGTAAAAAGTCGGGACATATCATCTCTGAATGTCGCCGCCGACCCCAACGTCTATCACCACAGCCTCAGACTCCACAGTATCAACCCCCGCATGCGTATGTTGCTTCTTCGGTTATGCCTGCTCCTACATTTGCACCCTCACAGCCTGGTCCCTCCTCCTCTCTCACTCCTGAAATGGTTCAACAGATGATTGTCAATGCCCTCTCTGCTTTTGGTCTTTTAGGTACATCCCCTCCATTTTTTACTTGGTTTCTTGATTCCGTGGCGTCTAATCATATGACGTCTTCCCGTGCACCACTCTCCAACGTGCAAAGCTACAATGGCCCTCTTCAAATCCAAACTGCTAACGGGGGCCATATTCCCCTTACTGCTGTCGGTGACATCTCTGGTCCCATTCCATTGAAAAATGTTTAACTTTGTCCAAATTTAACTTCTAACCTTTTGTCTGTCGGGCAGCTTGTTGAAAATAATTGTAATATCTCTTTTTCTTCTTCTGGTTGTGTTGTGCAGGACCAGCTGTCCGGAAAGGAGATCGCGAGGGGGCCTAAGTGTGGACGCTTGTTTCCGCTGGATTTTTCAAACATCTTTAGGAATAAATTTGACAATGATGTGTTTTGTTTTTCCATTAGAGATAACTGCCAATTGTGGCATAAAAGACTTGGACACCCTAATTCAAAGGCTTTGTCCCTGATGTTCAATTCTGGTTTAATAAATAAAATTGTTGGTTTATCTTCTTGTGTGCCTTTTGATTGTGCTACTTGCAAATTGGGAAAAAGCAAAACCCTTCCTTTTCCTCTTTCCACTTCACACAGCACTCAGAGTTTTGATTTGGTTCATAGCGATGTATGGGGAATTGCTCCTGCTCTCTCTCATGCTCGCTATAAATACTTTGTGACTTTTATTGATGATTTCAGTCGGTTCACATGGGTTTACTTTCTGCATTCCAAATCTGATGTTTTTCCTGTTTTTAAAATTTTTCTAGCTTATGTTGAAAATCAATTTTCCACCTGCATTAAAATCTTGCGATCTGACTCAGGTGGGGAATATATGTCCTCTGATTTTCAACAGTTTTTACAAACCAAAGGTATTATTTCTCAAAAAACTTGCCCTTATACTCTACAACAGAATGGAGTCGCCGAAAGGAAAAATCGACATCTCCTTGATGTCACTCGTTCCCTTTTTCTTGAATCATCAGTTCCTACCCGTTTTTGGGTTGAGGCTTTGGCTACTGCAGCTCATCTTATTAACCGCACGCCATCCTCTTCGATTGACAATCAGAGCCCATATTATCGTCTCTACAAGACATCTCCATCTTATGATGATCTTTATGTTTTTGGTTCTGTTTGCTTTGTGCATTTGCCTCCGTCTGAACGGACCAAACTTACAGCTCAATCCGCTAAGTGTGGTTTTTTAGGATATGCACCCTTCCAGAAAGGGTTCCTTTGCTATGATCCACACATTCGTCGCATCCGTACCTCTCGGAATGTTGTGTTTTTTGAAAACGAGTATTTCTTTCAACAACACCTTGATCCTCCGGACGACTCCCATTAGTTTCCTTACCTGGTTTTTCTGATGACACATCTATTGTTCGATTTAATCCAAATTTTGTGTATCACAGGCGGAACACAGACGCGCCTCCAGGGGATTCCCCTCCTGATCTTCCTCCCGCATCCGGTCCACCTCAGGCATCCGGTCCATCTGGCCTTCCTACATTGCGTCGCTCCACTCGCATTTCGGTACCACCCGCCCGCTATGGGTTCTCCCATACTTCCTTAATGGCCACTTTGTCCTTTTCTTCTATTCCCCAATCCTATTCTCAGGCTGTGTAGGACAAATGTTGGAACCAGGCTATGCACGATGAATTGGCTGCTTTAGAGAAAAATCATACGTGGGATGTTGTCCCCTCTCCTGTGGGTGTCAAACCTATTGGCTGCAAGTGGATTTTTTCTCTCAAGTTAAAATCAGATGGCACTCTAGATCGATATAAGGTGCGCCTTGTTGCTCTCGGAAATCGGCAGGAATATGGCATTGATTATGATGAAACTTTTGCTCCCGTCGCTAAGATGACCACCGTACGCATTATCCTTACTGTTGCTGCATCTCAATCCTGGCCTCTTTATCAAATGAATGTCAAAAATGCGTTTCTTCATGGTGATATCAAAGAAGATGTTTACATGCGTCTGCCACCGGGGTCCTCTTCTGGGAAGGGTATGGTTGCTAAGCTCCGTTGCTCTCTCTATGGTCTAAAGCAAGCCCCCTGCGCATGGTTTGAGAAATTTCAGGATGCTCTTCTCCGCTTGGATTTTCATCCCAGCCAGTATGATCCTTCTCTGTTCTTACATCATGCTCCGTCCGAGATTACTGTGCTACTAGTCTATGTTGATGATATTGTCATTCCTGGACCCAATGCACATATGATTCAGGAACTCCAAGCTTTTCTTAATAAGACATTTCACATGAAGGATCTCGGCTCCTTAAACTATTTCCTTAGTCTTGAAGTTCATCAATCGACTAAAGGTATAGTTCTCAATCAGCATAAATACACGGTTGACCTTATTGCCTTGGCTGGCCTTACTGCTTCAGCCCCCGTCGATACGCTGGTCGAACTGAATGTCAAACTCAGTAAAGAGGAGGGTGACCTTCTTCCCGATCCTACCACATATCGCCAGTTAGTTGGTAGTTTGATCTACCTCACGATCACTCGTCCTGATATCTCCTATGCGGTCAACCTAATGAGTCAGTTCATGACTGCTCCTCGTCATCTCCATATGGCTGCTGTTCGTCGCATCATTCGGTACTTTATTCGCACCCCGACTCGAGGGTTGTATTTTCCATCCACCAATCCTCTATCTCTCAAAGCTTACTCAGATGCTGACTGGGCTGGTTGCCCAGATACTCGCAGATCGACGTCAGGACAATGCATGTTTTTGGGTGATAGCCTGATTTCCTGGAAATGCAAGAAACAAGGAAAAGTTTCCAAATCCTCTACCGAGGCTGAGTACCGCGCCATGTCTGATGCATGCTCTGAAATTCTTTGGCTCCGAGGTCTACTCTCTGACATTGGGTTTCCAGCAGAAGGCGCTACCCCCCTCTATGCTGATAATACAAGTGCAATTCGGATTACTGAAAATCCAATTTTTCTTGAACGCACTAAACACATCGAGGTTGATTGTCATTTCATACGAGATGAGCTTAAGCGTGATGTTATCAGCCTCCCGCATGTCTCCACTGAGCTTCAACTTGCTGATATCCTTACTAAAGGTCTTCCGCGTCCTCGCCATCAGTTCTTGGTTGGCAAATTAATGCTTGTTGATTCTCCCGCATCAATTTGAGGGGGGGTGTTAAACAGGCCCAAGGCCCATGAACATATCATGTCCAGAATATCATATCTCACGTGGATATTGATTGGGTCAACTTGTAACAACAGCTGTACATATTCTCTTAACTAGATTTTCTCTTGTAATTAGTTAGTTTCCTAAAGTTGATGTAATTAGCTAGTTTCCTAACTAAGAAGCCTTGATTGGGGCATGTAATACTCTATATATTGGGGCATAATACTCTATATATTGGGGCTTGATCTCCAAAGGAGAGCACACTCAATAATACATCCAGTTTCCAAGAATTCACGTTCTATTCTAGCATTCTGTGATTATGAGAATGACAACTAAGGCTTCAACATTCTCAGGGGCAAAGTGAGAGATTGAGAGCATTGCAACTCCATATATCAGTCTAGAGTAAATATAATACACTCTAGAAAGCAAAAATACTTGTTAACCCCACCTCTAAAACTTAAAGCAGCTTCAATCTACTTGAATGGATGTGGATTTTTAAAACAAATAGATATAAATTCTCAGAATACATCCTCCTAGTGAACCACATAAAATAGTTTCAATCAAATTAACATTACCAAAAGAAAAAAAAAAGAAGTAAAAAGCAAAGTTATAATCCATAACTTTACATGAAATAAGTACCAATCTAGAATTGCCAACTAACTAACCTCTTGGCATCCAAGAACCCCTGAATGTATTCCTCTTCAAGCGACTTCCAAATCCTGTATAAACTCCAATAACAGCAAGAAGTTTTGGGGTAGACAAAGACCCATTATGTGGAAACTGATTCCTGAGGTAGCCTCGACTTTTCGCCAATGTTAATTCCATCTCAACTTTCACATTTCTCTTTCCCAAATCTCTAGAATTGCTCAAATGCAGCATCAAATTGCAACATTAAATTATCAAAAGAGGGGACCAACTAAATTTACAAAATCAAGACAATTCATCATCACAAACAATAACATAGCCTCATTCAAGGATTTGGGGTCGGCTTAAAGAATTTGAGAATAATGATGAAATAAAATTTAGCAGCTACTGTTAAAAAGTATCGAACGTTAATATTAAAAAGCCAAGACATTTTCAAAAATCAGCTTGCATGAACAACTTACTTTCATCCAAGGGTCATCAACTTGTCTTCAACAGTTAGGATTTTTGTTCTACCAAAAAAAAAAAAAAAAAACAGTTAGGTTTTTTGGCTACTGCCATAAATTTATCAGAGAAAACAAATAAATAAATAAACTCAGGAAATGTTTTAAGTTGAAATAAAACCCACATCTAGTGTTACAAATATCACAATACAAGAAATAGGGATGCCACATATAAAATCACGTTGCTCCTAAAGAGATGACTTTCATGCCATTGGTCCCACCGAAAAAGAGGGGTTTATAGACTAGACCTCTGCAAGTACTAGCCCCATTCTTTTATCGCATTAAGGACGTTTTTATATATCATTTTTCATTTTTTGACCTTAGATGATACTACGTAGACAAGCCCCACTTTAATGTGGTGGCCCCCACAGCGAATAGTCCTCTGACAGGGTTACAGTGAAAGGCATCCTTGAGTGAAAGGACCCAATAAAGCAATCCCAAAAACTATAGTGATTACAAATTATGGAAATATTCGAGGGCATCTATCCTTCACCACGAGGGAAATCCCTTTTTGAAAAGTTTTAAGTACAAAAGGACTTTTGTACTTTTTGTAAAGATCCAAGGGGTGTCCCTCACCATGTTGCACCCAAACAAACAAACAAACAAAACAAAAACAAAAAAAAAAAAAAAAAAAAAAAAAAAAAAAAAACACAGAAAGAGAGAGAAGATGGAAGATGGAGAGGAAACTTGGTCTAAATTTCTCCGAAGAAGAGTTGACAAGAGGATGCGATTCTGAGCATCTTGCCACAATTTGGAGCAGAAAGCACAAAAAGAGTCAAAAACGGGAAAGGGAAAGAGATCAGGGGAAAAGGAGGAGAAATGGGAGAAATGATAGAAAAGGAAGGAATGAATGTGGAGGGAGCAAGACCTACTGGCCATGTAGAGGCAGGGAAGGCAAGAGAAGAAGCCCATGATCAAGGAAGATCTGTTTGAGGGGGAGTGATTGGACGGCTAAGATTGCCATCGCTTGTCGTGCTTCATGGTGATTGCCAAGCTATCTTGAAATTCCATTGACGAGAAGAAAGAGGTATTGGGGTGGTGAATGTACTGGCCGTTCAGGAGAGACCATTAAATGACTTCTCTAGACGAAAGTGGGCCCTCTCCTCCTTGTTTTATAGTAAAGTTGTGTAACCCCAGGTAGAGTTAAAAAAAACAAAAAGTCTACTTGGACAAACTTTTTGGACAGAATTTTGGACAAACCCTATGGTATGGCTTGAATATCGCCTATGATATACAAGCCATACCATAGGATTTATCCAAAATTCTGTCCAAAAAATTTGTCCAAGTAACATTACTCGAAAAAAAAAAGTCCTTCCAATTTAGCAAGAGCTTACAATTGGGGCACCTTTGTGTGTACTCTGGAAAATTGATTCCTCGGACTTTTACTTATTTCCCATAGCAATAAAAAAAAACTTAATCCTACTAAAAAAATGCTTTTATGTGGAATTAAAAAAAATCAAGTTCATTGTTGCATTTTTTTATCATTGAGAAATGGTCGGACCAAATGATGAAGAGTTTTCACTATGAAAATGCATCCCACTTTTCCTTGTGCTTTTCTTAGAAAAAGTATCTTAGAAATGTGCCCTCAGATTTAGGTCTTTTCCATGGAAAGAGGAAGTTGCCACATCTATAAAAATTCATGACAAAGAGATCCTGCAGAAAAAAAAAAAAAAAAAAAAAAATCATGGATGGTGAAGATTTAGGTTTGGTGTGAAATTTCTTTCTGGATGAAATTGTGCTTTTCATGTTTGGTGCAACTCTGGATTTCTCAATGAAGACCAATGTTTAAATGTTTGGCCTGTAATTGTCCATGGTTTAAAGAAAAAATGTTGAGCCATCTTAGTGTTAGTTTTGTGTACTCTCTCCCTCATCATTTTTTTTTTAAACAAAAAAATTATCATTCGAAAAAAGTTATATGAACTACAATTGCAGAAAGAAAACATCATGGTCGATATGTGGTATGCCATAGAAAAACTAGGGCTTTTAATTCTTTTTAGATCACACGTGACATGTGTTGGTTTATTGTCTTACATTCTTGGTTAGTCGTATTAATCAATGTGGGTTAATCTGGGTATAATTGGGTTTGGGGTATTTTGGTAATTATATTGGCGTTTTCTCGCGGGCTAAGAAATATTTTTTGGGGGCCAAGAAAGCGGAAATTATATTTATATATATATATATATATATATATGATATAATCCGTAACAATAAACTCGGAAAGAAGCACAACAAGGAGAAAGATGAATTGACGGGAACCTTTCTATGAACCACGTGAATCATTGTGCATTCATCTTCATGGGTTCATTGTTTGACTATTTTGGGGATTTGTGAGTGAGTTTGTTGATCGCAGGTTGTTTGTTTCCCTTAGATGGAAAATCGGAAAATGATATAACCGTTATTTCCAAGGAGGTATCTAACAGCGGACCAAAACTGCACAAAATGGAAGGAACACTTAGTTAAAGGCGAAGAACGGGAAATTCACAATGCCTTGGGCCTGAGGAAATGTGCATTCAAAATTACGTGTGGTGAATGGCAACTGAGTTAGAACTTTCCGTGCCAATTCTTTGTACTTTGTATTTGTTCTTTTGGAAATACATTGATGTAGTCACAAAATATAAATCCAACCCAAGACTGACCAGGATCAGGTTAAAGAACAACCTGATAGTGTAATGTGACTGCCACACCTTCAATTAACAGCCAGCAAGCCTCAAACCAGCAATTCTTTTACAGAACACCATACACAAACAATTGAAAAACATTGGAAGAAACATAAAATTCTGCTTTCACTTTGTTTCTTTTTATCTTCACCAGAAAAACCATCATCCCTACTACTTCCTTTTAAAGAGAACCCCTAAAATCCCCTTGATCTCATTACACCCTTGATATCAGTCAACATTAAATCCATAAAATACTAGGGAAAAGCAAATAAAGAAGATTGGTAATGTCATTGACTGTCGACCTTGTCACAGCCCAGATCTCTCCCTTTCTATGATTTACAGCATTCAAAACCCTTCCATTTTAGCTGAAACTTTAAATCTCTTCCTGTTATGCATGAATGAAGAGAATCCTGCATTTATTTGGATTTAAAATTCAAACTTTGATGATTTTTTCAAAGCAGGGTCGTCCCAGTCAACAAGGTCGACTTTGCCTATGGACCCCACGTGGCCCACCTGATGGAGAGGCGGCCCTGCCCGCTGTCACTATTGTGCACAGTTTATTAACTGCAGTTCGTTTAAAATTGCAAAAACACCCCGGCAGTTTATGTGTTTTATTAAATAGCCCCTACTGATTCAATTCTCACATGTTAGGGACTATTTTGGTCTCCTTTTTTGAGTGATGGGACTCTACACATGGGTTCGGACCCTATGTGCTCGATCAAATGCACTCATGAAGGTCAAAGCCTGTTAAATCACTTGATCCACATCATACACACACACACACTACGCTTTCCAAAAAAATTAAAAAAAACTGAGACACCTAACTGAGGGTGAAGGCAATGTCAAGACCACAAAAAATTGATGGAAGTCTTGCATCGTGAATGAGAGAGGCCCATCGTGAATAGACATTAAGGACTTGTTAGTGATAGGTGTGGTCATAGCCTTGGATGTGTGCATATGTATGCTCTCCAAAATATTAGATGTATATTTTACTTTAGAAAGAAAAGGATCATGAGAAAGATTTTACTTCAACCCCCTAAAAACTAGAGCTGCCTAAGAGAACAATATCATCAAGCGTATAATAATAAAACAATCACATTATTATTTTTGGAATTGGTGTCCATTGAAATATGTTTCTTCCTCGTGTAAGACTGCAGAAACCTTTCCCTACTCATGTATGAATCTGCTTGCTTGGAAATTTATGGGAAATACTCTCACCTCAGAAAATGTTAACACAACAGAAAGTCATTCTGAATACATGTTCACTTCCAATGAAACCTTACAGCTAATGCTTACCATTAAGATTTCCATTAACTCTCCCAGTAATACATTTGAAGGCTGCCCCAAAATTCTTGTTCACATCTCCAGCTTGGAAAGTAGAATGAATTCCAGTTAACTCTCCCAATTTAAGCTTTGCCAGTTTTTGCTGCCTGTCCCAAGCCCCGATAAAGAAAGTGGATTGCATCAGTTAGGTTGACAGCCCTCACAACTCAAACATGACTTCTGAGAAGGTAACATACTTGGAACAAGGCAATGAAGTTGATGATGATCTCCAGCTAGGAAAAAGAATGAGTAGGACCTCTTTAGGGACCTACTCATATGATTTGGAGTAAAAGTTGATGCTCTGGTATGCCTGGAAGCACATAGGCCAGCTTTTACCGAACTCCCAAGGATGAGAAAACATAAGTTTCCTGTTTCCTGTATATCCATTTGACTAGAGATTTGGGCACATCCAAACTGTGCCTAGACAATAAAGGAATGTTCTATGAAGGCTACTGTTCCAACCAGACTTGAAACTGTTAAGTTCAATGACTTCAATCCAATTCAATAAGTTTCCAGCAGTACACTTCAACAAATAAAAATCACATGACGAAAAGGTCCTAAGCTCCAGTTGAGCACTCTAAACATATTACAAACTTCAGTAACAAACAAGTATATCCTTGCGAGCATTATTAAATAAATGTAACAAATCCAATCTTTCACTGTTATCATAATTAGAAAAAAAAAAATGGACGCACAGGTAGAAACGAATAAAAAGAATTTTTCTGATTTTTCATGTTGCTTGTGTTGCAGCAAATTCCCTGGCTCAATGTAAAGAACAATTTCTATAACCAACTGTGAACACAAAAACTGTAGTTGAAAACCAGCAGTTTCTTCGTAAGAGGACTTAATAAAGCCTGAATAGAACAGCGACGAAGCAAAGACATCTGCATAATAACACACCTGAAGGAAACAGAAGATACACAAGATCAGACAATACTTCAACGACTGCATTCAGAAATGGCATAATATTGTATCAATGAGACAGAAAATCATTACTGAAATGAAAGGTTACAATTAGGCAGAAAACAGATTATTGCAGATTCTGGCCTTCTGTCAAATATTTCAATATTGAAAAAGTCAGCTCTAAGTTGAGAGCTTTGCATTACATAACAATAAATGCAGCTGTTAAAAGAGATTATCACATTAAAAGCACATTAAAAAAATGGAAATATATAACCACCTATTTTTTGGGAATAACAATGAACTACGGGCCCATTACTTCTATAACATAACAACTTTCATTAGTATGAAATAGAAAATCTTGTTCGACCACCTTGGACACCAGTCAGCAAACAGTTTTTGACCCATTGATAAGATCCAACAAAATTTCTCATAAACGGATAACAATTCCTTTATTTCTAATTAATTTTTGGATTAAAACCAGGCATTTGACGTGAAGATACCATAAAATCTGATTCAATACACTGAGTTTAAACCGAGTTTGATCTAAGGTCATTTTTATCCTTTTTATGACAATAGGCCAGATTATGTCCAGTGTCAGGAACTGGCCTTTGCCTACAAGTAAAGGTGGTTGATTGAGATCATCAGATTAACGAAGACGGTTATTTGAGAAAAAACAATAAAGGTAGGTGTTACTGGAATTGTAAAAAAAAAAAAAAAAAAAACCACATGGTTACAAGGTACAAACTCAGTAAAACAAACTCTTGGACCAATTCTTGCAAGAAATGACCACAGTTCCATTCAAATTTAGATTCAACATTGTCTTCCATGAAACTAGTTATACAATAAAAGAAAGGAAAAAATGATAATGGATTGTCGTAGTTTCATCAGATGATCCTATAATATGCCGTAGATTTACACTAAGAAGGTAGTTTTGTTGCCATGGGAGAAAAAGAAGAGGGGAAGATAAGGTATAAGAACAAGCAACTCAAGAGATTGTAGCTACATTGGGCTGGTTGAGACCGCTCCTCTTGTTGGGTCCGGGGGCTGATGGATCGAAGGTGATGTGTATCGACACTTCCCTCAAATAGATGTGGAGATGTTCGCATCTCAATTTGCTTGTAACCAAGTTATGGCGTTCGCATCTCAATTTGCTTGTAAGACAGTTGTGGCAAGATGTGATCAATGCCTTCATATACAAATATGCTAATTAGAGCTGGGAGATGACATGGTGTAGCGCAATGCTCTCTAAGAGGACATGTTGGCAAATGAAGTAAAAATCAACCTCAATATGCTTCATGTGCTCGTGAAAATTGGATTGCATGCTAGTTAAACAAAATTGGTAATGTCAACATAGAGGGATGTAAAGGCAAGAAGTGAAAACCGACTTTTTAAGTAGCCATTGAAGCTAGATGATCTCAGCAGTGGCAGAGGACATAATGCAATTTAGCTTCAACAGACGACTTGGAAACAATTGATTGTTTCTTGCATTTCTAGGAGAAGAGAGATGTCCCAAGAAACATACAATAACGAGTCATGGAATGTAGGTTTAGAAATGCGGTCCAATAAGCATAAGCATATCCATGGAGGGGTATCAGCGATGCAGCAGTTGGTTACCCGAGAAAGTGTTAAGTAGACCCTCTGCATATATTTCTTTGATGAATGTGAGGGCCATCAACCGAAATTTTAATTTCAAGGACAAGAAAATATGTGAGATGGCCCAAATATTAAATATGGAAATGTTTAGCCAGATGGTTTATGAAATTTGTAATCCCATTGAATCATCACCAATGATCACCATATTATTCAAGTAAAGAGGATTGTAATGCCTCGTGTCGTTTTCCTAGTGAAGAGCGACTGATCATGTGCATTCTAAGTAAATCAGCTTGCAGGATAGCACCATATTTCAAACCTTGAGGAACTCTAGCCTATACAAAGACATTTTGCAAATGACTGACCATACATGGAGGACAATCCCCATGGAGAAAGGCATTTCTGACATCAAGCTAGTAGAGTGGCCATTTGTAATTGGAGGCAGCAACAAGAAGAGTACACTGTACATATAGTAGTCATTTTGGGGACCAGCGCAAATGTCTCTTCATATTCAATCCATATTCTTATTTAAAGACTTGTATTGCTCTAATGATCCATCAGCCTTAAATGTTATAGAATACACCTACTTTACACCTGATTATGGATCCATTTGATGGCGTAGGGGCAACTTCCAAAGTGTGATTGGCTTCAAGTGCGGTAAGATCCTCTACCACGGCTTGCTTCCAACAATCTTCCTTTAGAGCTTGCTTATAGGAGGTCGGAGCAAAAATAGAATCCACAATGGCACATGAAGAGGAAAACCCATATCTATCAAGACGTTTACTTAATCAAGTAGAATAACAAAGAGGCCGAGAATCTGGTGGATCTAAATTGTTGGATGGTAAGGAAGCAGGCTGAGCAGGAGGCTAGAGTGGAAGCATTTTTTGAGACATAGTTTTGCTGCACCAAACATAAAACTTTATTGGAGGACTGGCATCAGGATGTGCAGGATATTTTGGAAGATAAGACATGCTAGAGATAAAAGAGAGCGGTAAACATTTAAAGTAACACATTTTCTAGTAAGACCACATGGCAACCAATTTTCGTTCATCGATTATCCACACCATAACAAAGAAAACCTTTATGTTCATCCTTGGATCCAAGAAAGGCACATTTTGCAGCTTGAGTAGAAAACTTGTTATGATCATGAGGGGAAAGGTTAACAAAACAGATATATATTCTAAGACTCAAAGATTAGAGTATGAAGATAGATGACTAAATAGGCATTTAAAGAGTGACTTTTGTTTTCAAGGTTTGGGGTGGGAAGACGATTGATAAGATAGCGGAATGGATGGCTTCACACCGAAAAGTGGTGGATACATTGGATTCTAAGAGTAAGGCACGAGTAATTGTGCATGCCCTCCTGAAGTACCTCTGATTTACAGTTTTTTTTGTTTTACTCTGATTGGGCTGGAGATGTTAATGATGAAAAAATCAACAAGAAGATTTTCTATCTTCCTTTGCTCTTCGCTCGACTCCTAGGAGAAAACGGAAACAAGATTTGTTTTTAGATCCTCTCAAGAGGCTGAATATATAGCTCTAGCTGATACAAATGCAGAAATCATCTGCCTCTATTGGTTGCACAATCTAGTCTGACAGTAATAATGCCATCAAAATTGCCCCCAATAGTGTCTTTCATGAGCGCACCAAGCACGTTGAGAATGACTATCACTCTGTTCATCATCATATCAAAAAATGGCATTATAAAATTGCCACACATTCCTTCCACCAACCAACTACTAGACTTTTTCACTACAAGTCATCCATCACCAAGGTTTCTGCAATTGGTCTACAAGCTCTCAAAGCTCACATTCTCACATCCAAAGCTTGCGAGAGAACAAGAAAGAGAAGGGGGAAGGGGGAGAACATGGGGAGACACGGGTCAACTCATTGGGTCAAGTCAAGCCAATAGATCCTAATGTAATGGGTCAGAGAATTTGCTATAATATCGTCCATTGATTGTATTCCTTTTTAGCATGGATGTAAATATCGGCCGTAGCGTTGCAGCAGCCGCTACGGGAAATCGCACCTACGGGCCTCCACGTATACGGCTAGGGGGGGTTATAAAAACCCCCCTTTTGACGTTTTTAGGGTTTTTTTAACCCTCTCTTCCCTCTCTTCCCCTCTCTTTCTGCTGTTTTTTCCTCCTTGTGGTCCCAAGTGTCTCCCAAGTCCATTTCTTCAAGATTTCTTACCACCAAATCACCAACATTCAACTATTCAAAGAAATCTAAAGATTCTAAACAAGATTCTTCATCTAGGTATGTGATTTTTTTTTCAACTTTTGAGATTATCACTCTCTAACTACTATAAATCACAACATAATGGCATCATTGTCTTGTTTTATTGTAGATCCATGCTTCATTTTGATCTTGCATGCATATCTTTTGTTGTTCTTTTATATATATGATATTTGATTGTTCAATGTTCATTAATGAGTAATGACCTAACTCTTAAGTCTTCTTAATTCTTATGCATTTATTTCACGTTCTAGTGTGTGTGTTTTTTTTTTATTTTTTATTTATGAGCTTTCTATTACTTTTTAAATTAGCATGACTAAGAAACATAAATACATATGAAAAAACTAATCATTACTATTATTTTCTATTTATACAGCGATACAGGACCTCATATATTGAGGGCACCGCTACGCCCCCTTTTCTTTCTTACTTTTGCAAAAGAACCACATATTCTTTCACTTTACAATTTTCTGGAATTTTTTCAGATTTTCTTGGCGATTTTTTCAAATCGCACCACTACGCCGCTACGTATTCCCGTTACGCTACGTATTGCCCGCTTTGTAGCGGTTTGGCGGCGGGCCGCTACCGCTATTTCATCCTTGCTTTTTAGATCCTAGATTAGCTCTTTGATTAGATTTATTGACTACAAATCAACTGTAAATATGAAAAGCTCAGTAAATCAATGCCCAATCTAAGGAATGATACCTCTTCATAATTTCTTCTTTCTCGTTTTAATATTGTCTTAGGTTTCCAAAATACTATTATATACCTAAATACTTAACATACACGATAATTCATGACATACAGTTCTGGTAGTCGACACAAACCCAGTCTTGAATCTTATTCAGGTCAATGCAATGGACCCATACCCTGGCCCATATTACAAATGAGTCCCAACTATTGGAACCATACTTGGATTTTCAAACTCAGGTCTTCATGTATTTGGGTATTCTGGGATTTGTTTTCATCCCAACATTCCACCAATGAACATGTCAAACATAACCATACCAAATAATTTGACCATAGGATCAAAGTAGTCATACTTCATAATCTAATAACTAGGATTTTTATCTCCCATCACAGGAGTTTTCCCACTCAAATTCCCTATACCTGACAACTTATTATCAGAATCCATAATGTTAAGCAACCACAATCAACATAAGGCAGTCTTGATTTGACTCCTCAACAAGTCCAACAATCAATTATGTTCCAAAACACCACAAATTTTAAGTCACAAAGCATATCAAACAACAATCTTTCTTGCAAAGGAAGTTGGAACTCCCCATTTCCAAACAACACTTCCACACTGTCAATACGCAGTCAAGTTGACCAAATATACAACAGACTAGGCCCTGCACTACCCTCAAGCAGCATGAATATTCTCAAAACAGTAGTACATGCACATATACCTCAGAAGAAGGGATAAGTCAACCAACCAACCATCAGAATTGTGTGAGGCGGCAATATATATGGGGATTTTTCATCACAAAAGTCCTCAAAACTTCATGGACTTCAACAAGTCAATCTTTATGAAGAAAAGACACTAGGATGCTTAACAAAAGTCCAAATCTGTACTTAGTTCAGTTTAAAAAATAAAATAAAATCAAGTGTCTCCAAAGAGTCTTCCAAAAATCATTAACCTCAATTAATCACTAGCTTTTGTTTGGTGCAGGCTTGAACCTCTCACTTCCTCTTCTTTTCTTTTGATGAAATCTCTCCTTATCTTTCTGAAATCAATCAATTTGTTTTTCTTTATTTGCTACAATTTGTTTGTAGTTACATTCTAGATTATGGGGATTTACTAATTGATGAACTTTGTTGGAATTTTGAATTTCATTTCACGGGTTGTGGGTGGATGAAGTCATAAGATTTCATTAAAACTCATAAAATTTCATATTGATAGTTCGTTTAAAACGTTTAATTAATTTATTAAATATGAGTATCATTTTCACTTTCATTATGGTCAAATTCTATATTTTCATTTCTAATTAGCCTATGCATGGGCAATGTAGAAACTGAGGCTATTACTTTGCCAATAAATGTGTGGAACAAAGAAAAGGAATGCAAAACCAAACCAAACCAAACCAAGCCAAGCCTTTTCCCACTAGGTGGGGTCGGCTATATGGATTTGACGACGCCAAACAAATTTATTTAGAGCCATGTCCTCCGTTAGATCCATGTAGGCAAGGTCATGTTTAATAGTTTACTTCTCTTGGGTCTCCCTCTCCCTCTCCTGACAATCTCCATGCTTTCACACTTTTTAACAGGTGCCTCCATTGGATGCCTTCTAACATGGCCGAACCATCTTAGTCGATTTTCTCTCATTTTATCTCCAATCAGTGCTATTCCTACTTTGCCCCTAATCTCCCCGTTCCCAATCCTATCTATCTTTGTGATCCCGCACATCCATCTTAGCATTCTCATCTCCGCAACTTCCATCTTCTTAACATGGTTATGCTTTACTGCCCAACACTCTGATCCATATAACAATGCTGGGCATACCGCCACCTTATAATACTTTCCTTTAACCTTGAGGGGGACTTTCCGATCACACAAGACGCCCGAAGCACTCCTCCATTTGGTCCACCCGGCCTGAATCCTGTGACTTACATCAATATCAATCCCTCCATCCTGTTGCACCATAGATCCAAGGTATCTAAAGCTTTCTTTCTCTACTATCTTTTGTGTGCCCAAACTTACTTCTATGTTACCAAGTGTCCTACTTTGACTAAACTTGCATTCCATATATTCCGTCTTGCATCGGCTTAGCCTAAACCCTTTAATCTCTAACGTTTCCGCAACAATTCTAGCTTAGCATTCACTCCTCTCGTCTCATCCACTAAAACAATGTTATCTGCAAATAGCATACACCACGGCACCTCATCCTGGATATGTCCTGTAATCTCATCCATAACTAGGGCAAACAAGTACGGGCTTAACGCTGAGCCTTGGTGTAGACCAATCGTGATAGGAAACTCTTTAGTTTCTCCGCTAGTCGTTCTTATAGATGTCACGACTCTATCATACATATCCTTTATCGCCTCAATATATGCGACACACACTCTTTTCTTTTCCAGTACTCTCCATATAATCTCCCTAGAAACCCGGTCATAGGCCTTCTCCAAGTCAATGAACACCATATGTAAATCTCTCTGACCTTCTCTATACTGTTCCATTAACCTACTCAGGAGAAAGATAGCCTCCATAGTTGATCTTCCAGGCATGAAACCAAATTGATTCTCTGAAACGTTGGTTGTTCTTCTTAGTCTTCTCTCAATAACTCTATCCCATAATTTCATCGTATGGCCCATCAATTTAATCCCGCGGTAGTTCGCACAATTCTGAATATCTCCTTTGTTCTTGTATATGGGTATAAGAATACTTTTCCTCTATGCATCATGCATCTTCTTGCTCTTTAGCACTACATTAAAAAGCTTGTCAACCACTTATGCCATCCTCCCCAAGCACCTCCAGACCTCAATAGGGATACCATCTGGCCCAACCGCTTTCCATTCTTCATCTTTTTCAATACTTCTTTAACTTCTTCCCCTACTGATTCTCCTATAGAACATATGATTTCAATTCTTTCTCTAGAAGATGATAAGCTGCCCCAATTGTATGTCACCACTACTGCTTTCGTTAAATAACTTGTAGAAGTAGCTCTTCCAACGCTCCTTTATCTCCTCTTCTTTACTAATACTTTTTCATCCTCATCTCTAATGCATTTAACTTGGTTTAAGTCCTTGGTCCGCCATCTCTGGCTTTAGCAAGCTTGAATATCTCTATTTTGCCTTCCTTAGTGTCAAGTCGCCTATATAGCTCCTCAAATGCCTTTGCCTTGGCCTCACTAACTTGCCTTTTTGTTTTTTCTTTTTGCTTCATTTACCTCTCCAAGTTCGCTCCATTTCAATCCTTTTGCCAAGTTTTAAAGCACTCTCTTTTAACTCTTATCTTGTCTTGGACGGCCTCGCTCCACCACCATGCCTCTTTCTGTGCCGAGACACCCCCTTTGGATCTCCTAAAGAATTCTTTCCCTACCCTCCTAATACACTCTGCTACCTTATCCCACATAATATTTGCACTCTCATTTACGCCCAAAACGTCTTCCTCTAGTACTCCTTCCCTTAATGCTAGTTGCTTATCACCTTTCAAGTTCCACCACCTAGTCCTTGAGCATCTATACAACTTCTTTTTTCTAGTCCACCTTTGTCCCTGCACATCTATGATCAACAACCTATGCAAGGAAGTCAAGCTCTCCACCGTATATAACCTTGCAATCTTTACAAGCTAAGCGGTCTCTTTCCTAGTTAAGAAGAAGTCAAATCTATGTCCTTGAGGAGCCACTCTTATAAGTCACTAAATGCTCATCTCTCTCTCCCTAAAAAAGGTGTTAGTTACCATGAGATCATAAGCTACTGCAAACTCCAAAAATATCCTTCGCTTCTCTATTTCTATTACCGTATCCATGTCCCCCGTGTACTCCTATATATCCATCTACGTCAACGTCCTACAATGACCGTTCAATCTCCTCCTATGAAGACCATCTCGCCTTGGGTATCTCTAATAGTACTCCTTCTAAGTCTTCCCAAAACTTCTCCTTATGTCCATCCCAAAAAGGAATGCAAAACCAAATAAATAATAATAATTATTATTAATAATAATAATAATTAACAACTACTATAACAACGATAATAATAATTAAAATTTTAATGATCATAAGCCATATTTCTATCAAATAAAAGACACACGCACCTTATTTAATATATATTGTTATACACAAGATATATTCATCATAATCATCAATACCTTATCCTAATCATGTTGTGTTAGCTACATGAATTTTGTTTCACCATTCCAGTCCATCATGGGCTAGATCCTTAGTAGGAAACACTCCTTTAGATCCATCCTTATTACTCATCTATGTCCTCTTTGCCTACCTGTTTTTTCTCGAAAGCCATCAATCTACATAAATAAACTTTTTCCTCACCAGCATTGGTTTTGACTGTACCAGTTCATATCAAAACCATCTCAAATGAGTCTCTCATAATTTATTACCTATTAATTTTATCCTAAATGCTCTCAAATGTGCTCATTTCTGATTCTATTTTTCCTAGTTTTACCACACATCCATCTCAACATTCTCATCTCTACTACAATCTTTTTTTTCCATATGTTGTTTCTTGATTAGCCAATATTTCGCTCCATAGGTCATAACCAGTTTAATCATTGTCTGACCCTTCAATCTTCTTGGTATGCGTGATGACAAAGCACTCTAAAAGCAAGTCTCCATTTCAACCACCAGCTCTAATCCTTGATCAACATCCTTCTCAATCCCTCCATCCTTATTAGTAATAAAGCCAAGGTATTAGAATGAATCTCACATTGCAATCTCTTGAGCTTCAAGACTCATAGGAGATACATCTCTTTGCACATCTCTACTGAAGTTGCAATTCATATATTTTCTCTTTATATGACTCAATTTAAAGCCCTCAGATCCTAAAGCCTTCCGCCATCTCTCAAGTTTGGTTTCAGGCCATCTCTTGATTCATCCATCCAAACAATACCTAGTATTGAATATAAGCAGTTAACCTGCCTTAATCAGATTAAGGGCTTAAAGCTAACCCCTGATACAAACCTTAGGTTATTGGAAATTCATTGTCTCTCCACAAGAGACTGATTACCGCTCCTTATACATGTCTCTAATAATGCCAATGACTCATTATAACCTCTTACAAACATTCCTCTTATCTAAAACCCACCAAAACAAACATGTAGGCTCCCTGCCATAAATTCCTCTAATCAATGAAGACCATATGAAGGTTTTTTTCTCTTCTCTTGGTATTTTTTCATAAATTTTCTGAGTAAGAAGATAGATCCATAGTTGACCTCCTTGGAATGAAACCAAATTGATTTTCAAATATTTTGGTATTTGCCTAAGCCTTTCCTCCATTTCTCTCTCTCTCTCTCGTCTCTCTCTCTCATGGTTTCAAAGTGTGATTCATAAGTTTTAATTCCATGATAATTGGTGCAACTTTGTTTCATCTCCACTGTTCTTGTATGTAGGCACTTAAATACTTTCCATTCACCCGACATTTTCTTTGTCGCTAATATCTAATTGAAGAGTCCAGTTAAACAAGTCCATCCAATTTTTAAGCATTTTCAAGCCTCTATCAAAATGTCATCTGGCCCTGTAGGCTTTCCTATACTCATTTTTTTTCGCGATGCTGGTCTTACTTCAGTTACACTAATTCAAGGTAGAAAGTATGTCAACTATCGAAGTAATCCCTTCTTCGTTCCTAAGTCTTTTTTCTCAATTTAAAGTTTATTAAAACGTTCTCTCCACCTTCATTATATCATTGTCAATCACTGAAACTTTTGGTCGTTTGTCAACTCTCTATACATCCACACATGATCAACGTCCCCACTTTACTTTCTCTCGTTCTGAAGCTTGAATTTTTTTTTTTTCGTCTCATCTTGTTCCCAGCTTATATTTAGGCATCATATGCTTTAGGCTTGTATCAATATCACTTGTCGACTTTCTCACTTCTTCTCTTTGCCTTCCATGAACATTTCATACTTTTTCAATATCCTAGACTCTCTGCACAACCTCACAAACATATTTTTTCTCTCTTAACGGCTTTCCTTGAAGCTCTATACTCCGTATCAAGTATCATAGAGTGTCTTTTCCCTTTAAACTCTCCAAGCACCATTTTGCGAACCCTTCTAAACACACTTAACCATTTGGTTCCACATAAGCGCACATTACTCCCTCCAAATTCATTTCCCCCCCGATCTTTAAATGCTTAATGTTGTTTTCCATTGTTCCGTTTCAAAATCCCCAACCTTGGTGTTAGGGAAACTTTTATTTATCTCCACTCTAGGTTTTTCTTCTAATTCTAATGCAAACATCTAAACTACGGAAAATATTTTTCCCTGCAAACAGTTTTGCCATGGGAACTGTGCCTCAAGGCACCATTGTGGGGAATTTGCATTGGTTCCCACCACTGTTGAAGGTTCCTTACGCAAGGTTCTCAAATGCAACCCTAATGGTAGGAAGAAGAAGTTCCCTATAAACTACTAACATTGTTGTTGTGGCAAACATCTGTCAAGAGGAAGAACCTTAGCAGTCTTTAACAAGCTCGTTGGTCCATGTTTTTTTTTAAAATAGAAAACGCCATCCCTATTTCTATAGTTCCACTCTTATGGATAATTAAATGATTCTCTCTTTTTAAAGTAGGTATTTGCTATGATGTGGTCAAATGGAAATGCAAATTCCAAGATAATGTATCCCAATTCATTCGTTTTTTCAAATCCCTGTCCATACTCTCTCATGCCCTCTACTATTGTTTCCTAAATGCCCATTTAAGTCTACCCTTAGGAAAGTCTTTTCACTACTTGGAATTCCTTGTATTAAACCATCCATCTCCCAAAATAGTCTCTAACCACCTCCATTTGATCTTGCTTAGGGTGGATAGGCACTAATGATATGAAGTATATTCCTAACACTGGTTGAATTGCTATATGTATGTTCTTCCCGATGATACCCGGATACATAAAAAAAAGACAATGCATCGCATCATATCATATGTTATACTTCATCTTTTATGTTAAAATCCATGTCTTTGTTATAACCATGACAAGTCTAGTCCATATCCATGGCGCGTCTGGGATTATAGGTTTTTCCTTAAAAGTGCACATAATTAAGATCCTAATTTGGTATGCTCCTAGCACCTTAGGCTCTAATACAGCTCGACTTCTTGCAGTTTGACTATGCTGATCCATAAGCATAAAAGGGCTAAGCGTATCTTTCTTTTTTAAATGGTATTTTCTAAATCTGATTGTGTGATCTGTATGGAAACTCTCTTGGCAATCCAACAATTACAATGATGTCATCTGAAATGTGCAATGTAACACATTGCCCACAGGAGAAATAACAAAAAAGTTGATGAGGTAACATATATGTATCAATCTGAAATAATGATGCACGGTAAAAGTCCATGTTTAATGAGTACCCCAGAATGCAACTGGTTAGCATGCATCTGCAAGATAACTGGTTATGCAATTGCTTGTGCATTTGAGGGAAGAAATACCTGCAATTCATACAATTTTGTTTACTTATCCATCCCAAATGAGTACGATGAACAGTTTTGATAATCATTTGCACAGAAAAAGACTCAACCATAGAAGAGTGTTAAAAACTATGCATTTTCCACTACTGTAGGATGCCCATATATGGCATCAATATGTCATTGATATGGCAGGGGTACAGACGTTGGTTACACAGAAAAGTACTGAATATAATACAATACGATATGGATACAATTGAATTTTTCAACTATCTGCATAATATGCACTGCCCCAATGCAGAAAAGGTAACAACTATCT
>QPKB01000007.1:22835713-22871713 GCA_003546025.1 Camphora micrantha | reverse complement strand
CATCTCACAGCAGCCATCTCTCCATCGTCTCCCCCCTGATCATCGCCTAATCTCTCCATCATAGCCACCTCACGCTCACCATCTCCATCACCCACTCAGATCCCTGCGCAGAACCGCCATCAACTCACGCGGAGGCTCCTCTCCCTCTACCATCTCTCACACCCTTTCTCACTCAAAAAGAAAAAAAAACCTGCGCAGAACCACCACCTTCCGCACAGTATCCTCCATCCAAACATCACATAAGTGAGAGTCATCCTTCCCCATTCTAAGTTTCAGTTTATTTTTATTAATTTTGCATCTTTAATTCAGGTTGTCATTTGATTAGTTGCATATTCACATTTTTTTTTGTATTTGTTAGTCTAATTTCGTGCATCTTTAATTTCGGTTTCTGTTTAATTTAGTCGCATATTCATCATTAATTTATCTGTATTGTAGTTTAATTGTGTGCATTTTAAATCTCAAGTAGCAATTATTGAATATTTTTATCTGCACTCGTAATCTTAATTTGTTCGTTTGAATCAACTGTAGTAGCTTGCATCGCATTCAAGCACCCATCATTTGCCTCCCCATTCTCCATTTTCATGAACTTAGACCTTTTGGGACTTGGAGAGCGGCGGTAAGTGGGTTGGTCCTTTCATGAGGTCAGCCCATCTATGCACTCCAATGTAAAAGAGATAAATGGTTAGATTATGTTGCATGCACACCTTTAGTTGGGCCCTTCTAGCCATTTATTAAAAAAAAATCTAAAAAAATTAGAAAATCCCAAAAATCAAAAAAGGATTTTACATTTCTTTTCTTCATTTAACCTCCACCAATTTTCACCATTGAGCTTCATGCTATTAGGGTAGGTTGTACTTGATTAATGAATTCATTAATATTTGAAAAAGAATTTTCAGCACAGGTTATATTTTCAAAACCATCTTCCACCCATGCTTTTATTATCGCTTCAATGCACTAAGTAACATCGACCCTTTGGTGTAAGTGACTGCGACATCGTCCACCCTTCTACGTGACTCCCTAGGCCTTACGGCAATAGCCTCCTAATGGACTCTCTATGATTAACAGTGACACATAGGTCCCTCACTCTCGCCTAAGTTAGGTTAGCTTAGTGTATATCCATCCCCAACGTGCCCTAAGCGATTGTTGGTTTAAAGATGGGCCTGACAGACGATAGTCCACTTCTCTAGGTGATCTTTCCCTAGATTGATTGGGCGCCTAAGTCCTCCCATCTTTAGACCAACGTTGTAGTGGGCACTTAGACTTTCATTTTGAGCATCATGTCACATGTGCTTTTGACCCTTTTTCAAGCATCCTTACATGCATGTTTTCAAATAAAGCCTACCATTTCCCTTGTGAAGGGATTCGAGGAGGGTATCCGATGAACGGAGTTGATCCAGGGCCGGCTTTACCATAAAGCCAATAAAACCATTGCTTTAGGCCCTAAAAAAATAAGTTCCCATAATAGTAGCTAACTTTAAAATTTCAAAAAAAAAAAAAAAAAAAAAAGCTTGGCAAACTTGTCAAGGGCCATCTATTTTTTTTCTCCTTAAAATATAAGGCCCCATAATAACTCTCTCTTAAGAAGAAACCATAAAGATTTTCATGGGACCTTAAAGTGTCATTTATGGCCTATTATATTTCCAAATCTACCCCTTATATTTCTACCAACTAATAATCTAATTGATTTTAGCACACCATTATATTTCTTGCAGTCCATGTGTATCAAATTTTAACAATACATTCAGTTGTGAACTTGCTTCACAAGCCTTCCTCATTGTTTTTGTATATCCTATTTTAATAGGGCCCCATTCAAATTTAATTCATGATGTGGTTGTAACAGATCCATAACTTACGATTTCAGCCCTAATAATAAATCTTAAAATTTAAGATAAACAATGGGCCCCCGTCGTAATGTATTCACTTGCCCATACTGTATGTGCGCACCGTGCATCTGAAACATCCAATATGTGGGGCACACATCTGAAGTTCATCTTGGATAGTCCTGACTCATGATGTCTATGCGCACCGTGGGTAGGTGAAAATGCTCCGAGCCCCACCTGGAAGACTCAAGATTTTTGTTTTGGGTTGCGGGGGGGGGGGGGGGGGGTGCGCGTAAGTTGGATTTTGACCCAAAATTTTCATGTGAGTTTTTGGAGGTAGACTTAAGATAGGTTAGCAAAACTTGACAATAAAACTTAATTAGTAATTTTGCATCACAAAAAGGTAAGAAAAATAAATTTTTAATAAAATATTTATAATAATATTAAAACATAGAAAAAGCCTCATTTAGGATTGTCGCTTTAAGCCTCAAATTGTCTCAAGCCGGCCCTGAGTTGATCCCCCTCAATGAATATTGGCCCCCAACCCTTTTTCTATCTTATTTTACCTTTTTTTTATTTTTTCATTATTTTTTAGTATATTTTTTCAGTTGCTAAATGAAATAGATGAACAATACTTGACTTTTGTTTTGGGTTGCAAATTGATGAATTGGGACTATATTAGAGCTCATAGTTGTCAATTACACCTTTCACCGCATGCATGCCCTATTTGTTATAATTTATATTGCGACTTGTGATCGCATTGGAACCTTCATAGGAGCCTAAAATTGCAGCTCTCCGATTTGTGCGCAATTTATTATATATTATATATGAGAGCTGCAGGCAGAATTTCATAGCTTTTGAAAGCATTGATTGCATTCGATGAACTTGAACACCAGGTTGTTGTGCTTCTTTCGATGTGATAATTTTTCTGTAGATTCTCAGACCTTAGAAATTTCATAGAAATCCAAAATCTCAGCGATACCAGGTCTGTGGAATTTACTAAAAATCATGCATCGAATCTGGCACGCAATGTAAAATCCGTAGTGCGGGAAATTCTGAATCTGTCACTATTTTTTTTTCATTAATTGTTTAATCCAAATCGTACCTTGATTGTTTTTATGCTCATGTATATCTGAATCACCTTTCCATTAAGTCCGGAATCATGAAATTTTAATCTAAAATGGATTTTCTAAAAATACTAGATCAAACTAGCCAAAGCTCACAAACTGCTCTGTAGCAGATTTCTGAAACCTTTCCACTGTCTTCAGTGCCCAGTTACAATGGTTTCTAAGTTGAATTGAGATTCATTGATTTTTGTGCGTATTAACATGTCAGTTATATTTCATTTAGATTTAGTTTCAACTGATTTTGGTCTTTCAAAAAAATATTAAAAACCTGACAGCGGGCCTATCTCATGGACCAAATTCTGCAGCAAAGAAAAATCCAGCAGGTTAACTTGGCCTTGTGCGCATAATCATGAAAGGTTATGTTAAGCCAAAATTCATGAAAAATTTACAGGAGACTCCTATTTAGTTCCATTAATTCTCATAAAAATTTTAGATTAATTGGAGTATGGGAAAAATTATAAAAAATTCGAACAGTGGTCCAGGTCATAGACCAAATTCTGCAGTGCAGAAATTCCAGCATATTTATTTAGATTTGTGTGCATTATTTCATGAGGTTCCAATAACCAGAAAAATCCAGAATTAAATATGGGACTTTATCAACATATAGATTGACTCCATATAAAATCTGAGACCGATCCAAGTTACAGAAAAATTATTAAAAATTGGGCAACAAGCATGCAACAACCCGTAGAATTCAGGATTATTTTACTCATTTCATATTTTAGCTATTTTTCTTTCTTTTCTTTCAAATGCATGGCACTTAGTCTTCTCACTCATCTCGAATTTTAAAGATGGACTGAATCCCTATAACAATTACCCAAAATAATATTGATCAAACCATCACGTGTCGCCGACGGCGTTGTGATGAGTGGGACCCTTAATTTCCTGCATGGAGGCGATCAAATGGAGTCATGGCCGTTTACCATGACCGACGATCACACTTTTTTACCATTTTGTGGATTAGTCGGGAGTCCTCGAAATCGGTTGGTACTTTTGAGTATCACTTTATATAACACTGTGTTTCCAACCACATCGGGTTCGGAAATCACATCCGACACTGGCAGGTTGGCTCAAGCGAACCTGAAGGTTAGCTCGAGCCAACTGGCCTTTGGAAGGGGTTGGCTTGAGCGAACATGGGTTCGCTCGAGCGAACTCCTTCAGAAAGTGGATTTCTATGCGGTTTCGGGCTCCTATTTCCTCTTTTTCAAATCTCCCTTAAGCCTCTACTCTTTTCTATAAAAGAGGGACTCCTAACCTTCTCAAAACCCCATTTATTCATCCATCAAACACTCCACAAGAATACATCAAATCTCATTCAATCCAATCTCATTCATCACAAGAGAACCCATCATATATGAAATCCATAAGTAAACATAAAACAAGGTTTAGCAAAATAGAAGGCATGAATTACAAGAGGCTAACTAGAGAGTAAGACTAATCAATATGCATTTTCGAAATCAATATAAATCTTAGTAAGAAGCATAGATATAAGCAAGCATTAAACTGTAATAATATGAAGAGCAAAACGAGAGAGAAGTTTGGATGAAAAAGTGATACCTCAATGGGTGATCGATTGTCTATTTATAATTACAATATACCTTAATCAATGCCCTAATCAATACAATCAGAATAATGAAAATCAATCTCCTAATCTATACAAGGAAGTAAATAAAAGAGAAGTAAGCAATATAATCTAAGAAGATCCCACACGTGGGATTTATATTACAGTTATGTACAACCCCATGATGGACTGGGCCTAGTGGAACTGGGCCTAGTGAGACTGGGCCACACTATCTTCTACACTCCCCCTCAAATTGATGTGGTAATGCAGAAAACAACAATTTGCCAGTGAGATCATGATGGTGCGGTTTGGGAAGTGCTTTGGTGAAGATATCCGCCAACTGGTCATGAGTAGAGACATGATGCAAGGTTATCTTTTCAGTGACAATATGCTGACGGATGAAATGACAATCAATCTCAATGTGCTTCGTTCGTTCATGCAAGACTGGATTATTAGCAATTCTGGTAGCACTGGTATTGTCCCCATGAAGAGGTGTAGAACTACGAAGAATGACACCAAATTCACATAGAAGACGGCGGAGCTAAATGATTTCAGCACTTGCGGACGACATTGCCCGATATTCGGCCTCAGCTGAAGACTTGGACACAGTGGTTTGCTTCTTGCACTTCCACGAAATCAGAGAGTCGCCAAGAAACATACACCAGCCAGTAGTAGATCGCCGAGAATCAGGACAACCGGCCCAGTCAGCATCTGTATACGCTGATAATCGCAGAGAAGAATCAGAAGGATAGAAGAGACCATGAGTAAGAGTGCCTTTAACATAGCGGAGTATGCGCAAAGCAGCAGTAAGGTGGGGTTTGCGAGGATTGCTCACAAATTGACTAACTGTATGAACTGCATGAGAAATATCAGGTCGAGTCATAGTTAAGTATAGCAAACTACCAACTATCCGCCGAAAAATAGAGGGATCATCCAAGGGAGGACCATCCTCCGTACTAAGTTTGCTGTTTAATTCCATCGGCGTATCAAAAGTATGAGCATCATCAAGTCTTCCTGAGGTAATCAAATCAGTAGCATATTTACGCTGATGGACCCGAATTCCTGATTTGGTACGCGAAAACTCAAGCCCCAGAAAGTAAGTGAGAGGACCAAGATCCTTCATTCTGAAGTGACGAGTGAGATGGTGCTTAAGATCTGTAATGCCGGAAATATCATTGCCACTGATAATCATATCATCAACATAGACTAAAAGGAATGTGTAACCCTTCGGTGTCTATCTAAGAAATAGTCAACTGTCAGAATGACTTTGATGAAACCCAGCTTGAAGAATTGCTGCCCGGAATTTATCAAACCAAGCCCTGGGAGCCTGTTTAAGTCCATAAAGAGATTTCCGCAACTTGTAAACATGCTGAGGAGGACACGCATATCCCGGAGGAGGTTTTAAGTAGGCAGTCTCTTTCAAATTGCCATGAAGAAAAGCATTTTTTACATCCATTTGCCATAGAGGCCAGTTGCGGGCTGCAGCAACACAAAGAAGAGTTCGAACGGTGGTCATTTTAGCCACTGGTGCAAATGTCTCCTCGTAGTCAATGCCATACTCCTGCTTGTAACCCTGCGCTACCAATCTGGCTTTGTAGAGATCAAGACTCCCATCAGAGTTAACTTTTACAGAGTAGATCCATTTACTGCCAATCACAGAGGCTCGTTCAAGAGTCGGTACCAAGTCCCATGTGTTGTTTGCTTCAAGAGCAAGCAACTCCTCAGTCATAACATTCTGCCAGTATGCAATCTTCGAAGCCTGTGAATAAGAGGTTGGTATAGGAGCACTATTCAAGGAAGTGAAAAGGGCAGGAAAGCCATAGCGGTCAGGAGTAACAGAAGGACGACTAGAGCGTCGCAAAGATATGACACTGTCAGTAGAGGAAGTATTAATACCTGAGGGTGCAGTAGGCAGCATTGGGGTATGATCAGGAGAAGGAGGCCCCACAGGAGGAATTGTATTACGCCGGACATAGACATTGGTAATAGGTGGTGGAGAAGTAGTCGCAGGGAATTGTGGTAGATAAGACACGGCAACAGGATGAGTATCCAAACGCAAAGAGAAGAAAGGAATGTGTTCCAAGAATATCACATTACGAGATATTCGCATGCTTTTCTCAGAGTGATCATAACATAGAAATCCCTTGTGTTCAGTACTGTAGCCGAGGAAGATACATTTGGCAGCTTGTGGTGACAGCTTAATGCGCTCTGTAGGTGGAAGATGGACAAAGCATACGCAACAAAAAACACGTAAGTGAGAATATGAAGGAGTATGACCAAAGAGAGCTTCATATGGAGTAGTCTTTCCTAGAACAGAGCTAGGATGACGATTGATGAGATACACAGCAGTCTGTGCAGCATCACACCAAAAATTTAGAGGAACTAAGGATGCAAGTAGGAGAGTACGAACAGTTTCAAGAATATGCCTGTTCTTCCTCTCCGCAACACCATTTTGCTGTGGAGTATGTGGGCATGATTTTTGGTGAAGAATGCCTTTATCAGAAAGAAAGGCAGAAAAATCATGGGACATGTATTCTCCACCGGAGTCAGACCGAAGAATTTTTATATCTTTCTTAAATTGTGTGTGAACCATATTGTAAAACTTTTGGAAAAGAGAAAATACTTCAGATTTGAACGCATGAAGTAAATCCAAGTGAATCGAGAATGATCATCAATAAATGTCACATAATACTTAAACCCTGTCCTACTCAATGTGGGTGCAATACCCCAAACATAAGTGTGAATAATATCAAAAGATGATAATGCACGAGAACGATGAATAGGAAATGGCAAAATATGACTCTTACTTAAGCAACATGTTTCACACTTTGATTGAAGGAAAGAAGACATCATTTTATTATCAATAGTGGGTTCTAAACAACCAATTTTAAACAAAGAAAGTAAATAATTATTGTTCACATGACCAAGACGACTGTGCCACATAGTCCACATTTTATTGAAATGAGGAGAAGAAGAAGAATAGAGAGACCGATGTCCAATGTCTAGCAAAAACAATCGACCATGTTTACTTCCCGTCGCGATCACCTTCCCAGTTTGCCGCCCCTGTATGACACAACCAGTGGAAGAAAAGTTAATATGGTACCCATCATCAATAAGTTGCCCGACAGAAAGTAAATTGGCTGATAATTTAGGAACAAAGTAGACATTGGAAAGGTGGAGGGACTGGCCAGAGACACTAGATAAAGTAATGGTACCAATTCCAGAAATGATTAATTGGTCTCCATTAGCAGTGGTGATTTTGTCTTTGCCAAGGTAAGGGTGAGAGGCTGTAAAGCTACTTTCCACAGAAGTCATGTGGTTTGATGCTCCTGAATCTAGAAACCAGGTAGATGGGGTGATGGAGGGAGACAGAGAGATTGAAGAATGAAAAGCAGGAAATGCTAGAGGAGAATGAGTTTGGTACCGACCACCATTAAAGCCCATAGATGCATATGCAGGGGTCACTGTATTCTGAATCAGTTCTTGAATCTGGGTTGGAGTCATGGAGACAGCCCCGGAAGAAGTGCTTTCCATATCAGGGAGGGATGCTTGAACTTGGAACGTAGCTGGAGCATTTTTTCTGGGCACAGTGGAAGGATTTTGCTTCTGCTGGGGCCCATTCTTTCTCTGTAAGGTGCGACAATCATCAATAAGATGACCAGAGCGTTTGCAATATCTGCAAACCATTTTCTTTCGACAGTTATTGGCTATATGACCAAATTCTTTGCATTCATAGCATTGACTAGGCTTCTGATTGGGGGCTGCCAGGAGAGCCGAATCAGCCGAGAGAGGAGCTAGGAAGGCCTTTGGTTCTTCAAGAATGGCACGCTGAGAGTTGAGGCGAAGTTCTTCGCGAAGTACTTCTTGGAAGCATGTATCCAGGTTTGCAGAGACCTCTCGATTCATGAGAGCAGACCGAACAGATTCGAATTCGGGTCGGAGATTCATCAGGAACTGGCTGATGTGGGTTTCTTCTTGTAGTTTAAGAGCCTCAGAGAGAAACCCAGCAGACACAGTCTGAATAATCATAGCATCCCTCTCAGTCCATAAAGTGAGAAATCCACTGAAGTATGCCTGTACAGATTTATCACCTTGACTGAATTTTGCAATTTCATTATCTAATTGAAATTTGCGAGCTTTATTTGTTTGATGATAAATATTCTTGAGATGTCCCCACATATCAGATGCAGCAGTATATGCTTGAAGAGCAATGGCAAGAGAAGGATCAATGGAGTTAAGAATCCAAGTGATGACCTTAGCATTTTCCTTAGACCAGGTGGGTAATGCTTTTGTGTCAGTTGTATTTGTAGTGGGTTTAGTTATTGATCCATCAAGATAACCAAACAAGCCTTGTCCTTCTACAAAATTCTTTAGATGAAATGACCAAGCCATATAATTAGTCCCATTGAATTTAACAGGAATAACATCATACTTATTCATAGGAGAAAGGAAGCAACAGTACTACCAGCAACAAAGAGCAACCAAGGACAGCAAACAATAACAGCAACAGCAAATAGGCACACAGCAGCAATGATAAGCAATCCAGCAGCAAGTAGTACCAAAGAAATCAAAGAACCAGCGAAGCAGAAGGCAGCTAAGAAGATAAAGTCTGCTTAGAACAGCAGAGGAGGTGTCTGATAAGCAATCCAGCAGCAGACAGCACAAACAGTGCAAATAAAGCACCCAGGCGACCTTGAATTTGGAAGCAGGATATGTGCGTGGGCC
This sequence comes from Camphora micrantha, assembly GCA_003546025.1. Taxonomy (NCBI): domain Eukaryota; kingdom Viridiplantae; phylum Streptophyta; class Magnoliopsida; order Laurales; family Lauraceae; genus Camphora; species Camphora micrantha. The sequence goes on along the minus strand of QPKB01000007.1, from coordinate 22,862,480 downwards.
CCACAAAATGATCTAATCACAGATCAGGATGGAATCTCTGGAAGGAGTCCAAAAGTACTTCCTCTAGTGCAAGGGTGATGAGGATTGGATACAGATCCACAAATCTGGACGGCTGTGATAAAATCTATTTGATACAGAAATATCAAAAACGACAGAGGAAGAAGGGGATGAAACCTACCTCAAATGGTGAGAAAACATTCCATAAAAATCCTTAGAATACTCCTTAATAATTGGCGATTCCAACTATGTAGGCTACTTGGTGATCCAAAGTTGATCAGTGGTGGGCCACAGTTGATCAGAGTCACGTCAGGTCCTATTCAGCAACAATAGTAGCAGAAAAGAAGAGAGGATGATGCACGCCAATAAGAGGAGGAGAGATTCAATACAGGATGAGAGATTGATGGAAGATTGATCACAACCTAGCTCTCTGATACCATGTAATAATATGAAGAGCAAAACGAGAGAGAAGTTTGGATGAAAAAGTGATACCTCAATGGGTGATCGATTGTCTATTTATAATTACAATATACCTTAATCAAGGCCCTAATCAATACAATCAGAATAATGGAAATCAATCTCCTAATCTATACAAGGAAGTAAATAAAAGAGAAGTAAGCAATATAATCTAAGAAGATCCCACACGTGGGATTTATATTACAGTTATGTACAACCCCATGATGGACTGGGCCTAGTGGAACTGGGCCTAGTGAGACTGGGCCACACTATCTTCTACATAAACCACCAAGACAAGTAATGGAAATCAAGATTTTCTCACAAAACATGCTAATATTCAAAATCATCCATTCATCCACTTGCCTTGGCCTCCAAGATAGCTAAACAAGCTCCCAAACTCACTCCCAAGCCCAAAATCTCCAAGCTACACACACACACCACAAACAAAAAAAAAAAAAAAAAAAAAAAAAAAAAAAAACAAAAAAAAATAAATCCATTTAGATACCTAAATGGCCAACACAATGCACAAGAAGGAGAGAGCTTTCAATAATGGAGATGAAGACTCCCTAGGGTTAGGAAAAAATAAATCTAGAAGATGAGAGTGACCACTTACTTGGAAGAGCTTCAAATGGACAATGCTTGCTCAAAAGGAACCCCAGAATGGGTTGTTTTCTCTTCCAAAGGTATCCATGGAAAGCTCTCAAGATGGGGAAGAAGAAGATGAGGTGTCATTCTCCATTTGGCATGGGTTCGAGTGGATTGGAGATGAAGAAGCAAGAAGAAGAAGAAGAAAACCCTAGAATGGGTTGGAGCCACTCCTTCCACAATGACTTTGAGCAAGAAAGGTAAAGTGAAAAGAGCTACGTTATAAAGAGAGTGAAGGAGGGTTCCACAACTAACAAGGCTTGTTGGGCTAAAAACATAGTTTTCCGGGCCTCGGATGAGTTCGACGAAGAAGGAAAAATGTTCGTCATAAAATTTAGTTTCCAAAAAGTACACATTTCGCAGGGTTTGGAGAAATCGAAATTTGTGTCCAGATTTTGTATAAGAAGACTATTTTGTCCTCGAAGTTAGAAAAGTCGGATTTCGGGGTCTCGAACGGGGACGGAGTAAGCATGAAAGTTGTAGAGGTTAACAAGATCAATCAAACAGAGTTAACACACGAATTTTTTGAAATCACGGATAACCCCCCAAACTTACTCAACAACGCTAAAAGACCCTTAAAGAGTCTCATTAAATAAAAAAAGGCTCTCAAAACTCCCCAAAGCTATATAAAAGCTATTCTAATCCAAACCCTAAATAAAATCCACTAATCTCACTTAGAACTAACACAAGACTTAATTAGTGCTAATCGTGGCCACTCGGGTCAGGGTCTTACAAGAAGACTGTGGGATATAGATCAACCTCTAACTAATTTGAACCCATATAGATCTACACATAACTATACAAAACAAAGTCTAGATCACTTGAATCCATACAAATCGAAATGGTCATGAATACCAGAACTATACACATCTACATATAAAAAATTTAAAAAAGCCAATCACATAACTGCACAAATAAAAAATCTAGATCATTTGAATCCATATTGATCTAAATGGTCATGAATGGCAGAACTATACGGATTTACACATAAAAAAATGAAAAAAACTAAAAGATCACAGAATCTCTGCTTTGAATGGAGATCCTTGCTTACCTCGCAGATCCGCTTTACAAAAGTTTGATCTGAAAACTAGAAGCTCGCAAAATCTATCCTTTACATTAGAGCGATTGGAAATGATTTCTTTTAGAAAGTATATTCTCTAAGGGAGTCACTATCGATAGCCATTACCATTTGAAAATCAAAACCTGATCTACAATGAATTACATGGGCAAATTAGTAATAAATGATCGCTTATGACCTTAAATTAAGGGCTTAATTTACGTGACATATTCAGACAGTTATGCTTGATGTATTGGGGCAGTTTCAGGGGAAAATTAGTCATGAAATGTGTAATGTGGCACATTTAGGGTCCTTTGGCTGAAATATGTCTAGCTGTGTGGACTAACATGTCTTAAAAGAAACTTTTGTATACCAGATCCTTTAAATGACACATTTCACGGACCTTTTGCTAATTTCTCCAAAAAAAAAAAAAAAAAAGACATTAAATTTTGTATAATAAAATAAGATAAAGACAATGTACGACACTAGTATAAGAGAGAATCTACTCCTATGAGGAACAAGATGTAGGAGATACATCTAGGCCCTTCATAATGTGGGACCTTCTAAATTTCATGTACGGGCTTGTGACAAAGGCACCAATCCATTTTCCCCATCCCGTTCCTATAGTGTAGACACCCCATTTTGGCACTCCTATGGAAAATTTCAATACCCATATTATTGATGCCCTGATTTTGCCCCATTTGGATAATTTTAAATAAATTAATTAAAATATGCGGGTCAATTCATCATCATGAACATTTAGGAAAGTTGCATCATTGACGCCCCATATTTTCGATGGATCTCTCCACGTTCACTTTTCGATCCAAATCTCACTTCCGTGATGATCTAATTTTAATAAGCTTTTCAATGATACGTGGATTTGAAAAGTCCGACGGTCGGGTTTTAAGTTACAAATTTTACAGGATTGGCGCACATGGGACCTCCAAAAAAATAAAATTTTCCTCAGGTCTTCAAATGGACCAAATCTATATACTATTATGATCTTCTCATCAAAAGCTTTCCAATGCTATAGGGATTTTGAAAATTCGATTTTTGGCATTTGTGAGTCCCCTGGAAAATTCAAATATTTTCATGGCCATCAAATTGCTTAGAACCACATATTTGAGAGATTCACAACTGTCCTTAGATTTTATAAATCAGACGGTTGGATCTCCAATTATGATTTTTCTTTCGAATTAATCAAGCCGGATGAGTATGCCAATGTGTTAAATGTGCCAAGAGATTTCCATTGACATACAGATTTTTAAAATTCAATGGTCTTGCACTCCTCTTGGTATGTGTAGGTCCCACCCTTTATCATGGAACAAGAAGAAACGAAGCCTATTCGGATTCTCTCTATCAAGCCCAAAACAATGTTCTACTTTTGGCCCATCAACTTACCCAGACCTTTGAAATTCAATTTTTAAATATGCTGAGCTAATCTTGCCATCAACCTCATCCTCATCTGATCTTATGTTCCTTTTGTTACCCATTAAGAACAAACTCCAACTGGATCTCCCCATTTAAATCCAAATTAAAGACCCATCATCCCTAATCCACTGGCAAACGGCCGGGATGGGTTAATTTGGGTAAACTTTATGGACCCCCAACCCGCGATCGACCCCCAGGTTTACAGCCCGCACCCAAGATGCTCCGGGTCGGGCTAACCCACATTACATGTGACCCGGCCCGACTTGAACAGCGTTGCTTAGTCTTCTTAATAAGATTTTGAGTGTTGTAGAATCGAACTCAAGTTCCATTTAATTTCGATATGACCAACTTAATTATTATTTATCCAGAAAAAGGTTAAACAGAAGAGGACTGGACTACTTTCAACAATGACAAGCATTTAGATTTTATCCACTATGTGTTTATAAAATTAATATATTTTAGAATATTAAGTCCCATAAATATTATTATTATATTTTTTTCATGCTTATGCGTTGTACTTTAAACATGGATAGGCAAGCTATTTAGGAAATATATGGTTTCCTATATAGTCATTAACCTTTTATGATAATCATTATATAATGAAATTAAACCCAAGCAATATATAATATATATGATTGACAAGAAAATAACAAGTTATTATAATTCATAAGAAAATAATATTGTTAAGAAAAGACAAACTTGAGAAATCGAGCTTTGAATTTGCAAATGGAAGAAAAGAATATAAGTCAATACTAGTTTGGCCAATCTCAATCTAGCCCATTGATAGCCATTTGAATTTGAAGATCACCATTAAAAAAAAAATTTAAAATGTAATCATTCATGTATGATGCACAAATCTATCATAGGAGAATGGTATTCATGATAAAATGCATTTAACACTATGATCCCAACTATTTAAAAAAAGAATATTCAACAAATCAATATTATTAATACCAACTTTTAACTATAAAAAAAATTATGTTCTAATCATCAACATATTAAACCATCCAAAACAAAAATAAGAAAAGCAAATTATTGCATCACTCCTCCTCATAATGCCACCACCTGAAAAATAAAAAGGATTAACTTTGATTAGAAAAATATAAGAGGGTAATAGATTAAATCATGAATTTTTTTTTTTAAAAATAAGGGTGTACAAATGTCATTGACCTCTCTCTAAAGATCATGTAGTCAAACCCACATTTTCAATCCCTAAAATAACCTCAACAGTATCTTCTGTCATCAGCTCTAGATAATCAACTGCAATGGATGGTGAAAAATCAAAATTAGTTCAATTATGTTTTATTAAAAAAACATAACTATCAGAAGAAATATTTACCTCCCCATCCAAACAACCAATCTCAAGTGGTTACTAAGGCTTCAACATTCTCAGGGACAAAGTGAGAGATTGAGAGCATTGCAACTCCATAAATCAGTCTAGAGTAAATATAACAAAAATTCTATTTGGACAAACTTATTTGGCCAGAATTTTGGACAAACCCTATGATATGCCTTAAAATATTCAAGGCATATTATAGGGTTTGTCCAATATTCTGACTAAAAAGTTTGTCCAGGTAGCACTACTCTAAATATAATACAATCTAGAAAGCAAAAATGCTTGTTAACCCCACGTCTAAAACTTAAAGCAACTTCAATCTACTTGAATGGATGGGGATTTTTAAAACAAATAGATATAAATTCTCAGAATACATCCTCCTAGTGAACCACATAAAATAGTTTCAATCAAATTAACATTACCAAAAGAAGAAAAAAAAAAGTAAAAAGAAAAGTTATAATCCATAACTTTACATGAAATAAGTACCAATCTAGAATTGCCAACTAACTAACCTCTTGGCATCCAAGAACCCCTGAATGTATTCCTCTTCAAGCGACTTCCAAATCCTGTATGAACTCCAATAACAGCAAGAAGTTTTGGGGCAGGCAAAGACCCATTATGTGGAAACTGATTCCTGAGGTAGCCTCGACTTTCGCCAATGTTAATTCCATCTCAACTTTCACAATTCTCTTTCCCAAATCTCTAGAATTGCTCAAATGCAGCATCAAATTGCAACATTAAATTATCAAAAGAGGGGACCAACTAAATTTACAAAATCAAGAGAATTCATCATCACAAACAATAACATAGCCTCATTCAAGGACCTGGGGTCGGCTTAAAGAATTTGAGAATAATGATGAAATAAAATTTAGCAGCTACTGTTAAAAAGCATCAAAGGTTAATATTAAAAAGCCAAGACATTTATAAAAATCAGCTTGCATGAACAACTTACTTTCATCCAAGGGTCATCAACTTGTCTTCAACAGTTAGGATTTTTGTTCTACCAAAAAAAAAAAAAACAGTTAGATTTTTTGGATGCTACCATAAATTTATCAGAGAAAACAAATAAATAAATAAACTCAGGAAATGTTTTAAGTTGAAATAAAACCCACATCTAGTGTTACAAAAATCACAATACAAGAAATAGGGATGCCACATATAAAATCATGTTGCTCCTAAAGAGATGACTTTCATGCCATTGGTCCCACCGAAAAAGAGGGGTTTATAGACTAGACCTCTGCAAGTACCAGCCCCTTTCTTTTATCGCATTAAGGACGTTTTTATATATCATTTTTCAATTTTTGACCTTAGATGATACTATGTAGACAAACCCCACTTTAATGTGGTGGCCCCACAGCGAATGGTCCTCTGACAGAGTTACAGTGAAAGGCATCCTTGAGAGAAAGGACCCAATAAAGAAATCTCAAAACTATAGTTATCACAAATTATAAAAATATTCAAGTGCATTTGTCTCTCATCATGTGCGGTGAAAGACACCCTTTTTAAAAAGTTTCAAGTATAAAAGGGCTTTTATACTTTTTGGGAACATCCAAGGTGTCCCTCGTCATGTTGCCAAAAAAAAGATAAAAAAAAAAGAAAAAAAAAAAAAACCCAGAGAGAGAGAAGATGGAAGATGGAGAAGGAAACTTGGTCTAAATTTCTTCGAAGAAGAGTTGACAAGAGGATGCGATTCTGAGCATCTTGCCACAATCTGGAGCAGAAAGCGCAAAAAGAGTCAAAAACGAGAAAGGGAAATTAGAGATCAGGGGAAAAGGAGGAGAAATGGGAGAAACAATAGAGAAGGAAGGAATGAATGTGGAGGGAGCAAGACCTGCTGGCCACGTAGAGGCAGGAATGGCAAGAGAAGAAGCCCATGATCAAGGAAGATCTGTTTGAGGGGGAGTGATTGGACGGCTAAGATTGCCATCGCCTGTCGTGCTTCATTGTGATTGCCAAGTTATCTCGAAACGAGAAGAAAGAGAGACCATTAAATGACTTCTGTAGACGAAAGTGGGCCCTCTCCTCTCTGTTTTATAATAAAGTTGTGTAACCCCAAGCAGAGTTAAAAAGAAAACAAAAGGTCTATCTGGACAAAATTTTTAGTCAGAATTTTGGACAACCCTAAAATGCCTTCCAGTTTAGCAAGAGCTTTTGGTGGAGCCAATTTTGGCATGCAAAATAGAGGGCTTCATATCTAGTTCACAATTGGGGCACCTTTGTGTGTACTCTGGAAAATTGATTCCTCGGACTTTTACTTATTTCCTATAGAAATAAAAAAAAAAAAAAAACTTAATCCTGCTAAAAAAAATGCTTTTATGTGGAATTACAAAAAATCAAGTTCATTGTTGCATTTTTTTATCGTTGAGAAATGGTCGGACCAAATGATGAAGATTTTTCACTATGAAAATGCATCCCACTTTTCCTCGTGCTTTTCTTAGAAAAAGTATCTCACAAATGTGCCCTTAGATTTAGGTCTTTCCCATGGAAAGAGGAAGTCGCCACATCTATAAAAATTCATGATAAATAGATCCTGCATAAAAAAAAAAAAAAATCATGGATGGTGAAGATTTAGGTTTGGTGTGAAATTTCTTTCTTTGATGAAATTGTGCTTTTCATGTATGGTGCAACTCTGGATTTCTCAATGAAGACCAATGTTTAAATGTTTGGCATGTAATTGTCCATGGTTTAAAGAAAAAATGTAGAGCCATCTTAGTGTTAGTTTTGTGTACTCTCTCTCTCATCATTATTTTTTTTTTAAACAAAAAAAAGATTATCATTCGAAAAAAGTTATATGAACTACAATTGCAGATAGAAAACATCATGGTCGATATGTGGTATGCCATAGAACAACTAGGGCTTTTAATCCTTTTTAGATCACACGTGACATGTGTTGGTTTATTGTCATCAATGTGGGTTAATCTGGGGTATAATTGGGTTTGGGGTATTTTGGTAATTATATTGGCATTTTCTCGTGGGCTAAGAAATGTTTTCTTGGGGGCCAAGAAAGCGGAAATTATTTATATGATATAATCCGTAACATTGAACTTGGAGAGAAGCACATCAGGGAGAAAGATGAATTGACGGGAACCTTTCTATAAATGTAGGCGATTTTGCCGAACCATGTGAATCGTTGTGCATTCATCTTCATGAGTTCATTGCTTGACTATTTTGGGGATTTGTGAGTGAGTGTTTGTTGATCACAGGTTGTTTGTTTCCCTTAGATGGAAAATCGGAAAGTGACATAACCGATATTTCCAAGGAGGTATCTAACAGCGAACCAAAACTGCACAAAATGGAAGGAACACTTAGTTAAAGGCAAAGAACGGGAAATTCACAATGCCTTGGGCCTGAGGAAATGTGCATTCAAAATTACGTGTGGTGAATGGCAACTGAGTTAGAACTTTCCGTGCCAATTCTTTGTACTTTGTATTTGTTCTTTTGGAAATACATTGATGTAGTCACAAAATATAAATCCAACCCAAGACTGACCAGGATCAGGTTAAAGAACAACCTGATAGTGTAATGTGACTGCCACACCTTCAATTAACAGCCAGCAAGCCTCAAACCAGCAATTCTTTTACAGAACACCATACACAAACAATTGAAAAAAATTGGAAGAAACATAAAATTCTGCTTTCACTTTGTTTCTTTTTATCTTCACCACAAAAACCATCATCCCTACTACTTCCTTTTAAAGAGAACCCCTAAAATCCCCTTGATCTCATTACACCCTTGATATCAGTCAACATTAAATCCATAATATACTAGGGAAAAGCAAATAAAGAAGATTGGTAATGTCATTGACTGTCGACCTTGTCACAGCCCAGATCTCTCCCTTTTTATGATTTACAGCATTCAAAACCCTTCCATTTTAGCTGAAACTTTAAATCTCTTCCTATTATGCATGAATGAAGAGAATCCTGCATTTATTTGGATTTAAAATTCAAACTTTGATGATTTTTTCAAAGCAGGGTCGTCCCAGTCAACAAGGTCGACTTTGCCTATGGACCCCACGTGGCCCACCTGATGGAGAGGTGACCCTGCCTGCTTTCACTATTGTGCACAGTTTATTAACTGCAGTTTGTTTAAAATTGCAAAAACACCCCGGCAGTTTATGTGTTTTATTAAATAGCCCCTACTGATTCAATTCTCACATGTTAGGGACTATTTTGGTCTCCTTTTTTGAGTGATGGGACTCTACACATGGGTTCGGACCCTATGTGCTCGATCAAATGCACTCATGAAGGTCAAAGCCTGTTAAATCACTTGATCCACATCATACACACACACACACTACGCTTTCCAAAAAAATTAAAAAAACTGAGACACCTAACTGAGGGTGAAGGCAATGTCAAGACCACAAAAAAATGATGGAAGTCTGTTGCATCGTGAATGAGAGAGGCCCATCGTGAATCGACATTAAGGACTTGTTAGTGATAGGTGTGATCATAGCCTTGGATGTGTGCATATGTATGCTCTCCAAAAGGATCATGAGAAAGATTTTACTTCAACCCCCTAGAAACTAGAGCTGCCTAAGAGAACAATATCATCAAGCGTATAATAATAAAACAATCCCATTATTATTTTTGGAATTGGTGTCCATTGAAATATGTTTCTTCCTCGTGTAAAACTGCAGAAACCTTTCCCTACTCATGTATGAATCTGCTTGCTTGGAAATTTATGGGAAATACTCACCTCAGAAAATGTTAACACAACAGAAAGTCATTCTGAATACATGTTCACTTCCAATGAAAACCTTACAGCTAATGCTTACCATTAAGATTTCCATTAACTCTCCCAGTAATACATTTGAAGGCTGCCCCAAAATTCTTGTTCACATCTCCAGCTTGGAAAGTAGAATGAATTCCAGTTAACTCTCCCAATTTAAGCTTTGCCAGTTTTTGCTGCCTGTCCCAAGCCCCGATAAAGAAAGTGGATTGCATCAGTTAGGTTGACAGCCCTCACAACTCAAACATGATTTCTGAGAAGGTAACATACTTGGAACAAGGCAATGAAGTTGATGATGATCTCCAGCTAGGAAAAAGAATGAGTAGGACCTCTTTAGGGACCTACTCATATGATTTGGAGTGAAAGTTGATGCTCTGGTATGCCTGGAAGCACATAGGCCAGCTTTTACCGAACTCCCAAGGATGAGAAAAACATAAGTTTCCTGTTTCCTGTATATCCATTTGACTAGAGATTTGGGCACATCCAAACTGTGCCTAGACAATAAAGGAGTGTTCTATGAAGGCTACTGTTCCAACCAGACTTGAAACTGTTAAGTTCAATGACTTCAATCCAATTCAATAAGTTTCCAGCAGTACACTTCAACAAATAAAAATCACATGACGAAAAGGTCCTAAGCTCCAGTTGAGCACTCTAAACACATTACAAACTTCAGTAACAAACAAGTATATCCTTGCGAGCATTATTAAATAAATGTAACAAATCCAATCTTTCACTGTTATCATAATTAGAAAAAAAAAATGGACGCACAGGTAGAAACGAATAAAAAGAATTTTTCTGATTTTTCATGTTGCTTGTGTTGCAGCAAATTCCCTGGCTCAATGTAAAGAACAATTTCTATAACCAACTGTGAACACAAAAACTGTATTGAAAACCAGCAGTTTCTTCGTAAGAGGACTTAATAAAGCCTGAATAGAACAGCGACGAAGCAAAGACATCTGCATAATAACACACCTGAAGGAAATAGAAGATACACAAGATCAGACAATACTTCAATGATTGCATTCAGAAATGGCATAATATTGTATCAATGAGACGGAAAATCATTACTGAAATGAAAGGTTACAATTAGGCAGAAAACAGATTATTGCAGATTCTGGCCTTCTGTCAAATATTTCAATATTGAAAAAGTCAGCTCTAAGTTGAGAGCTTTGCATTACATAACAATAAATGCAGCTGTTAAAAGAGATTATCACATTAAAAGCACATTAAAAAAATGGAAATATATAACCACCTATTTTTTGGGAATAACAATGAACTACGAGCCCATTACTTCTATAACATAACAACTTTCATTAGTATGAAATAGAAAATCTTGTTCGACCACCTTGGACACCAGTCAGCAAACAGTTTTTGACCCATTGATAAGATCCAACAAAATTTCTCATAAACGGATAATAGTTCCTTTAGTTCTAATTAATTTTTGGATTAAAACCAGGCATTTGACGTGAAGATACCATAAAATCTGATTCAATACACTGAGTTTAAACCGAGTTTGATCTAAGGTCATTTTTATCCTTTTTATGACAATAGGCCAGATTATGTCAAGTGTCAGGAACTGGCCTTTGCCTACAAGTAAAGGTGGTTGATTGAGATCATCAGATTAACGAAGACGGTTATTTGAGAAAAAACAATAAAGGTAGGTGTTACTGGAATTGTAAAAAAAAAAAAAAACCACATGGTTACAAGGTACAAACTCAGTAAAACAAACTCTTGGACCAATTCTTGCAAGAAATGACCACAGTTCCATTCAAATTTAGATTCAACATTGTCTTCCATGAAACTAGTTATACAATAAAAGAAAGGAAAAAATGATAATGGATTGTCGTAGTTTCATCAGACGATCCTATAATATGCCGTAGATTTACACTAAGAAGGTAGTTTTGTTGCCATGGGAGGAAAAGAAGAGGGGAAGATAAGGGATAAGAACAAGCAACTCAAGAGATTGTAGCTACATTGGGCTGGTTGAGACTGCTCCTCTTGCTGGGTCCGGGGGCTGATGGGTTGAAGGTAATGTGTATCGACACTTCCCTCAAATAGATGTGGGGATGTTCGCATCTCAATTTGCTTGGAACCAAGTTATGGCGTTCGCATCTCAATTTGCTTGTAAGACAGTTGTGGCAACATGTGATCAATGCCTTCATATACAAATATGCTAATTAGAGCTGGGAGATGACATAGTGTAGTGCAATGCTCTCTAAGAGGACATGTTGGCAAATGAAGTAAAAATCAACCTCAATATGCTTCATGTGCTCGTGAAAATTGGATTGCATGCTAGTTAAACAAAATTGGTAATGTCAACATAGAGGGGTGTACAGGCAAGAAGTGAAAACCGAGTTTTAAAGTAGCCATTGAAGCTAGATGATCTCAGCAGTGGCAGAGGACATAATGCAATTTAGCTTCAACAGACGACTTGGAAACAATTGATTGTTTCTTGCATTTCTAGGAGAAGAGAGATGTCCCAAGAAACATACAATAACGAGTCATGGAATGTAGGTCTAGAAATGCGGTCCAATAAGCATAAGCATATCCATGGAGGGGTATCAGCGATGTAGCAGTTGGTTACCCAAGAAAGTGTAAGTAGACCCTCTGCATATATTTCTTTGATGAATGTGAGGGCCATCAACAGTAATTTTAATTTCAAGGACAAGAAAATATGTGAGATGGCCCAAATATTAAATATGGAAATGTTTAGCCAGATGGTTTATGAAATTTGTAATCCCATTGAATCATCACCAATGATCACCATATTATTCAAGTAAAGAGGATTGTAATGCCTCGTGTCGTTTTCCTAGTGAAAAGCGACTGATCATGTGCATTCTAAGTAAATCAGCTTGCAGGATAGCACCATATTTCAAACCTTGAGGAACTCTAGCCTATACAAAGACATTTTGCAAATGACTGACCATACATGGACGACAATCCCCATGGAGAAAGGCATTTCTGACAACAAGCTAGTAGAGTGGCCATTTGTAATTGGAGGCAGCAACAAGAAGAGTACACTGTACATACAGTAGTCATTTTGGGGACCAGTGCAAATGTCTCTTCATATTCAATCCATATTCTTATTTAAAGACTTGTATCGCTCTAATGATCCATCAGCCTTAAATTTTATAGAATACACCTACTTTACACCTGATTATGGATCCATTTGATGGCGTAGGGGCAACTTCCAAAGTGTGATTGGCTTCAAGTGCGGTAAGACCCTCTACCACGGCTTGCTTCCAACAATCTTCCTTTAGAGCTTGCTTATAGGAGGTCGGAGCAAAAATAGAATCCACAATGGCACATGAAAAGGAAAACCATATCTATCAAGACATTTACTTAATCAAGTAGAATAACAAAGAGGCCGAGAATCTGGTGGATCTAAATTGTTGGATGGTAAGGAAGCAGGCTGAGCAGGAGGCTAGAGTGGAGGCATTTTTTGAGACATAGTTTTGCTGCACCAAACATAAAACTTTATTGGAGGACTGGAATCAGGATGTGCAGGATATTTTGGAAGATAAGACATGCTAGAGATAAAAGAGAGCGGTAAACATTTAAAGTAACACATATTCTAGTAAGACCACATGGCAACCAATTTTCGTTCATCGATTATCCACACCATAATAAAGAAAACCTTTATGTTCATCCTTGGATCCAAGAAAGGCACATTTTGCAGCTTGAGTAGAAAACTTGTGATCATGAGGGGAAAGGTTAACAAAACAGATATATATTCTAAGACTCAAAGATTAGAGTATGAAGATAGATGACTAAATAGGCATTTAAAGAGTGACTTTTGTTTTCAACGTTTGGGGTGGGAAGACGATTGATAAGATAGCGGAATGGATGGCTTCACACCGAAAAGTGGTGGATACATTGGATTCTAAGAGTAAGGCACGAGTAATTGTGCATGCCCTCCCGAAGTACCTCTGATTTACAGTTTTTTTTTGTTTTACTCTGATTAGGCTGGAGATGTTAATGATGAAAAAATCAACAAGAAGATTTTCTATCTTCCTTTGCTCTTCGCTCGACTCCTAGGAGAAAACGGAAACAAGATTTGTTTTTAGATCCTCTCAAGAGGCTGAATATATAGCTCTAGCTGATACAAATGCAGAAATCATCTGCCTCTATTGGTTGCACAATCTAGTCTGACAGTAATAATGCCATCAAAATTGCCCCCAATAGTGTCTTTCATGAGCGCACCAAGCATGTTGAGAATGACTATCACTCTGTTCATCATCATATCAAAAAATGGCATTATAAAATTGCCACACATTCCTTCCACCAACCAACTACTAGACTTTTTCACTACAAGTCATCCATCACCAAGGTTTCTGCAATTGGTCTACAAGCTCTCAAAGCTCACATTCTCACATCCAAAGCTTGTGAGAGAACAAGAAAGAGAAGGGGGAAGGGGGCGAAGATGGGGAGACACGGGTCAACTCATTGGGTCAAGTCAAGCCAATAGATCCTAATGTAATGGGTCAAAGAGAATTTGCTATAATATTGTACATTGATTGTATTCCTTTTTAGCATGGATGTAAATATCGGCCATAGCGTGGCGGCGGCCGCTATGGGAAATCGCACCTACGGGCCTCCACGTATATGGCTAGGGGGGGTTATAAAAACCCCCCTTTTGACGTTTTTAGGGTTTTTTAACCCTCTCTTCCCTCTCTCGCCCTCTCTTTCTGCTGTTTTTTCCTCCTTGTGGTCCCAAGTGTCTCCCAAGTCCATTTCTTCAAGATTTCTTGCCACCAAATCACCAACATTCAACTATTCAAAGAAATCTAAAGATTCTAAACAAGATTCTTCATCTAGGTATGTGATTGTTTTTTCAACTTTTGAGATTATCACTCTCTAACTACTATAAATCACAACATAATGGCATCATTGTCTTGTTTTATTGTAGATCCATGCTTCATTTTGATCTTGCATGCATATCTTTTGTCGTCCTTTTATATATATATATATATATTGATATTTGATTGTTCAATGTTCATTAATGAGTAATGACCTAACTCTTAAGTCTTCTTAATTCTTATGCATTTATTTCATGTTCTAGTGTGTGTTTTTTTTTATTTTTTTTTATGAGCTTTCTATTACTTTTTAAATTAGCATGACTAAGAAACATAAATACATGTGAAAAACCTAATCATTACTATTATTTTCTATTTATACAGCGATACAGGACCTCATATATTGAGGGCACCGCTACGCCCCATTTTCTTTCTTACTTTTGCAAAAGAACCATATATTCTTTCATTTTACAATTTTCTGGATTTTCTGGAATTTTTTCAGATTTTTTTGGCGATTTTTTCAAATCGCACCACTACGCCGCTACGTATCCCCACTACGCTACGTATTGCCCGCTTCGTAGCGGTTTGATGGCGGGCCGCTACTGCTATTTCATCCTTGCTTTTTAGATCCTAGATTAGCTCTTTGATTAGATTTATTGACTACAAATCAACTGTAAATATGAAAAGCTCAGTAAATCAATGCCCAATCTAAGGAACGAATACAGTACCTCTTCATAATTTCTTCTTTCTCGTTTTAATATTGTCTTCGGTTTCCAAAATACTATTATATACCTAAATACTTAACATACACGATAATTCATGACATACAGTTCTGGTAGTCGACACAAACCCAGTCTTGAATCTTATTCAGGTCAATGCAATGGACCATACCCTGGCCCATATTACAAATGAGTCCCAACTATTGGAACCATACTTGGATTTTCAAACTCAGGTCTTCATGTATTTCGGGTATTCTGGGATTTGTTTTCATCCCAACATTCCACCAATGAACATGTCAAACATAACCATACCAAATAATTTGACCATAGGATCAAAGTAGTCATACTTCATAATCTAATAACTAGGATTTTTATCTCCCATCACAGGAGTTTTCCCACTCAAATTCCCTATACCTGACAACTTATTATCAGAATCCATAATGTTAAGCAACCACAATCAACATAAGGCAGTCTTGACTTGACTCCTCAACAAGTCCAACAATCAATTATGTTCCAAAACACCACAAATTTTAAGTCACAAAGCATATCAAACAACAATCTTTCTTGCAAAGGAAGTTGGAACTCCCCATTTCCAAACAACACTTCCACACTGTCAATACGCAGTCAAGTCGACCAAATATACAACAGACTAGGCCCTGCACTGCCCTCAAGCAGCATGAATATTCTCAAAACAGTAGTACATGCACATATACCTAAGAAGAAGGGATAAGTCAACCAACCAACCATCAGAATTGTGTGAGGCGGCAATATATATGGGGATTTTTCATCACAAAAGTCCTCAAAACTTCATGGACTTCAACAAGTCAATCTTTATGAAGAAAAGACACTAGGATGCTTAACAAAAGTCCAAATCTGTACTTAGTTCAGTTTAAAAAAAAAAAAAAAAATCAAGTGTCTCCAAAGAGTCTTCCAAAAATCATTAACCTTAATTAATCACTAGCTTTTGTTTGGTGCAGGCTTGAACCTCTCACTTCCTCTTCTTTTCTTTTGATGAAATCTCTCCCTATCTTTCTGAAATCAATCAATTTGTTTTTCTTTATTTGCTACAATTTGTTTGTAGTTACATTCTAGATTATGGGGATTTACTAATTGACGAACTTTGTTGGAATTTTGAATTTCATTTCACGGGTTGTGGGTGGATGAAGTCATAAGATTTCATTAAAACTCATAAAATTTCATATTGATAGTTCGTTTAAAACCTTTAATTAATTTATTAAATATGAGTATCATTTTCACTTTCATTATGGTCAAATTCTATATTTTCATTTCTAATTAGCCTATGCATGGGTAATGTAGAAACTGAGGCTATTACTTTGCCAATAAATGTGTGGAACAAAGAAAAGGAATGCAAAACCAAACCAAACCAAGCCAAGCCAAGCCTTTTCCCACTAAGTGGGGTCGGCTATATGGATTTGATGACGCCAAACAAATCTATTTAGGGCCATGTTCTCCGTTAGATCCATGTAGGCAAGGTCATGTTTAATAGTTTACTTCTCTTGGGTCTCCCTCTCCCTCTCCTACTCCTGACAATCTCCATGCTTTCACACCTTTTAACAGGTGCCTCCATTGGACGCCTTCTAACATGGCCGAACCATCTTAGTCGATTTTCTCTCATTTTATCTCCAATCGGTGCTATTCCTACTTTGCCCCTAATCTCCTCGTTCCCAATCCTATCTATCCTTGTGATCCCGCACATCCATCTTAACATTCTCATCTCCGCAACTTCCATCTTCTTAACATGATTATGCTTTACTGCCCAACACTCTAATCCATATAACAACGCTGGGTGTACCGCCACCTTATAATACTTTCCTTTAACCTTGAGGGGGACTTTCCGATCACACAAGACGCCCGAAGCACTCCTCCATTTGGTCCACCTGGCTTGAATCCTGTAACTTACATCAATATCAATCCCTCCATCCTGTTGCACTATAGATCCAAGGTATCTAAAGCTTTTCTTTCTCTACTATCTTTTATGTGCCCAAACTTACTTCTATGTTACCAGGTGTCCTATTTTGACTAAACTTGCATTCCATATATTCCGTCTTGCATCGGCTTAGCCTAAACCCTTTAATCTCTAACGTTTTTCGCAACAATTCTAGCTTAGCATTCACTCCTCTCGTCTCATCCACTAAAACAATGTCATCTGCAAATAGCATACACCACGGCACATCATCCTGGATATGTCCTGTAATCTCATCCATAACTAGGGCAAACAAGTACGGGCTTAACGCTGAGCCTTGGTGTAGACCAATTGTGATAGGAAACTCTTTAGTCTCTCCGCCAGTCGTTCTTATAGATGTCACGACTCTATCATACATATCCTTTATCGCCTCAATATATGCTACATACTCTTTTCTTTTTCAGTACTCTCCATATAATCTCCCTAGGAACCCGGTCATAGGCCTTCTCCAAGTCAATGAACACCATATGTAAATCTCTCTGACCTTCTATATAATATTCCATTAACCTTCTCAGGAGAAAGATAGCCTCCATGGTTGATCTCCTAGGCATGAAACCAAATTGATTCTCTGAAACGTTGGTTGTTCTTCTTAGTCTCCTCTCAATAACTCTATCCCATAATTTCATCGTATGGCCCATCAATTTAATCCCGCGGTAGTTTGCACAATTCTGAATATCTCCTTTGGTCTTGTATATGGGTATAAGAATACTTTTCCTCCATGCATCAGGCATCTTCTTGCTCTTTAGCACTACATTAAAAAGCTTTGTCAACCAACTTATGCCATCCTCCCCCAAGCACCTCCAGACCTTAATAGGGATACCATCTGGCCCAACCGCTTTCCCATTCTTCATCTTTTTCAATACTTCTTTAACTTCTTTCCTAGTGATTCTCCTATAGAACATATGATTCGATTCTTCTCTAGAAATGATAAGCTGCCCCAATTGTATGTCACTACTACTGCTTTCGTTAAATAACTTGTAGAAGTAGCTCTTCCAACGCTCCTTTATCTCCTCTTCCTTTACTAATACTTTTTCATCCTCATCTCTAATGCATTTAACTTGGTTTAAGTCCTTGGTCCGCCTATCTCTGGCTTTAGCAAGCTTGAATATCTCTCTTTTGCCTTCCTTAGTGTCAAGTCGCCTATATAGCTCCTCAAATGCCTTTGCCTTGGCCTCACTAACTGCCTTTTTGGTTTCTCTTTTTGCTTCTTTATACCTCTCCAAGTTCGGTCCATTTCAATCCTTTTGCCAAGTTTTAAAGCACTCTCTTTTAACTCTTATCTTGTCTTGGACGGCCTCGCTCCACACCATGCCTCTTTCTGTGCCGGAGCACCCCCTTTGGATTCTCCTAAGAATTCTTTCCCCACCCTCCTAATACACTCTGCTACCTTATCCCATATAATATTTGCACTCTCATTTACCGCCCAAACGTCTTCCTCTAGTACTCTTTCCCTTAATGCTAGTTGCTTATCACCTTTCAAGTTCCATCACCTAGTCCTTGAGCATCTATACAACTTCTTTTTTCTAGTCCACCTTTGTACCTGCACATCTATGATCAACAACCTATGTTGGGAAGTCAAGCTCTCCACCGGTATAACTTTGCAATCTTTACAAGCTAAGCGGTCTCTTTTCCTAGTTAAGAAGAAGTCAATCTATGTCCTTAAGGAGCCACTCTTATAAGTCACTAAATGCTCCTCTCTCTTCCTAAAAAAGGTGTTAGTTACCATGAGATCATAAGCTACTGCAAACTCCAAAATATCCTTCGCTTCTTCATTTCTATTACCGCATCCATGTCCCCCGTGTACTCCTATATATCCATCTACGTCACGTCCTATATGACCGTTCAAATCTCCTCCTATGAAGACCATCTCGCCTTGGGGTATCTCTAATAGTACTCCTTCTAAGTCTTCCCAAAACTTCTCCTTATGTCCATCCCAAAAAAGGAATGCAAAACCAAATAATAATAATAATAATAATAATAATAATAATAATAATAATAATAACAACTACTACAACAACGATAATAATTATTACAATTTTAATGATCATAAGCCATATTTCTATCAAATAAAAGACACGCACCTTATTTAATATATATTGTTATACACAAGATATATCATCATAATCATCAATACCTTATCCTAATCATGTTGTGGTTAGCTACATGAATTTTGTTTCACCATTCCAGTCCATCATGGGCTAGATCCTTAGTAGGAAACACTCCTTTAGATCTATCCTTATTACTCATCTATGTCCTCTTTGGCCTACCTGTTTTTTCTCGAAAGGCCATCAATCTACATAAATAAACTTTTCCTCACCAGCATTGTTTTGCCTGTACCAATCATATCAAAACCATCTCAAATGAGTCTCTCATAATTTATTACCTATTAATTTTATCCTAAATGCTCTCAAATGCGCTCATTTCTGATTCTATTTTTCCTAGTTTTACCACACATCCATCTCAACATTCTCATCTCTACTACAATCTTTTTTTTTCATATGTTGTTTCTTGATTAGCCAATATTCCGCTCCATAGGTCGTAACCAGTTTAATCATTGTCTTGACCCTTCAATCTTCTTGGCATGCGCTGATGACAAAGCACTCTAAAAGCAAGTCTCCATTTCAACCATCCAGCTCTAATCCTTTGATCAACATCCTTCTCAATCCCTCCATCCTTATTAGTAATAAAGCCAAGGTATTAGAATGAATCTCACATTGCGATCTCTTGAGCTTCAAGACTCATAGGAGATACATCTCTATGCACATCTCTACTAAAGTTGCAATTCATATATTCTCTTTTTATATGACTCAATTTAAAGCCCTCAGATCCTAAAGCCTTCCGCCATCTCTCAAGTTTCGGTTTCAGGCCATCTCTTGATTCATCCATCCAAACAATACCTAGTATTGAATATAAGCAGTTAACCTGCCCTTAATCAGATTAAGGGCTTAAAGCTAACCCCTGATACAAACCTTAGGTTATTGGAAATTCACTTGTCTCTCCACAAGAGACTGGTTACCGCTCCCTTATACATGTCTCTAATGATGCCAATGACTCATTATAACCTCTTAAAGACATTTCTCTTATCTAAAACCCACCAAAACAAACCTGTAGGCTCCCTGCCATAAATTCCTCTAATCAATGAAGACCATATGAAGGTTTTTTTCTCTTCTCTTGGTATTTTTTCATTAATTTTCTGAGTGAGAAGATAGATTCCATAGTTGACCTCCTTGGAATGAAACCAAATTGATTTTCAAATATTTTGGTATTTTGCCTAAGCCTTTCCTCCATTTCTCCTTGTCTCTCTCTCTCTCTCTCTCTCTCTCTCTCTCTCATGGTTTCAAAGTGTGATTCATAAGTTTAATTCCATGATAATTGGTGCAACTTTGTTCATCTCCACTGTTCTTGTATGTAGGCACTTAAATACTTTCCATTCACCCGACATTTTCTTTGTCGCTAATATCTGATTGAAGAGTCCAGTTAAACAAGTCCATCCAATTTTTAAGCATTTTCAAGCCTCTATCAAAATGTCATCTGGCCCTGTAGGCTTTCCTATACTCTTTTTTTTTTGCGATGCTTTCTTAATTTCAGTTACACTAATTCAAGGTAGAAAGTATGTCCAACTATCGAAGTATCCTCTCTCGTTCCTAAGTCTTTTCTTCAATTTAAAGTTTATTAAAACGTTCTCCCCACCTTTCATTATATCATTGTCAATCACTGAAACCTTTTGGTCGTTTGTCGCTCTTTATAAATCCAACATGATCAACGTCCCCACTTTACTTTCTCTCGTTCTTGAAGCTTGAATTTTTTTTTCGTCTCATCTTGTTCCCAACTTATTATTTAGGGCATCATATGCTTTAGGCTTTGTATCAATCACTTGCGACTTTCTCAACTTCTTTCTTTTGCCTTCTTGAACATTTCATACTTTTTCATATTCCTAGACCTCTGCAAACCTCACAACATTTTTTTTTTCTCTCTTAAACGGCTTCTTGAAGCTCTATACTCCGCTATCAAGTATCATAGTGTCTTTCCCTTTAAACTCTCCAAGCACCTTTTTGCAACCCTTCTAACACACTTAACCATTTGGTTCCACATAGCTGCAATTACTCCCTCCAAATTCCATTTCCCCCCGATCTCTTTATGCTTAATGTTGTTTCCATGTTACTTTTCAAAATCCCCAACCTTGTTTTAGGGAAACTTTTATTTATCTCCACTCTAGTTTTTCTTCTAAATTCTAATGCAAACATCTAAAACTACGGAAAAATATTTTCCTGCAAACAGTTTGCATGGGAACTGTGCATCAGGCACCATTGTGGGGGGAACTTGCATGTGGGTCCCACCACTTTGAAGGTCCTTACGCAAGGTTCTCATGCAAACCCTATGTAGGAGAAGAAGTTCCCTAAAACTACTATCATTTGTTGTGTGGCAAACTCTGTCAAGGAAGAACCTAGCAGTCTTTACAAGCTCATTGGTCATGTTTTTTAAATAGAAAACGTCCATCCTATTTCTATTAGTTCCACTCTTATGGATAATTAAATGATTCTCTCTTTTTAAAGTAGGTATTTGCTATTATGTGGTCAAATGGAAATGCAAATTCCAAGATAATGTATCCCAATTCATTCGTTTTTTTAAATCCCTGTCCATACTCTCTCATGCCCTCTACTATTGCTTCCTAAATGCCCATTTAAGTCTACCCTTAGGAAAGTCTTTTCACTACTTGGAATTCCTTGTATTAAACCATCCATCTCCCAAAATAGTCTCTAAACACCGCCATTTGATCTTGCTTAGGGTGGATAGGCACTAATGATATGAAGTATATTCCTCTAACACTGGTTGAATTGCTATATGTATGTTCTTCCCGATGATACCCAGATACATAAAAAAAAGACAATGCATCGCATCATATCATATGTTACACTTCATCTTTTATGTTAAAATCCATGTCTTTGTTGTAACCATGACAAGTCTAGTCCATATCCATGGCGCGTCTGGGGATTATAGGTTTTTCCTTAAAAGTGCACATAATTAAGATCCTAACCTGGTATGCTCCTAGCACCTTAGGCTCTAATACAGCTCGACTTCTTGCAGTTTGACTATGCTGATCCATAAGCATAAAAGGGCTAAGCGTATCTTTCTTTTTTTAAATGGTATTTTCTAAATCTAAATTGTGTGATCTGTATGGAAACTCTCTTGGCAATCCAACAATTACAATGATGTCATCTGAAATGTGCAATGTAACACATCGCCCACAGGAGAAATAACAAAAAAGTTGATGAGGTAACATATATGTATCAATCTGAAATAATGATGCACGGTAAAAGTCCATGTTTAATGAGTACCCCAGAATGCAACTGGTTAGCATGCATCTGCAAGATAACTGGTTATGCAATTGCTTGTGCATTTGAGGGAAGAAATACCTGCAATTCATACAATTTTGTTTTCTTATCCATCCCAAATGAGTACGATGAACAGTTTTGATAATCATTTGCAAAGAAAAAGACTCAACCATAGAAGAGTGTTAAAAACTATGCATTTTCCACTGCTGTAGGATGCCCATATATGGCATCAATATGTCGTTGATATGGCAGGGGTACAGACGTTGGTTACACAGAAAAGTACTGAATATAATACATTACGATATGGATACAATTGATATTTTCAACTATCTGCATAATATGCACTGCCCCAATTGCAGAAAAGGTAACAACTATCTTTTATATTGTAGTATCCAAACTGCATGAGATTTGCATTCACCCTAAACATGCTATAGATATTACAATAGTTTTATCTATGGTCCTGATATTTGTATTATGGCATTTGCATTAAAAAAAAAGTGCAAAACATCATAGTCCCTGCACATGAGAAGACTTATTGGCATTTAACTTACCTTAGTAACCCAACGAGGGCCGCACATGGAATAATGAGACAGTTAGAATTTAACTGCTCTTAGCAACGTGGTCCAAACTGTTACTCTTTGATGCTGAAATCAACTAAAAAAATCAATCATCCTCCAAGATCAGGTGAAGTTTCGGTATACGGCGTCGAAGTAATGGTTCTAGGCGGAAAGACGGAATACCACTCATCCACCTCTTAACATCATACATTTCACTCCATGCTTGAGCTATCTCATCAATGTCATATCCCAACCCTAAATCAAAGCAAATTCACCATGTGTCAACACACACTAGGGTATTGCTAAATAAAAGAATGTAAGTCCTTCACCTAAGCAAAATGTAAGTCTGATGCACATTGAAACCCATACATGCCTGGCAGTCATGGCTCCGTGATCCAGATAGTTAATCAGATTGCCCTACAAATATGAGATATATGTCCAGATTACTGATCCAAACCTTTCGATCACTGGTACACACTGGTACACAAATAGACAGTAATAAAGGAACACAACAACAGTTTAGTAAAATGGTGAAAGAACTGATGGCTAGCATGTTTCAGTATTGGAGACTTTGAGGGTACCACGCATCCACAATGGGATCATCTAATCAACAATCTGGATCACCAAACCACTGGCTTCAGAACTCAGCAACAATACAACTCCCAGGGCTCAGGAAACTAATTTTTTCTTCTAGATAGAAAGGGTACAAACACTTCAATGGATTGACAAATTTTACCTTTGTGAGCAGTTTCAGAGCAATGGTTTTTTTTCATAACATCAGTGTCGATTTTAGAAGCACCAGCAGCCTGGAAGTTTTCAAGGGCCATGTTCAAAGTTTCATCCCAGAACTGTATCCCTAGTTTGTATTCAATTGCCGAACGCTCATAAAGAACAGTGCCCATTAAAAGGTTGATCTGAGAGTGTATGCAAGCATGCATCTCTTCAACTTCTTCCGGTGATATATCTTCAAAAAGCTCATCGAGCCCCATTTTCTGCAATAGCATTTTTCCTTTATCCAGTTTAGAGAGCTCTTTGTGTTTGTCCTTTGATTTCATCCAAATCTTGGTGCCTTCTGTGATAGACTGCTGAACACTGTCGAAAAGATCAAGAAGCCCTTCAGAATGCCAAGTTTCTAAATTGACCTTGTTTCCAACTGCATTATACCAAGAAAGTTTTGCTAGCTCAAACTGCTGCTGCCCAAGTGCAAGATGGCCTTCATAGAAGTGCGGATTGAATTTCACGGACTCCCTGTATTTCTCTCCTGCTTTAACATATTCACTTTCTGCCCACTCATATGCAGTTTTAACCTGTGCAAGTACTGATTCCCGAGAGCCATCTTCTGTCAAAAACACTCTTTTCCTTGCCCGGGACATGTGAACATTTCCCCAGTTGAAAAGTGCAAGAGCAGTCATCTCCTGAAACTTCTCAGCTGCAACCTCAAAAAGTTCTTGTGCTTCTTCACTTGTAACAGTTTCCTCCATCGCTTCCACGTTGAACTTCATCCCAAGCTTATGAAGATCCAAGCATGTAACGGTTTCGAACCCCACATGGTTCTTGAATAGCCTTGCAAATTTGTACAATCCAATCCTCAATACAAACAGGCTCACTCTCCTCTCTCCATCTCATGCCCCTGCTCCCTGAAATGCCATTTTTGCTTTGCCTCGAAAACAGCGGCTTCTTGATGAGGACTAACTTCTGTAAACATACAACCGTATTGATCCCTGAGGCTCTGCCGATGTTTCAGCCCATCTCAGCTCTTCGGTGGCAGTAATCGTTACCAAGTCACCCTCACTGTCTTTGTATTTGATAAGAACACCTTCCAACCTAGGAAACCGATTCCGCACAATTTCCCTCAGCTCAACAATGCTACAATTAGATGGTATTTGGGCCCGCCTTATATCCTCCCCCATCACCAACTTCACATTCTTCATAGGTTGCTCCTTCACATTAGTCCTCTCCTCGGATATCTTTGCATCACTCTTGCTATTCTTCTTCTTCTTTATCTTCGATTTGAGGGGTTTGAATTGAGGAGAATCATATGGAGAGGCTACACATTCTGGATCCGTGAGGTTCTCTTCCTCCTCGACACTGTTATCCTCGAGCTCCTTTTTTCATCCTCTCTGCAATCTCTTGCGCCATGACATTATTTTGGCTCTGCGCTCAAAATCGCACCAATATCTTGAAAGGCCAACTCGAACCTGTTTCACAGATTCATAACATCTAGCCCTTTTCAAAGAGGGCTTTGCTGTATTTAGGGGAGACCTCTAGAGCCAGATTGCATGCCGCGATCGCCCTGTGGTACTCGCCAGGTCCATCTGCATGAAGCAAGTAGCCATGTTTTGTATGGAGGTAGGGGAACATCAGCATGGTTCTTGAGGAAGCAGCTTAAAGAGCTTTATCATAATTCAACAAGGCTCCCTTGGAGGGTCTCTCTTTTGGAAGAGCTTGTTGCCCTCCTCTTTTAATTCCTGAAGCCATGTTGATAAAGATGCCCATCGTCTTCATCAAAGGCCATGTTTTTTCACCTCTACAGATCTTGTTCCTTTTCGCATTTGTGTCACTAGTTTTCGCTCTCGCTTGTTTCTTCTTCTTCCCAGAAGGGCTTCCCATTGCGAATTCAATAAGTCCAAACACAAGGATGTGAAAAGGACTCAGTTTTCTTTCAACCACATCCAGAGACAGCAAAGGAATGGCTATCTGTATCTGTCTCCCTCTTTCTCTCTCACAATTTCAATACGACCAACTAACTTCCAAAGGCACAAATAGATCTATTTAAAAAAACCGTAACTTGGGTCACACAAACCCTAAATTTTGAACAGAAATCCCGACTTTCTCTTTCCCCAAAAAGCCTAAGAATCAACATTTTAAAAAATACACGTAAAAAGAGAGGATTGGCAAACTTATCTGGAAATGGGTTTTCTCTCATCTTCCTTTGTTTGGATTTGGAGAACATCTCACTGTTAGTCCAAACGCTCTCCTACAAGAAAATGTATGCATGATAGGAAAATCGCCATATGCGGACCTAGGATACTTTTTGGGGGTGCCTTATGATAGTCACTTGAAATGTCAATTACTTTTTGTTGTTCTTCTTAACTTTGAAAGAGAATAACCCACCTGAGAAACATGTGATTAAGAGTCATTTTAAACAAAGACCATTCTGCTTCAATCATCATACACATAGATAGAGCCACAAAAAATATACACATCAATAAAAATTTAAGGTACCCTTAGTTTAAAAAAAAAATGAGGAAAAAAATGTTTTCTAGATGTGATGATTGTAAAAGAAGGCTCTTGAACTATAAGAGGACAATTAATGGAAATAAAATGAGGACAATCAAGTTGTTTTAACAAATTTAATTGTTTGACTTGTAATATTTTTCCATTAAACAAATAGAAAAAAGAAAGAAAAGAAAAGAGATGGACAATTAAATGCAACAAAAATCTAAAAATCATAATAATACCTTTATCCTTTTTATGAATGTTATGGTTAATAATCTTTTACTTCAAACACAAATAAAATACTAAATTAGGCCCTCACCAACTCAAAATGATCAAGAAGCCCAGTAACAGAAACCTCATAAGATTTTAGAAAGAACAGAACACTGATGAGCATAAGCTTATTAATTATGATGTAGATTTTAATCCAACACAACATGGATCCAAGGCAATTTGTTTCTTTCCCTTTTGTAAATTTTCACCCCCCCCCAACCCCCCCCACCCCCCCCCCC
>QPKB01000007.1:22820986-22834713 GCA_003546025.1 Camphora micrantha | reverse complement strand
TGGACTCAACAAGTCAATCTTTATGAAGAAAAGACACTAGGATGCTTAACAAAAGTCCAAATCTGTACTTAGTTCAGTTTAAAAAATAAAATAAAATCAATGTCTCTCCAAAGAGTCTTCAAAAATCATTAACCTCAATTAATCACTAGTTTTTGTGTGGTGCAGGCTTGAACTCTCACTTCCTCTTCTTTTCTTTGATGAAATCTCTCCTTATCTTTCTGAACAAATCAATTTGTTTTTTCTTTATTTGCTACAATTTGTTGCTAGTTACATTCTAGATTATGGGGATTACTAATTGATGAACTTGTTGAATTTTAATTTTCATTTCACGGAGTTGTGGGTGGATGAAGCATAAGATTTCATATAAAACTCATAAATTTTCATATTTTGATAGTTCGTTTTAAAACGTTAATTAATTTATTAAATATGAGTATCAATTTTCACACTTTCATTATGGTCAAATTCTATATTTTCATTTCTAATTAGCCTATGCATGGGCAATGTAGAAACTGAGCTATTACTTGCCAATACATGTGTGAACAAGAAAAGGAATGCAAAACCAACCCAAACCAAACCAGGCCAAGCCTTTTGCCCATAGGTGGGGCGGAGCTTATATGGATTGACGACGCCAACAAATTTATTTAGAGCCTGTCCTCCGTTAGATCCATGTAGCAAGGTTCATGTTTAATAGTTTCTTCTCTTGGTCTCCCTCTCCCTCTCCTGACAATCTCTCATGCTTTCACTCACTTTTAACAGTGCCTCCATTGGATGCCTTCTAACATGCCGAACCATCTTAGTCGATTCCTCTCTTTTTATCTCCAATCAGTGCTATTTCCTACTTTTGCCCCTAATCTCCCCGTTCCAAGTCCTACTATCTTTGTGATCCCGCACATCCATCTTAGCATTCTCATCTCCGCAATTTCATCTTCTTAACATGTTTATGCTTTACTGCCCAACACTCTGGATCCTATATAACAATGCTGGGCATACCGCCACCTTAAAACTTTCCTTAAACCTTTGAGGGGACTTCCGTCACACAAGACGCCGAAGCACTCCTCATTTGTCACCCGGCCTGAATCCCTGTACTTACATCAATATCAATCCCTCCATCCTGTTGCACCATAGATCCAAGGTATCTAAAGCTTTCTTTCTCTACTATCTTTTGTGTGCCCAAACTTACTTCTATGTTACCAAGTGTCCTACTTTGACTAAACTTGCATTCCATATATTCCGTCTTGCATCGGCTTAGCCTAAACCCTTTAATCTCTAACGTTTCCGCAACAATTCTAGCTTAGCATTCACTCCTCTCGTCTCATCCACTAAAACAATGTTATCTGCAAATAGCATACACCACGGCACCTCATCCTGGATATGTCCTGTAATCTCATCCATAACTAGGGCAAACAAGTACGGGCTTAACGCTGAGCCTTGGTGTAGACCAATCGTGATAGGAAACTCTTTAGTTTCTCCGCTAGTCGTTCTTATAGATGTCACGACTCTATCATACATATCCTTTATCGCCTCAATATATGCGACACACACTCTTTTCTTTTCCAGTACTCTCCATATAATCTCCCTAGAAACCCGGTCATAGGCCTTCTCCAAGTCAATGAACACCATATGTAAATCTCTCTGACCTTCTCTATACTGTTCCATTAACCTACTCAGGAGAAAGATAGCCTCCATAGTTGATCTTCCAGGCATGAAACCAAATTGATTCTCTGAAACGTTGGTTGTTCTTCTTAGTCTTCTCTCAATAACTCTATCCCATAATTTCATCGTATGGCCCATCAATTTAATCCCGCGGTAGTTCGCACAATTCTGAATATCTCCTTTGTTCTTGTATATGGGTATAAGAATACTTTTCCTCTATGCATCATGCATCTTCTTGCTCTTTAGCACTACATTAAAAAGCTTTGTCAACCAACTTATGCCATCCTCCCCCAAGCACCTCCAGACCTCAATAGGGATACCATCTGGCCCAACCGCTTTCCCATTCTTCATCTTTTTCAATACTTCTTTAACTTCTTCCCTACTGATTCTCCTATAGAACATATGATTCAATTCTTCTCTAGAAATGATAAGCTGCCCCAATTGTATGTCACCACTACTGCTTTCGTTAAATAACTTGTAGAAGTAGCTCTTCCAACGCTCCTTTATCTCCTCTTCCTTTACTAATACTTTTTCATCCTCATCTCTAATGCATTTAACTTGGTTTAAGTCCTTGGTCCGCCTATCTCTGGCTTTAGCAAGCTTGAATATCTCTATTTTGCCTTCCTTAGTGTCAAGTCGCCTATATAGCTCCTCAAATGCCTTTGCCTTGGCCTCACTAACTGCCTTTTTGGTTTTTCTTTTTGCTTCATTTTACCTCTCCAAGTTCGCTCCATTTCAATCCTTTTGCCAAGTTTTAAAGCACTCTCTTTTAACTCTTATCTTGTCTTGGACGGCCTCGCTCCACCACCATGCCTCTTTCTGTGCCGGAGCACCCCCTTTGGATTCTCCTAAGAATTCTTTCCCTACCCTCCTAATACACTCTGCTACCTTATCCCACATAATATTTGCACTCTCATTTACCGCCCAAACGTCTTCCTCTAGTACTCCTTCCCTTAATGCTAGTTGCTTATCACCTTTCAAGTTCCACCACCTAGTCCTTGAGCATCTATACAACTTCTTTTTTCTAGTCCACCTTTGTCCCTGCACATCTATGATCAACAACCTATGCAAGGAAGTCAAGCTCTCCACCGGTATAACCTTGCAATCTTTACAAGCTAAGCGGTCTCTTTTCCTAGTTAAGAAGAAGTCAATCTATGTCCTTGAGGAGCCACTCTTATAAGTCACTAAATGCTCATCTCTCTTCCTAAAAAAGGTGTTAGTTACCATGAGATCATAAGCTACTGCAAACTCCAAAATATCCTTCGCTTCTCTATTTCTATTACCGTATCCATGTCCCCCGTGTACTCCTATATATCCATCTACGTCACGTCCTACATGACCGTTCAAATCTCCTCCTATGAAGACCATCTCGCCTTGGGGTATCTCTAATAGTACTCCTTCTAAGTCTTCCCAAAACTTCTCCTTATGTCCATCCCAAAAAAGGAATGCAAAACCAAATAATAATAATAATTATTATTATAATAATAATAACAACTACTATAACAACGATAATAATAATTAAAATTTTAATGATCATAAGCCATATTTCTATCAAATAAAAGACACACGCACCTTATTTAATATATATTGTTATACACAAGATATATCATCATAATCATCAATACCTTATCCTAATCATGTTGTGGTTAGCTACATGAATTTTGTTTCACCATTCCAGTCCATCATGGGCTAGATCCTTAGTAGGAAACACTCCTTTAGATCCATCCTTATTACTCATCTATGTCCTCTTTGGCCTACCTGTTTTTTCTCGAAAGGCCATCAATCTACATAAATAAACTTTTCCTCACCAGCATTGTTTTGACTGTACCAGTCATATCAAAACCATCTCAAATGAGTCTCTCATAATTTATTACCTATTAATTTTATCCTAAATGCTCTCAAATGTGCTCATTTCTGATTCTATTTTTCCTAGTTTTACCACACATCCATCTCAACATTCTCATCTCTACTACAATCTTTTTTTTCCATATGTTGTTTCTTGATTAGCCAATATTTCGCTCCATAGGTCATAACCAGTTTAATCATTGTCTTGACCCTTCAATCTTCTTGGTATGCGCTGATGACAAAGCACTCTAAAAGCAAGTCTCCATTTCAACCATCCAGCTCTAATCCTTTGATCAACATCCTTCTCAATCCCTCCATCCTTATTAGTAATAAAGCCAAGGTATTAGAATGAATCTCACATTGCAATCTCTTGAGCTTCAAGACTCATAGGAGATACATCTCTTTGCACATCTCTACTGAAGTTGCAATTCATATATTTTCTCTTTATATGACTCAATTTAAAGCCCTCAGATCCTAAAGCCTTCCGCCATCTCTCAAGTTTCGGTTTCAGGCCATCTCTTGATTCATCCATCCAAACAATACCTAGTATTGAATATAAGCAGTTAACCTGCCCTTAATCAGATTAAGGGCTTAAAGCTAACCCCTGATACAAACCTTAGGTTATTGGAAATTCACTTGTCTCTCCACAAGAGACTGATTACCGCTCCCTTATACATGTCTCTAATAATGCCAATGACTCATTATAACCTCTTACAAACATTCCTCTTATCTAAAACCCACCAAAACAAACATGTAGGCTCCCTGCCATAAATTCCTCTAATCAATGAAGACCATATGAAGGTTTTTTTCTCTTCTCTTGGTATTTTTTCATAAATTTTCTGAGTAAGAAGATAGATTCCATAGTTGACCTCCTTGGAATGAAACCAAATTGATTTTCAAATATTTTGGTATTTTGCCTAAGCCTTTCCTCCATTTCTCTCTCTCTCTCTCTCTCTCTCTCATGGTTTCAAAGTGTGATTCATAAGTTTAATTCCATGATAATTGGTGCAACTTTGTTCATCTCCACTGTTCTTGTATGTAGGCACTTAAATACTTTCCATTCACCCGACATTTTCTTTGTCGCTAATATCTAATTGAAGAGTCCAGTTAAACAAGTCCATCCAATTTTTAAGCATTTTCAAGCCTCTATCAAAATGTCATCTGGCCCTGTAGGCTTTCCTATACTCATTTTTTTTCGCGATGCTTTCTTAACTTCAGTTACACTAATTCAAGGTAGAAAGTATGTCCAACTATCGAAGTATCCTCTCTCGTTCCTAAGTCTTTTCTTCAATTTAAAGTTTATTAAAACGTTCTCTCCACCTTTCATTATATCATTGTCAATCACTGAAACTTTTTGGTCGTTTGTCACTCTCTATACATCCAACATGATCAACGTCCCCACTTTACTTTCTCTCGTTCTTGAAGCTTGAATTTTTTTTTTTCGTCTCATCTTGTTCCCAACTTATTATTTAGGGCATCATATGCTTTAGGCTTTGTATCAATCACTTGCGACTTTCTCAACTTCTTTCTTTTGCCTTCATGAACATTTCATACTTTTTCATATTCCTAGACCTCTGCAAACCTCACAACATATTTTTTTCTCTCTTAAACGGCTTCTTGAAGCTCTATACTCCGCTATCAAGTATCATAGTGTCTTTCCCTTTAAACTCTCCAAGCACCTTTTTGCAACCCTTCTAACACACTTAACCATTTGGTTCCACATAGCCGCAATTACTCCCTCCAAATTCCATTTCCCCCCCGATCTCTTTATGCTTAATGTTGTTTCCATGTTACCTTTCAAAATCCCCAACCTTGTTTTAGGGAAACTTTTATTTATCTCCACTCTAGTTTTTCTTCTAAATTCTAATGCAAACATCTAAAACTACGGAAAAATATTTTCCTGCAAACAGTTTGCATGGGAACTGTGCATCAGGCACCATTGTGGGGGGAATTTGCATGTGGGTCCCACCACTTTGAAGGTCCTTACGCAAGGTTCTCATGCAAACCCTATGTAGGAGAAGAAGTTCCCTAAAACTACTAACATTTGTTGTGTGGCAAACTCTGTCAAGGAAGAACCTAGCAGTCTTTACAAGCTCGTTGGTCATGTTTTTTAAATAGAAAACGTCCATCCTATTTCTATTAGTTCCACTCTTATGGATAATTAAATGATTCTCTCTTTTTAAAGTAGGTATTTGCTATGATGTGGTCAAATGGAAATGCAAATTCCAAGATAATGTATCCCAATTCATTCGTTTTTTCAAATCCCTGTCCATACTCTCTCATGCCCTCTACTATTGTTTCCTAAATGCCCATTTAAGTCTACCCTTAGGAAAGTCTTTTCACTACTTGGAATTCCTTGTATTAAACCATCCATCTCCCAAAATAGTCTCTAACCACCTCCATTTGATCTTGCTTAGGGTGGATAGGCACTAATGATATGAAGTATATTCCTAACACTGGTTGAATTGCTATATGTATGTTCTTCCCGATGATACCCGGATACATAAAAAAAAGACAATGCATCGCATCATATCATATGTTATACTTCATCTTTTATGTTAAAATCCATGTCTTTGTTATAACCATGACAAGTCTAGTCCATATCCATGGCGCGTCTGGGGATTATAGGTTTTTCCTTAAAAGTGCACATAATTAAGATCCTAATTTGGTATGCTCCTAGCACCTTAGGCTCTAATACAGCTCGACTTCTTGCAGTTTGACTATGCTGATCCATAAGCATAAAAGGGCTAAGCGTATCTTTCTTTTTTTAAATGGTATTTTCTAAATCTTGATTGTGTGATCTGTATGGAAACTCTCTTGGCAATCCAACAATTACAATGATGTCATCTGAAATGTGCAATGTAACACATTGCCCACAGGAGAAATAACAAAAAAGTTGATGAGGTAACATATATGTATCAATCTGAAATAATGATGCACGGTAAAAGTCCATGTTTAATGAGTACCCCAGAATGCAACTGGTTAGCATGCATCTGCAAGATAACTGGTTATGCAATTGCTTGTGCATTTGAGGGAAGAAATACCTGCAATTCATACAATTTTGTTTACTTATCCATCCCAAATGAGTACGATGAACAGTTTTGATAATCATTTGCACAGAAAAAGACTCAACCATAGAAGAGTGTTAAAAACTATGCATTTTCCACTACTGTAGGATGCCCATATATGGCATCAATATGTCATTGATATGGCAGGGGTACAGACGTTGGTTACACAGAAAAGTACTGAATATAATACAATACGATATGGATACAATTGATATTTTCAACTATCTGCATAATATGCACTGCCCCAAATGCAGAAAAGGTAACAACTATCTTTTATATTGTAGTATCCAAACTGCTTGAGATTTGCATTCACCCTAAACATGCTATGGATATTACAATAGTTTTATCTATGGTCCTGATATTTGTATTATGGCATTTGCATTAAAAAAAAGTGCAAAACATCATATTCCCTGCACATGAGAAGACTTATTGGCATTTAACTTACCTTAGTAACCCAACGAGGGCCGCACATGGAATAATGACACAGTTAGAATTTAACTGCTCTTAGCAACGTGGTCCAAACTGTTACTCTTTGATGCTGAAATCAACTAAAAAAATCAATCATCCTCCAAGATCAGGTGAAGTTTCGGTATACGGCGTCGAAGTAATGGTTCTAGGCGGAAAGACGGAATACCACTCATCCACCTCTTAACATCATACATTTCACTCCATGCTTGAGCTATCTCATCAATGTCATATCCCAACCCTAAATCAAAGCAAATTCACCATGTGTCAACACACACTAGGGTATTGCTAAATAAAAGAATGTAAGTCCTTCACCTAAGCAAAATGTAAGTCTGATGCACATTGAAACCCATACATGCCTGGCAGTCATGGCTCGGTGATCCAGATAGTTAATCAGATTGCCCTACAAATATAAGATATATGTCCAGATTACTGATCCAAACCTTTCGATCACTGGTACACACTGGTACACAAATAGACAGTAATAAAGGAACACAACAACAGTGTAGTAAAATGGTGAAAGAACTGATGGCTAGCATGTTTCAGTATTGGAGACTTTGAGGGTACCACGCATCCACAATGGGATCATCTAATCAACAATCTGGATCACCAAACCACTGGCTTCAGAACTCAGCAACAATACAACTCCCAGGGCTCAGGAAACTAATTTTTCTTCTAGATAGAAAGGGTACAAACACTTCAATGGATTGACAAATTTTACCTTTGTGAGCAGTTTCAGAGCAATGGTTCTTTTTCATAACATCAGTGTCGATTTTAGAAGCACCAGCAGCCTGGAAGTTTTCAAGGGCCATGTTCAAAGTTTCATCCCAGAACTGTATCCCTAGTTTGTATTCAATTGCCGAACGCTCATAAAGAACAGTGCCCATTAAAAGGTTGATCTGAGAGTGTATGCAAGCATGCATCTCTTCAACTTCTTCCGGTGATATATCTTCAGAAAGCTCATCGAGCCCCATTTTCTGCAATAGCATTTTTCCTTTATCCAGTTTAGAGAGCTCTTTGTGTTTGTCCTTTGATTTCATCCAAATCTTGGTGCCTTCTGTGATAGACTGCTGAACACTGTCGAAAAGATCAAGAAGCCCTTCAGAATGCCAAGTTTCTAAATTGACCTTGTTTCCAACTGCATTATACCAAGAAAGTTTTGCTAGCTCAAACTGCTGCTGCCCAAGTGCAAGATGTCCTTCATAGAAGTGCGGATTGAATTTCACGGACTCCCTGTATTTCTCTCCTGCTTTAACATATTCACTTTCTGCCCACTCATATGCAGTTTTAACCTGTGCAAGTACTGATTCCCGAGAGCCATCTTCTGTCAAAAACACTCTTTTCCTTGCCCGGGACATGTGAACATTTCCCCAGTTGAAAAGTGCAAGAGCAGTCATCTCCTGAAACTTCTCAGCTGCAACCTCAAAAAGTTCTTGTGCTTCTTCACTTGTAACAGTTTCCTCCATCGCTTCCACGTTGAACTTCATCCCAAGCTTATGAAGATCCAAGCATGTAACGGTTTCGAACCCCACATGGTTCTTGAATAGCCTTGCAAATTGTACAATCCAATCCTCAATACAAACAGGCTCACTCTCCTCTCTCCATCTCATGCCCCTGCTCCCTGAAATGCCATTTTGCTTTGCCTCGAAAAACAGCGGCTCTTGATGAGGACTAACTTCTGTAACATACAACCGTATTGATCCCTGAGGCTCTGCCGATGTTTCAGCCCATCTCAGCTCTTCGGTAGCAGTAATCGTTACCAAGTCACCCTCACTGTCTTTGTATTTGATAAGAACACCTTCCAACCTAGGAAACCGATTCCGCACAATTTCCCTCAGCTCAACAATGCTACAATTAGATGGTATTTGGGCCCGCCTTATATCCTCCCCCATCACCAACTTCACATTCTTCATAGGTTGCTCCTTCACATTAGTCCTCTCCTCGGATATCTTTGCATCACTCTTGCTATTCTTCTTCTTCTTTATCTTCGATTTGAGGGGTTTGAATTGAGGAGAATCATATGGAGAGGCTACACATTCTGGATCCGTGAGGTTCTCTTCCTCCTCGACACTGTTATCCTCGAGCTCCTTTTTCATCCTCTCTGCAATCTCTTGCGCCATGACATTATTTGGCTCTGCGCTCAAAATCGCACCAATATCTTGAAAGGCCAACTCGAACCTGTTCAAAGATTCATAACATCTAGCCCTTTTCAAGAGGGCTTTGCTGTATTTAGGGGAGACCTCTAGAGCCAGATTGCATGCCGCGATCGCCCTGTGGTACTCGCCAGGTCCCATCTGCATGAAGCAAGTAGCCATGTTTGTATGGAGGTAGGGAACATCAGCATGGTTCTTGGGAAGCAGCTTAAGAGCTTTATCATAATTCAACAAGGCTCCTAGGAGGTCTCTCTTTTGGAAGAGCTTGTTGCCCTCCTCTTTTAATTCCTGAGCCATGTTGATAAAGATGCCCATGTCTTCATCAAAGGCCATGTTTTTCACCTCTACAGATCTGTTCCTTTTCGCATTTGTGTCACTAGTTTTCGCTCTAGCTTGTTTCTTCTTCTTCCCAGAAGGCTTCCCCATTGCGAATTCAATAAGTCCAAGCACAAGGATGTGAAAAGGACTCAGTTTTCTTTCAACCACATCAGACCCAGCAAAGGATGGCTTCTGTATCTGTCTCCCTCTTTCTCTCTCACAATTTCAATACGACCAACTAACTTCCAAAGGCACAAAATAGATCTATTTAAAAAACCGTAACTTGGGTCACACAAACCCTAATTTTGAAACAGAAATCCGACTTTCTCTTTCCCAAAAAAGCCTAAGAATCAACATTTTAAAAAATACACGTAAAAAGAGAGGATTGGCAAACTTATCTGGAAATGGGTTTTCTCTCATCTTCCTTTGTTTGGATTGGAGAACATCTCACTGTAGTCCAAACGCTCTCCTACAAGAAAATGTATGCATGATAGGAAATCGCCACATATGGCGGACCTAGGATACTTTTTTGGGGGTGCCTTATGATAGTCACTTGAAAATGTCAATTACTGTTTTGTTGTTCTTCTTAACTTTGGCAAAAGAGAAATAACCCACCTGAGAAACATGTGATTAAGAGTCATTTAAACAAAGACCATTCTGCTTCAATCATCATACACATAGATAAAGCCACAAAAAATATACACATCAATAAAAATTTAAGGTACCCTTAGTTTAAAAAAAAAATGAGGAAAAAAATGTTTTCTAGATGTGATGATTGTAAAAGAAGGCTCTTGAACTATAAGAGGACAATTAATGGAAATAAAATGAGGACAATCAAGTTGTTTTAACAAATTTAATTTGTTTGACTTGTATATTTTTCCATTAAACAAATAGAAAAAAGAAAGAAAAGAAAAGAGATGGACAATTAATGCAACAAAAATCTAAAAATCATAATAATACCCTTTATCCTTTTTATGAATGGTTATGGTTAATAATCTTTTACTTCAAACACAATAAAATACTAAATTAGGCCCTCACCAAACTCAAATGATCAAGAAGCCCAGTAACCAGAAACCTCATAAGATTTTTAGAACAGAACAGAACACTGATGAGCATAAGCTTATAAATTATGAAGTCAAGATTAATCAACACAAACATGAATCCAAGGCAATTTGTTTCTTTCCCTTTCTTAAATTTTAACCCTCTCTCTCTCTCTCACGCACACACACACACACATTTTTCATTTCTTACTTTTCTTTACAAGATGTACAATTTCATGAAGTTAGTATACCTCCCCAGATGAGAGACGGTTCACAAATTCTGGTAGTTAGATCAAACAGGTTCCTAAGCATTTAGCTTCTTTCCTACAGTTTTATGCTTTCCTGAAACAAAACATAGGTAATCTCAAATCGATAACCAACGATAATTTTAGGTAATCAAATGAATTTAGTTGAATAATTTTATTATTCGTATTTTTTTGGTCTTCCTTTCTCATGCGTTTTTTTAGTAACCGTGTGAAACCTGTCGTGATCATATCCAGCGCAAACAATCATTTTTATTCATAAGATGAACATTCAGCATGACATCATCATAGTGAAAGAAATCAATTCCACAAAAGTAATGCATTTAACAAAACTTCTAATCTGATAGGTAACAAAGGAAAAACTATCTGAACATAACCTAGTTAAAAAAATTAGGAGCTATAATCTCCCTCAATGCTCAATAATATGAAATCACTGCAAGTCATCTATCTCTTATTCTAGTCATATGTTATCGATTTGAATCAAATCTAAGAACCACACGTATCAATCAAATTTCTCAAAAACCAAAACTCACAAGCTGCACAACATAACAGAGATCTGGATCTTACACGCTTCAAACAAATCAAATACTCAAAAACAGAACCGCATCCAAACGATAAGTAAAACCAAGAACAAAAGAAACATCTGTATTCAAAGATCTGATGCAAAGAGAAATGGAAAACACGAGAGAGAGAGAGAGATTGATTGAGAAAGAGGGGGAGATAGAGAGAGATGGAGAGACCAGAGACAAGATGAGTAGAGTACCTGCCGAAGGGAGGGATGGCGTCATGACGGTGGTGCGCCAATGTCGGTCGCCTGAGATGGAGAGCGGTGAAGGGATTTTTCAGAGAGGAATGGAGAGAGACGAGAATGGGAATTGGCCGATCAGGTTAGACTTGAAAAAGGCTCGCGGGGACTCGCGCTATTTTAATTGGGGGCTGGGCCAAAGGGCCCTTTTATGGGCTTTTCTCAGTTCTCGTGGGTGTCTCATGGGGATGTAATGGATTCCCGATTCTTCGGTTGCCAAGAGGTATCGGACCTGTTAAAAACTGGGTCGGATTTTTATTTAGGCCCTAATAAGTAAATAGGTCTGAATCCAGTTCTACCTTGGTTCGAAACTGTAGGCCTAAAA
Source organism: Camphora micrantha (assembly GCA_003546025.1). Taxonomy (NCBI): domain Eukaryota; kingdom Viridiplantae; phylum Streptophyta; class Magnoliopsida; order Laurales; family Lauraceae; genus Camphora; species Camphora micrantha. The sequence continues at coordinate 22,822,778 of QPKB01000007.1, read as the reverse complement.
CCTGACATATTGTCTAAATTTTCGAAAATATCTCCTCAAAATTATATTTTTTTAATATTATTTTCTATCGAGATCCGGACCCATCTCATATGTAGTTGTGGTTTCAATTAAGGAGCCAAGAAAACGGTTCCGAATCTGATTCCACCTTTTTCTTAACAGTTTCGGTGTGGACCCGAACCGAAACCAACCCGCTTGCAACCGTAGTGCTTCATCCCCCAACCCACAACATGCTGGTACGCTCGTATCATTCCTTTTACGTTGCAAACGTCCTTCCACGTGATATTCTAGCGGTCGCTTTCTTCCTCCCACGTTGTTGATTCAGAAAGCTGCTTTTGTTGTTTTATTCTTTTTCTTCTTTGTTGGTTTTGATTTAAGAGCTTTGCATCTCCTTTCCTAAAAAAAATGTTGGGCAAAATCAAAATTTTCTTATTTACTGAAAGAAGGCACACCTGTTATCAATTTTAGACCTTAAACACAAATCTGTCACGATGAATCGCACACACCCTAATTTGACACATGATATTTATCAACAATTGAATTCACTTTAAAAGTGATGGTGATGATGGATTGCATCGCAATAAAAATTAGGGATGCACGGTGGGCGGCTTGGGCGATTATTAGGCGGTTTAGGTGGTTTTATTTTATGACGGTTTGTAAAAAGTAAAAACTATAACTGCCCAAAGTATAGGCGGTTTGGGCTGTTTTTTTAGCGGGCGACTTGGGTGGTATGTTGGACGGTTTGGTATTTGTACCTATCTCTCTTTCTTTTTATTTTTTTTTTATTTTTAATAGAATGTAACTAAAGTTTCAAAGTACTTAACATAAAGAATAAAAATTAAACATGAATTTTAATAAAAGTCAATAATCAGTAATAAACAAAATTTTTAACTAAGTATATCAATGTAAAGTTAAAGTCCAAAGCCAACATCAAAATTAAAAAATACAATCACTTATATAATCTAATGTCCAAAAGTCAAAAATCTAATATAGAAACATCTAAATTCGAAAATTCAATGTCTAAATCTCAATAAATAAACCTCAAAATTTCAAAATTCAATGTCCAAATGCTAAAAGAAATTCAAAATCTAAACTTCAAGTTCGAAAAGATCGATATATAATTTGAAGCAATCCTGCAGAAAAAAAAAAAAAAAAAAAAAACCATAGTTAGAATAATAATTGATAAAAGATAATAAACATCAATGTTTAGTTTAGTGATAAAATTGTAAGGTCATCAAATTGTCATACAATATAATCTAGACTTATATTGGACTTGCACTAGGATCACGAGGAGTTGCAATGTTTTTTTTTTAATAATGAGCGGGCGGGGCGGTTTGAAACCGCCTACTCAAATATCAAATCGTAACCGCCCACTCATTAGTACGGATTGAAACCTCCCCGCCCACCTAAAGGCGGTTTTGACATATATTCACTTGTAGCGGGGCGGGGCGGAGCGGAGCGGGCGGGTTACGGTTATTTTTGTGCAGCCCTAATAAAAATGTACTCAAGCATGTTTGTTTGCATTAAAATACATAGGACTTGAATACATGCAATTGAAACCACTATTAGTTAAAAATGTCATACCCAAAAAAGAGCTTTTTATATATACTGCCCTAAGGTTTGTAGGATTTATAAATAGGCTCATGTCTTTTCTTTTTAATACCTTTTACAACCCCAAAATTAATGTTCATAAAAAGAATGGGCAGCAACAATGAGATTCGTGTTGGATTTTTATATAAATGGCAACTTTGCCCTTACATCCATTAAATAAAAATGAGTATATTATTATTGACAA